>JAVGWX010000004.1:89674087-90014087 GCA_036924085.1 Ariolimax columbianus | reverse complement strand
GATGGTGATGGTGATGATGGTGATGGTGATGATGATGATGATGATGGGAATGGTGATGGTGATGATGATGATGGTGATGATGGTGATGGTGATGGTGATGATGGTGATGTAGGTGATGGTGATGATGGTGATGGTGATGATGATGGGAATGGTGATGGTGATGGTGATGATGGTGATGATGGTGATGATGGTGATGATGGTGATGGTGATGGTGATGATGGTGATGATGGTGATGGTGATGATGGTGATGGTGATGATGATGGGAATGGTGATGGTGATGGTGATGATGGTGATGATGATGATGGTGATGATGATGGGAATGGTGCTGGTGATGGTGATGATGGTGATGATGGTGATGGTGATGGTGATGATGGTGATGATGGTGATGGGGATGGTGATGATGGTAATGGTGATGATGAGGTGAATGGTGATGGTGATGATGGTGATGGTGATGATGATGGGAATGGTGATGGTGATGGTGATGGTGATGGTGATGGTGATGGTGATGATGGTGATGGTGATGGTGATGATGGTGATGATGGTGATGGTGATGGTGATGGTGATGATGGTGATTGTGATGGTGATGATGGTGATGATGGTGATGATGATGGGAATGGTGATGGTGATGGTGTTATGGTGATGGGGATGATGGTGATGGTGATGATGATGGGAATGGTGATGGTGATGGTGATGATGGTGATGATGGTGATGGTGATGGTGATGATGGTGATGGTGGTGATGGGGATGGTGATGATGGTGATGATGAGGTGAATGGTGATGGTGATGATGGTGATGATGATGATGATGGGAATGGTGATGGTGATGGTGATGATGATGGGAATGGTGATGGTGATGGTGATGGTGATGATGATGATGGTGATGATGGTCATGGTGATGATGAGGTGAATGGTGATGGTGATGATGGTGATGGTGATGATGATGGGAAGGGTGATGGTGATGGTGATGATGATGGGAATGGTGATGGTGATGGTGATGATGATGGGAATGGTGATGGTGATGGTGATGATGATGATCTATACTGGAATTTTCTTCACAATAATTTGTTTAAGTTTTTTGTGGTGTTCTATTCTTCAAATTATTTCTCGCGTGCTAACTTCTTAAATGCTGACTTAGTGCTGACGTTCTCTTTTTTGCTTCCACTTCTGTGCTGCACCATCCTTTCTGTTAGCAATCTGTCATTTGTTATTTATTATTTTTGACCCGAGCGTAATATTTCTGGGGAGTTGTTCTGACTGTTTAATGTCTATAGCTGGGATTCCTTTTTAATATTTTTGTCTTTTGTTGTTGTTGTTGTTGTTGTTGTTGTTGTTCTCTCATATGTAAGATTACCTTGCCGAGGTCGGAGATCTTGCAGTGCGCCCGGAAGCTACACCGGGGGAAGTTCTTCATTTTCTTCCCCTGCGTTCGTTCTCAATCTCCCGCTACCAAGCCGTGAACAGGGCTTCGCAAGTAGCAAGAAGTAGTCCGGAGAACGGAATGGGTTGTGTCTCTAGTTTACAGCTTGACTACGATTTTTGCACATTTCGGTCCGACACATCCGTCCTCGGTGGAGGGCAGAGTCACCGGACAGGTCCTTGGAGATGGGCCAGATTACAATGCTCAGGAGCAGGTGAAGTTCTTTGGGTGTAGGTGCAGAACCCAGCAGCTTATGCACCAGTCCACCCCGACCTCATGGATTAAACGCATTCTTATCTCGTTCTTTGCTGTTCATCCTCTTTCAGTTATCTTAATGATGGCGAAGAGGCGCAGATCAGAGGATATTGCGCTTGTGCCCCTTTGTGATAGTCTCCTAGGCCGCATGGGAGGCTAGGCATACGATCAGTACAGAAGGACTGGCAAAGCTGACTTGTGGGTAATGAGATTACAGACCTACATATACGAGGTGCGTTCTAAAAGTATCCGAACTTTAGGCCGGACAAATAGGAGGTTGAAACCCTAATCCCCTTCAAAGTTCTCTCCTTGGGACTCTACCCACTTCTTCCAGTGGTCCCGACATTGTTGGAAGCATTTCAGGAAGGCCTCTTGGAATGTACAGCTGGGTCGTCGCATTCTGCATAATGTCTTCTCGGGACTCAAACCGGGTCCCTTTCAGCAGAATTTTCAGCTTGAAGAACAGCCAAAAATGGCATGGAGCCATGTTTGGAGAACAGGGAGCCTGGAGAACCAGAGGAATGTTGTGTTTGGCCAAGAAAGTCTAACTCCGGTGCGAAGAACGGGCAGGTGCGTGACATGATGGAGCTGCCAAGTTCCCATTGTCCACAGGTCTAATCGTTTGCGTCGCACGAAGGCAACGGGTGACCTCCAGGTAGTACTCGTGAATGATGAGCCCCTGGCAGAACGTGATGATCCTGGGGCACCGACACACTGGACTGCCTCCAGTCGAGGACACTATACGCCCCCCCCCCCCCCTTTCGATATCATGATGGTTCTACCACAACAGATACAATCCCTACGCATCCTCCGAAAATCAATTTTTGGTCTAGGAGGCACTCGACTGTTAAGAGGTACAAACTTACACCTAAAGGAGATTATTGACATCAATATCTATACTTTTCAGCTTGATACAAATTTAATCACAACAAGACTGGGTCATTAATTTACGTCTACGCCTGGAAAGACTTTTAACTAGTAGGACAAATATTTTTTGTAATCTGTCATTTATCACAATAAAGTCAATTTGATTCCTTACGATCTCTCCTGACCTCTGTCTATGTGTGTAGTCTTTTTGGAACTTGTTGAAAAAATGAGATAAAAATAACCAATTAGTTTTCTTCACATAAAAAAAAGCAACACAAAGGAGCGCTGATCGGCCGTAACAACAGTTATATGGTTGAGTCGATATTGTCGTCTTCTCTTATTTTTCGTCCTCTTCTTCCTCTTCTTCTTCTTCTTTCTTGTCATTTATTTTTACACGGTCAAACGAGTTCCGTGATAAACTCGACCTTTGCCTGTAACTCCTCTTTAGCTCTTTACTACTTCGAGTTTTAGTGTCGAGTACTTTGGTCAATTTCTTAGTTGTTTTCGTGTGTTCTTTGTTCCTGGCGAAGACCTTGTGATCGTAAAGTAAGTTTCATTTTGTTTCTGTCCTATGCGGTAACTGAGTCATAGCTGGAATACTGTTCTTGTATAAATATGAAATCAGGCAAATCAGTGTATGATGCCAGGAAGCCAAATGCTAGTTGTTTGTTCTGCAAATCCATGCTGGTCGATCCGTGTCTTTCTTGGTTTGACAAGGCAGACATTTGACTAATGGTAGAAGCTGTCTTCCTTGGTTTGGCTACAGACAGACATTTGACTAATAGTAGAAGCTGTCTTCCTTGGTTTGGCTACAGGCAGACATTTGACTAATAGTAGAAGCTGTCTTCCTTGGTTTGGCTACAGGCAGACATTTGACTAATAGTAGAAGCTGTCTTCCTTGGTTTGGCTACAAGCAGACATTTGACTAATAGTAGAAGCTGTCTTCCTTGGTTTGGCTACAAGCAGACATTTGACTAATAGTAGAAGCTGTCGTCCCATGTCTTTCTTGATTTAGCATTAATGGGGGGGGGGGGGGGGGGGGGGAAATGAAAAAAAATGTAAAAGTTCATTAAGGTTGAGTTTAATCAAAATTTTAAAATAGGTATGGGGTCAGATACCGCACCGAGACGAGAACACAAATAAAACCTACGTTACAACCAATAGGCCTTCATCAAGAACAGCGATACTGAACTAACAAATCAACATATAAGGAAAAAATGGTCAACTTATCTTTAGCTTCAGGCAGACATTTGACTAATAGTAGTAGATTTTGAGTTGTTTTCTTCGTGTCGCTTATTCGACTTGAGGAAGGTGCAACTCTGAGGTATCCAGTCTCCAGACTCTTCCCTTTTACCATTTAGCTTACATAGTAGAATATGACCTACACTCTGCCTTTGACGGTAACCGTTAAGCTGTCACTGTGATCGATCCTGCTACAGAGCGTCCTCTACGATCACCTTTAGTAGACGTGTCAACGTCGATGGTGAACCATAACAATTCTATTTCCGTTGTTGTTCGTCCTTCACGTCTGATTGTTAGTCAGTTGCCCACTGCAAGCGATGATAGTGACATCATCAGACGGCTGTGACTTGATGGTGTAACTTGCCTGCATTTTGATTATAGTGACGAAGAAGCTTCGCTGGTCATCAATCTCACTCTCTGGTCCCGAACTACCTTGGGTCAGTGGCAAGACATGTCAAGACAACTGGAGGTAATTCAGGACGCAGACACTCTGGTGCCACCTTCTTTGAGACCAGGGATCGCTTGAAACATGCTGGGCTCGAACACGCGCCGTTTCCCTTCATCGCTTGGAGAGAAGTGTGCCTTAACTCTCGACCACAACAACTACTCTCGCTGATCATTGCAGTTTGAGATTCGACAAACATAAATTGCTCAGAGATAAACTACCTAAGTATCTTGGAGTCACGCTCGACTAACAGCCACGAGAAACATGTTCAAACTGTTAACAAGAAAACGCTGATGCGGCTACAGTTACTGAAGAGGCTTGTTGACACAGCACACGGCATGGGGACCAGACAAGGACATTTTGAGAGACTTGTATGAAGACTAAGTACCCTCTGCTTAAGAATATAACAATGCACTCCTGACAATATGATCTCGAATTAACCTAGAATCATTGGAGAAAGAGAAGAATAATCCCCTACGCCTTATTGGCGGAGCAATGAGGTCAAGACTCGCTGATGCATGGTAATTACACACAAATGTGAACCACGTTGAGATACAGAGAGGCATGACTGCTATAAAAGCTTATGAAAGAAAAAGAAGAAAGAAAAAAGAAAGAGAAAAAAAGAACAAAGTTTACCCCAATAAACTTCTTGTAGAAAACTGGCAATAAAAGACATTAACCCTTTACACCCTAAGCCTTAAAACAGGAAATACAAAATCATAAGGGCATGGAGATACTTCTTTGCCTTATTCATATACTATTTGTTTACTTATGCGATGTAAATGCTATCCCAGAACAGAACAAGCAATGAACAGTTGCATTGAACATATTAGTAGTATTTTCGGTTTCCATAGAACATACAATGGGCAGGTTAGGGTGTAAAGGGTTAATAGAACAAACGTCAGTCACTACCAAGTCAACGAGATTGAAAACATATATCACCTCCAAGACATAAAGCAACAAATGTAGAGAGTAACCCGAAATTTACCATCACATACATGTCTAAAAATGTCGGAAAGTGAAACAAATGATATTATTATAGATCTGATCCAGTCAGTCTTATCGGAACATCGCACAGAACTACTGATGCATATCCAGGAGCATGGACAGGTCTACATTGGTGGGTCTAATTTTAAGGCCACCATTATAGCTGAATATAGAGTTTACATAGAGTATCCAGAAGTAGGTTCAATGACACGAAAATAGCAGCACTGAAAGTAGCCATGTAACACTTGAAGATTTTATTTGATGCCTTGCCATCAAAGGCTCTTAACATCGCTATCTTCACATAATTATTGTCCGCTCTTCAAGCTCTAGAAGACGGCGGTTATTGTAAGCAAACTTGTATAAATACTCTTGCTATCAACCAGCTTACTACATCCACTGAAGTTAGAATAGTTGTGCAGTGGGTTCCTGGTCACTCAGACACACCTATGACAAGGCAGACAGATGGGCTAAGAAAGGATCGATTCAAGAACAACAATACACACCAACGACCCTACAAACATTCAAACAACTACAGAAAACTGGAAATAAAGAAGCTTAGTTTGAACAGATGGGCAATGGGTAAACTGGGAGAGAGATCAACAAAATACATGATCATCCCAAATCTCAAAGACAACAACAACCTCCTGAAAAAAAATAATTCAAAGCACCATTTTCTGGCTTCTCAGCCAGCACATACAAATTACCAGTCACATAAACAGAATCCAACCACATCATACTCATGTGAGCTGCCTGCACACATCCCTATGAAACTGTTAAACACCATTTTTGTTGAGTGACCGACGCTTGGCGGTGTTAGGGAAGAGCTTTTTCCTCAGAAGCCAGATAAACTGGATATTGTGTGAAACTAAACAACAGTTCACAAACACTAGCAGATACCACTAAATGGCACTGAATCAAAGCGCACAGATCCACATAACATTGGATCAATAACCAACAAACCTACATACCTATTAACCTACCAACCAACCGATGTTCATCCATTTGGAATACATTTTCAGTTTATGGCGCTTAAGATGACTGGCGAGCTTGATTTGGGTACGAAAGATGTTGGGCAGTGTGGAGATGAAATATCCACTTCTTGGTATTCTTATTTCACATTCATTTATAGCTTTCATCTGCTGTTCAGCTGTCACGTATCTGAATGCTTCGCGTGAACTGTATCCCTAAGAAGATTAACACGCCAAGCAGTTCGGTTTTGTGCATCAGCTTTGCCAGAGGTTATTAATGAAGTTTTACGGGCGTCTCTTTCAGCCACCATGAGCTCGTTCACATACCTGCATCTAACCGTGAAAGAGTATGTTTGACAGTTGATGGTCTGGCTTGACCTACCCAGCAAATCTGTGACTACATGAGAATAGTATTGAAGCTACAAATAGCATCTCTGTCAAGAACGACGTTATCAGGCAGCCAGTCTTGTCAAGTGATGTAGCTGACCCTGACCCTATTCCGCCTCAACGTTGCAGCTCAGGAAACTGGTTTGCACTAGTCACTAGTGTAGTCTGGCCAAGAAATAGCTATCGTAGTAAGAAAGCAAACCCCTTTACTCAAAAAAGATAGATGAAATGGGAAGTGTCGGGCCGAAAGGTGCAGATATCGCTTTCCCGCTGTAAACTACGTTACATTGTCACAACATCCTTTTCTTGATGGATGCCAAAGAAGAAGAACAAGAAAAAGAACAAAAAGGAAGAAGAAGAATTGGGAGAAGAAGAAGAAAAAGAAGAAGAAGAAGAGGAAGGAGGAGGATAAGAAGAAGATGGTGGTCCAGACGAACTCTTGCGCGGGGGCTGCAGTGCAACTATTATATTAACCCATTTAAGTGTCGGAACTTGCATCTCAACGTCTTCCACGGAGCAGTTCTGTCAACATAAACAAAGGCAGCTATGAAGTCAACATAATCAACGTGGAAAGGTTGATGGAATCACAGCCAACTCTAGATAATGTGACGGTCTTTCTAAAGTAGGCCATGATTTCATTTAAGATGTATTTCCGCGAGGATGCAAAGTGCAAGAAGAACGTCACTGATTGGTCGACAGTTGGTGAACCCTGATTGTTATATGAGTTCATTTCTCTTCAGCAGAAGTTACAACCTGGAGAGAAGTACACTTGTGACAAATAGCAATGGAATACGTCTGTAGCTGCTACACTCCGTTCGGGGCCCGTTAACCTCATTTACTTGAAAAGTGAACTGACTTCTAGTGCACTCTTTGATCCGGAAATCACTCGGAGGATCTGCCTTGCGGCATTATCCATGAGCTCTCTGCGCAGAATCTGGCCACAATAAAGGCTCTCTCGAGAAACCAAGCTGCCCCTATATAGATCGTGTGTCATTTCAATCTTCTTGCACGGCTCCGAGATCGGGAATGTCTTACAAGGAGATCGGAAGTAGGTCGAGGTCTTCCCACATGCGCAACCAAAGTCGTATACCTTGGAGTTCGTTGGCAAGTCTCTAACATAGAGGTCTTCCGACTGACAACAACTCGAGAGCATTTCTGCAACGCTGGTGGCCGCCTAACTTTCGTCGGAATGTGGCGGCCTCTCTCAGTACGTCCCATCTCGACAGCTTCTACACATGTTCCTGAATTCAAGGACGGGAAAAGACCGCACTCCTCATGGAGTCGTCCCCGGAACCGTCCGTGCAACACCTGACTGATACACATCGCATCCACTCCATCCGCCTCGCATGCTGCCTGGGTTCAACCGTATCCATGGACCGTCAGCGCGACTGGTTCTGGTTGCTCAGGCGGATTACCTGACTTGTTTGGACTAGATACCCAACGCCAGTCACTGCTCTCTTGATCTCACATTTAACAACAAAGATAGTGCTAGTCTAGTTGATTTCGCAAAGGAGAGGCGATGACAAAAGCAAGGTCCGGGACCGTTGTGTGAGAGACATCATACCAGACATGACTAACTATCTATTTAGTCTTGATTCTCACAGCGTCTTATAATTGAGCTTCATATAGTCGTGTGTCCAGTAGCCAATTTTAATTCATCAGGTGGGTTGTAATAGGTTATCACAAGCACGACTTTTGATTCTTTCCCATGGAATAATAGTAATTATAAGTAGTCTAAAAAATACTTCTACTGACAAAATAGGAAAACTAATTCAGTGATTATAGTGAGTTTTTTTTTTTACTAGGCTTCTGTTGCTCTTGCCACTGTACCACAGTTTTCGAGTGTGTACACTGCACATATACTACACACTAAGTTATTAGTCACACTTAAAAATAACTAGTACTACTACTAGCAGTAACTTAGTGGGTAACACTTCAGTATACTTAAAATTACTTACTCTTAAGTTAAGACAGTTAAGTTAACTCTGTCTTAACTAACAATAGCAACAACAGGTAACTACAGTTCTTCAACAGCTAGTACTGTAGTAGATAGTCTACTGTACCAAAATACAAATGTAGATTGTAACTAGGTACTAGGGTAACAAGCAGAAGATTAGGGTTTTGAACAAGGCTTTGCAATTAGCAGAATGTAGTCCGGAGAGCGGAATTGTCGTGTCGCTAGTTCACAGCTTTCTCATGGGGTAATTAAGTGAAGAACATCGACAGTCTCTTTAGGGGCCCAATTCACACAACACCAAAAAAATCAGGTGCCAAACCTTCTTCAATGACATCATAGATAGTGCACTGTAAAGAAAATGCAGATGTATATGAAAAATGATTGCCTGGTGGCCGTATAACTTTAATCACCCAATTGGACATCCACAAATGGAATAAAGAGATGGCCTTAGTAAAGCCCTTGTTTGAATATGCTACTCCAAGGCAAAAGACTAAAATGAGTTGAAACAACATTTTTCTACTTGGCATCAAACAGTTATTTTACATTCAACCCACAGGGACAAGGTGAACTTTTAACATTTGCAGATGATGTCCTGATGTACAGTACTGGCTCAGACAGACAAAAGTTGGTCAAAGATATCCAGGAAACCTTATGGGCGATTTCACAGTGGTGTGGTGACTCCATCTCTCAGATCAAACTTAGAACAGCACCTTCTGATCATCCTATTTTTTCAGGTTGTTTTCGATTACGAACTGGGCATCCTCACATTATCGAGAACACGGTGGGAAAGGTTGGAATGCATCCAGAATGAAGGTATGCGGCTGGTTCTGGGTTGCATTAAAGATACCCCAATTGTGAAGATGAGGTACATGCTGGGATTGTTATCAGTGACATCCAGACATAAACTGGCACAAGCCAAAGCTTATATGCGTGTCACCACAGGCACGCGACACCCACCGTACAGTAGGATCTCAGACAACAAGAATCAAGAGAGGGGCATCATGGATGGCATAGGCAGAGAAACCATTTGGACAAGTCACTCCAGCTGAGGGGATAGCTAAGGGGGAAGAATGGGTCAACACGTGTGATAGAATGACAGGAAGTTATCATAACCTTCGGCAAGGAATGCAGAGAATGGGACAACAGGAGAACAGAGCACAAGGTGAATCGGCTGATAACTGAGAACACACAGGATAATGATGCCATCATATACATCGATGGTTCAGTGCTGTGCAGTGGGACATCAGGCAGGGGCTTCTCTGCTCTGCTAGAGTGAGAGGATAGGTCGTTACTGAACGCAGTAGGATATACATGTCAACAACCTAAAGTTTGAGAATGGACATTTAAGCAGTGACCTCAGCACTGAGATGTCTATCTGAGATCCTTTCAACAAGGGCAATCATCGTGACAGACACGCAAGCCGTACTTCAGAAGGGATGACTGAGGTATGAGTGGAAAGCAGCTGTTGAAGCCTAAAACCTCCAGGAGTTGACATAAATATACTGTCCTGGTCAGGCTGGGGCTCTGGGCAGTGAAAGAGCGGACATCTTGGCTTCACAAGCTCCTATCACGGGCACATTAGTGATGGATAGGAGTGATATTTTGAAATCAATCAATGAGCGCCTGTTGGATGAGGACACTGCAAAAGATGAATCAACAATCCACAGAAACAAGGTTTGAGTGAAATGGGGTGCATGAGAGGACAGAACAGGATAGTGTACAACCAGCGAGCTACATGGATCACCAGCATCCAGGCCCTACGCCAGTTGCTAAGAGACTGAGCACATATGGGTATACCCGGAGTGTAGTGACATCTATTCTTAGAAACAGAGACGCTTGATTTAATGCCGATATTACAGATTACATAAATAATCTGACTTTATATGAACTGCTTCTAACTGTTTCTAGTTAACAGTTTGTACAATTTAAAAAATAAAATATAATTGATAAAAGACAAAACAAGAAAATGAAATGCAAAATGACTGAATTCAATTCTTACTAAGATTTATATTTTATCAACAAATAATGTTAATCTTGAGAATAAATCAATAATAACTGCAAGGATTTAAAGTGGGTGAAATATTTGTCAATGAATTATTTTTCTTAAGTTTTCATTATTCCAAGGCACAGACACTCATTCATTGAATGAATAACAGATCTGTTTGGCTTCTCATTATGCTTATTGGAAGGGGTATTCCAATCTAATCAAATTACAATGGACATAATCAAAAATGTATCCTTAACCAAAATAGCTATTTTTAACTTACTTGGACATGCTGATCACAAAAGTAACTTTAAAATCACAAACTAACTCTGGTGTTGAGTTTAGTAGGCTGGTGGCTTCACCTTCTCAGTGCAAATGGCCTAGTCCTTCTCTTTTCTAAAGCCATGGCGCGTGATGTTTAAGATGTCTCATGACTGTGTGAACAGTGTGGATTATTTTTGCTATATTTACGGACAAATAACCTCGTTATCACACAGACAGTCCATTGCACCGATGATAAAGAAAACTTACAGCTTTTATAATGGCTGTAAGATTGGGGACTATGACTGGTATTGAACCTCACACATGTTTGTTAATCCTGTGAAACAAATCTGTGCTGCTGGTTGAACCTAAAAGGATGATCGACGCAGTTCCAATAGGGTGGAAGGAACAGGCAAATCATCTTAATGATTGTTACTTTTATGTGGAAGGAACAGGCAAATCATCTTAATGATTGTTACTTTTACGTGAAAGGAACAGGCAAATCATCTTAATGATTGTTACTTTTACGTGGAAGGAACAGGCAAATCATCTTAATGATTGTTACTTTTACGTGAAAGGAACAGGCAAATCATCTTAATGATTGTTACTTTTACGTGAAAGGAACAGGCAAATCATCTTAATGATTGTTACTTTTACGTGAAAGGAACAGGCAAATCATCTTAATGATTGTTACTTTTACGTGAAAGGAACAGGCAAATCATCTTAATGATTGTTACTTTTACGTGAAAGGAACAGGCAAATCATCTTAATGATTGTTACTTTTACGTGGAAGGAACAGGCAAATCATCTTAATGATTGTTACTTTTACGTGGAAGGAACAGGCAAATCATCTTAATGATTGTTACTTTTACGTGAAAGGAACAGGCAAATCATCTTAATGATTGTTACTTTTACGTGGAAGGAACAGGCAAATCATCTTAATGATTGTTACTTTTACGTGAAAGGAACAGGCAAATGATCTTAATGATTGTTACTTTTACGTGAAAGGAACAGGCAAATCATCTTAATGATTGTTACTTTTACGTGGAAGGAACAGGCAAATCATCTTAATGATTGTTACTTTTACGTGGAAGGAACAGGCAAATCATCTTAATGATTGTTACTTTTACGTGAAAGGAACAGGCAAATCATCTTAATGATTGTTACTTTTACGTGGAAGGAACAGGCAAATCATCTTAATGATTGTTACTTTTACGTGAAAGGAACAGGCAAATCATCTTAATGATTGTTACTTTTACGTGGAAGGAACAGGCAAATCATCTTAATGATTGTTACTTTTACGTGGAAGGAACAGGCAAATCATCTTAATGATTGTTACTTTTACGTGAAAGGAACAGGCAAATCATCTTAATGATTGTTACTTTTACGTGAAAGGAACAGGCAAATCATCTTAATGATTGTTACTTTTACGTGAAAGGAACAGGCAAATCATCTTAATGATTGTTACTTTTACGTGAAAGGAACAGGCAAATCATCTTAATGATTGTTACTTTTACGTGAAAGGAACAGGCAAATCATCTTAATGATTGTTACTTTTACGTGAAAGGAACAGGCAAATCATCTTAATGATTGTTACTTTTACGTGAAAGGAACAGGCAAATCATCTTAATGATTGTTACTTTTACGTGAAAGGAACAGGCAAATCATCTTAATGATTGTTACTTTTACGTGGAAGGAACAGGCAAATCATCTTAATGATTGTTACTTTTACGTGAAAGGAACAGGCAAATCATCTTAATGATTGTTACTTTTACGTGAAAGGAACAGGCAAATCATCTTAATGATTGTTACTTTTACGTGAAAGGAACAGGCAAATCATCTTAATGATTGTTACTTTTACGTGGAAGGAACAGGCAAATCATCTTAATGATTGTTACTTTTACGTGGAAGGAACAGGCAAATCATCTTAATGATTGTTACTTTTACGTGAAAGGAACAGGCAAATCATCTTAATGATTGTTACTTTTACGTGAAAGGAACAGGCAAATCATCTTAATGATTGTTACTTTTACGTGAAAGGAACAGGCAAATCATCTTAATGATTGTTACTTTTACGTGAAAGGAACAGGCAAATCATCTTAATGATTGTTACTTTTACGTGAAAGGAACAGGCAAATCATCTTAATGATTGTTACTTTTACGTGAAAGGAACAGGCAAATCATCTTAATGATTGTTACTTTTACGTGATAGGAACAGGCAAATCATCTTAATGATTGTTACTTTTACGTGAAAGGAACAGGCAAATCATCTTAATGATTGTTACTTTTACGTGGAAGGAACAGGCAAATCATCTTAATGATTGTTACTTTTACGTGGAAGGAACAGGCAAATCATCTTAATGATTGTTACTTTTACGTGAAAGGAACAGGCAAATCATCTTAATGATTGTTACTTGTACGTGGAAGGAACAGGCAAATCATCTTAATGATTGTTACTTTTACGTGGAAGGAACAGGCAAATCATCTTAATGATTGTTACTTTTACGTGAAAGGAACAGGCAAATCATCTTAATGATTGTTACTTTTACGTGAAAGGAACAGGCAAATCATCTTAATGATTGTTACTTTTACGTGAAAGGAACAGGCAAATCATCTTAATGATTGTTACTTTTACGTGGAAGGAACAGGCAAATCATCTTAATGATTGTTACTTTTGCATCACTCTTCTAATTGGACATGCTATTTCTAAAAAGGAAAATGGGAATGTGACCTATCATAACATTCTCTCTGCTATGCGGCCAGTGCCTCACGGGGGAAGAACTTCCTGCTCTAGACCCACCAGAATCTTATAACCTGGAAGATTTTTGTTGTTGTTGCGTTCTCCTTATTTCTCTAATCCCCAAGGCAATGTGCGTTGCATTGTGGTTTTTATTTTGCGCCTGTCGGCCTGGAGCATCCGACTTCATCATGCATTTATGTAAGGACCTACTTCCTCCTGCATTTCTAAGGGTTTGCTTCCCTGGGGTAACGGCCGGTGCTCTGTTGGGGATCGAACCCAGCACCTTCTGCTTGTGAGCCATGTCACTTAACCACTAGCCCACGCCGTTCCCACTCCCTGGATGATGAAGAGCATAATAATGCCACTGGATATATGTCACCCGTGAAAGCATCTACATCAAGCAATCACTTTTGAAGATTCACGGCCATATACAATTAACCAGTGATAATTGAATGATCTAGTGAGAAATGTGAAATTGCCTAACAATAAAGCAAATCTGCTGAGGTCTAGGCTGCAGTAATGGAATCTTCTAGAAGAGAAAGTACATGTTTCTGTGTTTCATGCTCAGCAAATAATCAAAGTAACATATGACCTCATTTCTTGTGAAGATATAGTGGATCTGATGGCAGCACTACACATCAACTACACATATAATAATTGAAGGATGATCATTGATTAGTCCAATTTGAGCTTAAAAGCTGAGCTGCTCCACATTGGTAATGGTTTACCATCTGTTCCAATCGGAAATACAGTTCACATGAAAGAAATGTACAACAAAATGAAACAACTGTTACACACCATCAAGTATAAATGACAGATTTGTGGTGACCTTAAGGTTATTGCCATCTTAGGGGACGGCGTGGGCTAGTGGTAAAGTGACAAGGAAATTAAAAATACAATTTTATAAACAAAACAATTTAAACTAGTTAACGCATAAATTATACTTTCAAATATTTCAGCTGAGACAATGCTCACTTTTATTGTGCACTAGTGTACATACAAATAGGCAGAGAATATGGGGTACACAATAGATGTTTTTCTCAATTATTTTGGTTTGAAAGACACCTTTGTGTTGAATACGTTCTTGACATACTTTACTTTTTCTGTCATCTTGTGTCATTGTGCCATGAAGAGCTTAGCTTCCTCTCATCGTGTGTGTGGAATCTGTCATTGTAAGCCCTGGCTGTTGCAGTATTTTTGTTGTATCATCTATTCATCTGTCGTGTGATCTTCCTTGTGTCTTGTAATTTTTCTGTGTTATATGCGCCCTATGGTAGCTGACCATGCTGGACTCTCATGTCTTACGATGTATTTGGCACAATAAGTAGTTCTCACAATATCTATCATATCATAAGAGGATGAACGAAGAAGAAGAAGATATCATAATTTCTCATTCTATGAGGGGGCTTCAAATAAAATCTTTAAAAGTGCGACATAAATTTAAAACAGATTGTCATGTAAGTTTGCAGTCTCCTTGCTAAGGACTTCAAGTGTATTCTGCAGGTGGTACCACAGTGCAGACAAACCACATGGTGTCATAATAGCTGCTTAAAGATGGTCACTCCATGTGACATGCATCAAAGACGAGCAGTGTTCTGTTATCCATTTTTTGATCAGCGAAGGGGTAAAACATGTTGAAATCCATAGATAAATTCAGATTCAGTACGGTGATGCATGCCTCTCACTCAAGCAAGTGGATTAGGAAGTTCCAAGTCCGTGTGAGTCCTGTGACAGACTTTTTTCGACCAGGTCAAACACACAGAGGAGTGACATCAGTTTCAATTACAGCAGTTGAATGCATCGTGATAAAAAATCAGCAAGGAAATCTGAATGAAATAGCTGCACTTCTGGACATCAGTCTAAGTTTGGTACACCACATCATCCATGGCGGGCTGTAGTTCCACAGAGTATACAAGCTGGGTGTCATGGCAACTGACTACAAAACTGAAACAATCACATGGTGCATGACCGAAACACTTTTTTTCTAGAGGACTGCATGCACTTTGTATGCAGGGGACTTTATAGTCGAAAAATTATGGTTGTGGCCAATTTTTAAGAAAACAAATTTAAGACTTTCATTTGAAGCACTCTTGTATAATTCCTGGTGACATCAAAGGCATTTCTCAGACATATATTTCAGACGATGTCATTTTCCTCTAATGTGCCTTGAATAAGAGCCAAGCCGAACATTGCTAGTAAAAAGCAGATAAGAAAATTAATAATGTACTAGGCTAACAATACCTTAAAATAGAAAATAATGATATTGATTGTTTGATCTCACATTTTTTCAAGCTCTCCCGAATCGCACTTCATCACAAAATACTGTAAGGCAACGATGGCCAACTATTATTAACTTGGGAATATCATACAACAGAGATATATATAGCTTTGGAATATACATAATTTTGAGTTCCTGACCATTTGCTTTTAACACAGATGTAAACCCTTTCGTGTTATTAGTCATCATCTTTGTTTTCTCTGCATTTATGTCCATGCCATAACTCTATGCCACTCTGTCCAATGTACTGATCAGTGACGAGTTCTCGCAGCCTGAGATAATTGCCAGAATAGCACAGGCGACAGCATTGCTTACGCGTTTGAAACCCATATGGCAGGATAAGCAGCTCGCCCTCAGCATAAAAGATAGACTAATTCGCTCATTGGTGCTCTCAATATTTTGGTATGCCTGTGAGACTTGGACCATTACTGCAGATATCAGTGTAGAATACATGCAATGGAAATGAGGTGCTTTAAAAGACTCTTAAATGTTGCATATAAGGATCGTGTCACGAATATAGAAATATGACAAAGAGTGGAAAACGCAATTGGGCCTTTTGATGATCTGTTCACAGCTATCAAATGGCGAAAAATGGCTTGGTATAGGCACGTCACGAGGTTCAGAGGAATTACAAATTCGATACTACATGGTTACGTCAAAGGAAGAAATGGGCAGACAACATCACTGAGTGGTCAAACCTGCATCCCGGTGAGGCACGACTGACGGCGGCTGACAGAGAGATGCGTGGGAGTGTCTTCAAGTGTGCCCCAACAACCTGCTGGGTTACGGGATGAACTGAAGTATACATAGAACAGATATATAGCTTATGTTTATCATACAACACTGATAGAGATCTTTGAAGCATCATACAACATATATGTTGTTGGTCGCTCCATCATAATCGATGAGGACCACTTTGTCAGCATTCACTGTTCGCATGAGTCCGAAGATGGCTAAATAAGCCAATCTGAGCCTTGAATTCGCTGTTGCACTTTGTACAAGGAAATAAGACACCTCCTTCCACCAGGGTTTAAGAAGGGTTGATGTGAGTTGACTTGCAGAGCGATCATCTCTGAAAGCCTCATCTATTTTTGATGCCTCCTGTCTCTGATCACTATCAGCAATAGTGCTGCACACCGCTCGCTCTCTTGCCATTTTAGAGCACCAGAGAAAATTTTTTTGTAGACGTTGATCCGACGTGTGTACCGCAAGGTCAGCCCATCTCAGCTGTGCTGAACATATCATAGTGTGTGTACTGGACATGCCCGATTGCGCTAACACATTTGCATTTGGCACCATATTCTGCTATCTAATCCTCAGCAGTTCCCGCAGGCAGTACATGTGGAAGTGGTTTCATTTCCTGGCATGGCGACTATAGACAGATATAGATATCTAAGGAGTATATATACAACAGAGATAATTATCTAGATTCTCATCAGTCATTGCTGGAGCATGGGAGAGGCATGTTCTTATTCTGATCCTTGGGAAAGTCAGTTATTCAGTCTTTGTATTCCTGTATAGTGAACAGGTTATTGTTTATAAAACTTTCTTTTTTTCAAACCCACAATTTCTTCCACACTCAGCAAGATTTTGACATGGAGTACTACCATGTACAACCACTGAGGCTCTGCTCATGCGTAGCGTGTCAACCGATATTTCCACAGACTCCCCAGGCGGAGCTGAGCACTCCACTGCCTTGGGATGAGGGCCGCGAGGAGTGTATTAAACCAACGTTTATGTCGTGCTTTCCGTGTCAAACTCCCTGTCCCTCCGCATCCCCCACCGAGGCTTTCGATTTGTGTCCACCCTTTGCTCAGCACGATCCCTTGCTCTGCTGAGAATATGAGGCCGGGTAAGGTATCGTGTAACCTCCGGCGGACAGGAGGAAGTCAGCTTCAGTCTGAGCAGAAAGGTCCTTGAGCAGTGGTAACCTGGACAGAATTTTATTTCTGGACACAAAATGGCGTTTTAGCAATATTCCATGTAGGAATTGTGATGATCAAGTAGTATGCGCAATATAGCATACAACATGACCACCCCACTGTTGACTTGCAAAGTGGAAGAACAACGAGACAATATTCATGTTTTTGTGGTCAGAGGTATTGAAATCTGAAATGAGAGTTCAGTATGGAGACAGTTGTTTCAAGTCATAGAAGAGTATGAATAAGTAGATAGATTTCAAAATGGAAGACAAAACAGATCAGTGATGAACTGCAGTGTTGAAGACCATCAAGCGTGGCAACTGACACAGTGAAACAGCTGATTGACCAGCTAGTCCATGACAACAGGTGAGCCACTATTGATGAAATAGCTGTAGATTTCAACAAGAGTCATGGTGCCTTGCACAGAATTGTCTATGATGACCTCGGTTATAAGAAAGTGTGAAGCATATGGGTCGCAAGGCAGCTGACAACGAGATAATGGAGGTAGTGGTTAAAGTTCATACCAAAACAATTTTTTCTAGAGGGCATCCACAAGCTCACATGCGGAAAAAGTGTGTTGCCAGACACAGAGACTGTTGTCAAATGAGATATGACAAATTTCTGGTTCTCACTCTTGTAAAAATATTAATAAAATTGCTGTTACATAATGAGTGTCCCTTGTATATGTTACAATCAGCCATAATATCTATTGTAATGTGACATAATATATGTTACAATATGACATATTATCTATTACAATGGGACATAATATATCTTACAATGTGACATATTATCTACGAGGCATGTTCAAATGAAACCGGACCTAACTGCACCAAGTGAACATACGAACGATGCGCATGTTACTTCTGATGTAAACAGCACATACCAACCGTCAAGTTTGCAAAATTTCATTATCCTCCGACTCATAGTTTCCTCAGCAGACCATTGAAAACATAGAGGGTGTGATACGGAATCTCTCCAGAGTTGATCAGCGAGCGGTGATTTGGTTTCTAACAGCTGGAGGATGTCGACCAGTTGAAATTCATCACAGAATGCAGACAGTGTATGGGGACAAAAGTGTTGGGAATATAAGCTCCGGCGACGGATCACCCGAATTGCTGTATCAATTTTGACAATGACATCTTCTGATGCAACAATTTGCACCTGACCTGGTCTCAGAAGACCTTTTGTTAACTCACGTCCTTCTTTAAACATGTTGTCCAGTTCTTCTCTGTTGTCTTCGAAACACTCTTGCCACCATACACAGCCTGCATTCTGCGATGAATGTCAACTGGTCGACATCCTTCAGCTGTTAGAAACCGAATCACCGCTCGCTGGTCAACTCTGGACAGTTTCCGTATCATACCCGCCATGTTTTCAACGATCTACTGAGGAAACTATGAGTCGGAGGATAATGAAATTTTACAAACTTGATGGTTGGTATGTGCTGTTTACATCAGAAGTGACGTCGTCATGCGCATCGTACATACGTTTACCTGGTACAGGTAGGTCCGGTTTCATTTGAACACGCACCGTATTACAATGTGACATAATATATGTTTCAATGTTAAATATTATAGTGATTGCGCCATTCTGTAATGTCATGTCATAATTGCTGTGAATAATTCTTTGATTTGTATGTCATCATCAAGATACTAAAATTTGATTTGCAGACAACCATTCCTGGAGTGATTTTCTATCATTAGCCATTGTCTGGCCTGGCTATAACGACGATCACCTTGATAGAACAGGTCAGTGGAATACTTAAGACGAGTAAAGTTTGTTAGAGCCCATTGTATATCTACTTGTTTTATATATTATGTGTAACACAATCATTCTTGTATGTGACATGTCTATGTACTATTTTAAATCTGATCTTATATTGAGATCTCTCATACAATCATTCCTGTATATCTCCATATTTCATTTTACTATAACAAGTGCATATGTCAATTTCATGTTAGTAGTATCCATAGATTTCTATATTATGCTAGTACCGTGGCATGTACAGATGTCAATCCTATGTTAGTACTGTGTACAGACATCTATTTCAACTTAGCATCGTGTACATATATCTATACCATGAAGGCATGTACAGCAATATATGAGGCGTGTTCAAATGAAACCGGACCTAATTCCACCAAGTGAACATGCGCATGGTGACGTCACTTCTGATGTAAACAGCACATACCAACCGCCAAGTTTGTAAAATTTTGTTCTCAGCAGACTGTTGAAAACATGGAGGCTGTGGTACGGAATCTGTCCAGAGTTGACCAGTCAGCGGTGATTTAGTTTCTAACAGCTAAAGGATGTCGACCAGTTGACATTCATCGCAGAATGCAGGCTGTGTATGGTGACAAAAGTGTGTTGAAGACAACAGTAGAGAACTGGTCAACGATGTTTAAAGACGATTGTGAGTTAACAAAAGATCTTCTTATATCAGGTCAGGCGCATATTGTTGAGTCAGAAGATGCCATCGCCAAAATTGATACAGCAATTCAGGTGGACCGTATCTTATGCTCGCCACACTTTTGTCACCATACACTGCCTGCATTCTACGATTGTCAATTGGTCGACATCCTTCAGCTGTTAGAAACCGAATCACCGCTCACTGATCAATGCTGAATGGATTCCGTATCACACCAGCCATGTTTTCAGCGGTCTGCTGAGGAGATTATGAGTCGGAGGATAATTAAATTGTGCAAATTTGATGGTTGGTATGTGCTGTTTACATCAGAAGTGACATCATCATGAGCATCGTACGTATGTTCACTTGGTGCAGTTAGTTCCGGTTTCATTTGAACACACCTCGTTTATAACTTGTTGGTATCTTGAATGACATCTAAATCATGTTGGTATTAGGTACAGATATCTATATCATATTCGGAGTATCATGTTTGTATCACATACAGACATCTATATCATATTGGTATCATTGTGTGTTTCTTTTTGCCTTCTGTTACTGGAAGTTGGTCCATGCTGATTGTAGAGCCCATATGGAATTCTATGGCTAAGGTAGGACCAGATGCTGGTTTGTTTTTTTCTACTTATTGACCAGGGTTTGGCAAACGGTAATATCTTCAAATTGACTGTTGTAGCAGTGAACTTATAATGTACCATTCAATATGTAACTGTAAGTTTGTGTATTATGTTCATCTTGTGAAAACAGACCAAACTTATTGAAAACTGACCAAATCTAGTTTAAAACATGAGAGCTAAGAGTAATCAAGTTCAGCTGAAATGTACTGGCCACCTCATGCCCTCATTCATGCTGCTGAAAACAGGCTGTGTCGCATCAATCTGGCCAATGTTGCGGGGATTGCCACTGTAGTCTTCATACGGGTGAGCTTACTGGGGAGCTCTGCATTGCACTACAGCCAGGAGGACCCAAGTCAACCTAATTAAGTCTTTTTTCGAGCCATGAACGACGAAACCCCGTCAAATAAACAAATTACTATCAAGCAAGGCGAGAACTTGATCACAGGTAAGAAAGCCGCAAACGCCTTTGTCGATCACTATGCCAGAGCAAACCACATCGAGGTCCCTGCAGATAAGCATACAGACATTAGCGAAGAGCTAAAGGGGCACGAAAACATAAATACGGCTCCTGAAGAGCACATGATGGCCAAACTAACAATGCGCGAAATGGAAGAGGCTATGAGAACACTAAAGAGAAGGAAATCTCCCGGAAAAGACGGGATAACAAACGAAATGCTGATGGGGCTGGGCCAAACAGCGAAGAAAAAACTACTATCAGTCCTGAACCAAAGCTGGAAAAGGGGTATTGTACCCCAGGCATGGAAAGATGCAATACTGGTACCAGTACCAAAAACAGGAAAGGACAAAACAGATCCGAATGGATACAGGCCCATAAGCCTACTGAGCTGTGTCGGCAAGCTGATGGAACGGATGATAAACACCAGACTGATGTGGCATCTGGAAGAAAAACGAATACTAATTCCACAGCAAGCCGGCTTTAGACAGCACAGATCCACTGAGGACCAGGTCATCCTCATAGCCCAGGAGATAGAAGATGCCTACCAGGCACAGAAACACACAGTAGCTGTTTGGGTGGATCTGGAAAAGGCATTTGACAAAGTCTGGAAGGATGGACTTAGAGTCAAGCTAAGAAGAAGTGATGTTTGTGGGAAGATGTACAAGTGGATCAACCACTACCTCAAACAAAGAACGGCCAGAGTCCAAGTACAAGGGCAGATGAGCGAAAAGGTGACACTCGAGCAGGGAGTACCCCAAGGGGGAGTACTGTCACCCACACTCTTCCTGGTATATATAAACGATATTACAGAGAATATACCAAGAAGAGTCCATAGCTCAATGTTTGCAGACGATCTGGCTATGTGGACCTCTGAAAAGAATCTCACCATAGCAAGAAATCGGATGCAAACGGCCCTAACATCGCTGGAAGAGTGGGCGAACTCATGGCTGGTCAAAATAAACGAGGAGAAAACCACGTGCACAATATTCTCGCTCTCATTAAAACCCCAAAGTACCAAATTAAGCCTAAATGGCAAAATCCTGCAGCCAAACGACAACCCAACCTATCTGGGAGTCACATTTGATCGGCGCATGACATGGAAAAGTCAGATTGAGAGAAACCGAATGAAAGCCAGAGAAAGAATGGCGATCATGAGGAAACTTGCTGGCACAAGCTGGGGAGCAGACGAAGGCATACTAAAGAAACTGTACACTGGAAGAGTGAGACCAGTTCTCGAGTATGGCATCGCGGCATGGACAACAGCAGCGAAGGCGAACTTCGATAAAGTTAACAAACTTCAAAACCAAGCCATGAGAATCATAACAGGTGGCATGAAGTCAACGCCAATTGTAGAACTTGAAAAGATTACAAAACTGCAATCCATGACCGACAGAAGAGACTGCAGAGCCCAGCTGCAGTCAGAGAAACTCCGAAGACTGACGGACCATCCAATGTACCAGAGGCTAAACAATTTGGGAACTGGGAAACTAAAGCGGAGAAACTTTGCAGAAATAGCCAAAGCAAAGATGCACGAAAATCCCATAAACGCACTAATAACACCAAAACCCATCACTACTGTACGAAAACCTACTTGGAGGCAGGATATATTTCCAGAGGTGGTAGAAAATATACCAGGTATTGCAAACAAAAACTGCCAGACCGAAAAAGAAAGGAGAGACACTACCCTAAGCTTCATAACGAAAAGCTACCCAAGCATGGACTGGACCCATGCATACACCGACGGTTCTGTAACAAACACTACACAGAACGGAGGGGCAGGAGCATTCCTGAACCTACCAAATGGCAGAAAAATAACACTGTCATTCGCTACTGGTAAGTACACAAGCAATTTCAGAGCGGAGGCAGAGGCACTGAGGGCGGCAGTGGAAGAAATGGCAACACACAGTGAAAATGAGAGCCACATAGTCTTGCTGACAGATGCTCTCGCCGTAGTCACAGCGCTAAAAAGCCAGAAAAACACTGAGCTTAATGACTTAAGAGCAGCACTCTGCAAACTGTGCCAGCTGTCCGCACCAAAAAGGGTAGTGGTACAGTGGGTTCCGTCACACTGCAACATCCAAGGCAACGAGGAGGCAGACAGACTGGCAAAAGAAGGTGCAAGGCTACCACAAACAGATACCAGTATGACGTACGAAGAGTCAAAACGGCTTATCAAAGCCAGGTACATTACCAAATGGGAAACCGAACATACTGGTTACACCAAAAACGATGCCTATTACCAGTTGAACCGAAGAGAGCAGGTCGTTGTCTTCAGACTTCGCACTGGCCACAATAGACTGAGGTACCACCTATTCAACAAATTGAAGATAGGGTGTACCGACGAATGCCCGTGCGGTACTGGTAAAATGACCACTGAACATCTGCTGCAGAACTGCCCGACATACGGGGATCAGAGAGAGCAGATGTGGCCATTGCCAGTGGAACTGCAAGACAAGCTCTATGGTAGTGGCGAGAGTCTCAGGATGACCGCCGCTTTTTTCGAAAAAATAATGGTTACTGTCTGACTGTGTACGCAGAAGAAGAAGAAGTCTTTTTTCTTTCTTGTTCTTTTTTGCTGTTCCTGTTGTTTTTTTTGCCTTTCAGCATAAGATTATGTAGATATCTCTCGAACGAGCTCGACTGTGTGTTTTGTGCACAGTGGCATTCACCGCCTGAAATCCATCTTTTTTCATGGTCAACCTTTGACTATGAATCTATTGTGTCATGGTAGCATTGCTTGTTGGGGGTTTCTGTGTGGTGGTAGTCTTGTTACATGACCAAACCATTTTAGTTGCTGTCTTTTGATGTAGTCTAATACTGTTCTTGTGCCCACCAGTCTCCTGGTGTCTTCGTTTCCTATCTCTTTTTGTTATACCCAATATTCTTTGCAGACATTTCATTTCTGCTGTTACCATTTGCCTTTTTTCATTTGTTGTTAGTGTCCAGTTTTGACATTGGTAGCACAGTAATTAAGTATGCTCTTGGGATGTTAGAAGAGTCACTGTAACTAGCTAGCAAATAAACATCATCAAGAGTAACTTCAAATAACACCACAGAAAACAGGCCAAATTTTTAGAAATAAACCTAATGAAAACAGGCCAAATTTTGGGGGAAAAGACCTTATGAAAATGGGCCAAATTTGTGGAAATAAACCTAATGAAAACAGGCCAAATTTTGTGAAAGCAGACCAAACCTTCTCAAACAGACCAATCTTAATGACAACAGACTAAATCTAATGAAAGCATATACAATCTAAAAGAATAAACTCAACATGGAAATGACAGCAGAAACAACTAGTTTCTCCTTGTTTTCTCTAAATGTTGTTATCTTGAGATTAACATTTTTTTGTTTTGTGTGTGATTCTGTCGACCTTGATCTCAACTTAATGTCTTTCTTTATACTGGTTTAGAAGACAGCAGAGTCTACAACCAGTTTCATTTAGTTTTCCTTGCTCTAAAAACTATGCACATCTAATCTATTCTTGAATGAATTAATTGGCCCTGCCTCCACTACTTCTTATGGCAATGCATTCCAAGCATTCACCACTCTCTGTCTAAATAAAATATTTTCTAATATCTAATGTGGACCTTTATTTAGTTCTAACAGTTTGACTTGGTTAAGATGAGCACTATATATGGAATGAAACGATCAGTTTGACTTGGTTAGGTCAGAACTATAAATAGGGTGGAACTAACAGTTTGACTTGGTTAAGATGAGCACTATATGGGATGAAACGATCAGTTTGACTTGGTTAGGTCCGAACTATAAATGTGCTGGAACTATGTTTGCAAATTATAATATAGCAGCTGTCAGTACTACAGTGCAAATATATTTTATGCAATGGATTGCTTGTTTGCCAAGCTCTGGTCACAATAGTCAGTGAGTGATGTGTCTAGCATGACTTGTTGACCAGGCCCTAGCCATGTGACAGTCTGAGACTGATGTGTCTTGTGTGACTTGTTTACCAGGCCCTAGTCATTGACAGTCTGAAACTGATGTGTCTAGTATGACTTGTTTACCAGGCCCTAGTCATGTGACAGTCCGAGACTTGCATGATTTGTTTTTATGGCTTCTAGTCACGCAATATTTTGTGTTTGCATTTACTGATTGGCTTGGTTTCTTTTAGCTTCATTTGGTCATTAGTTCTCTGTTATTAAAGTTGAGATAACACACATTTTATTGATTTCTGCTTGTCATAAATGTTGAACTAATAAACATTTGATTGTGTTCAGCTTCTCATAAAAGTTTGTATAGCACACATTTTATTTGGTTCTGTTTGAACAGCACACATTTTATTGTGTTCTGTTTGTCATAAAAGTTTGAACAACACACATTTTATTGGGTTCTGTTTGTCATAAAAGTTTGGATAGCACAAATTTATTTCAGTTTTGTTTGTCATAAAAGTTTGGATAGCACACATTATATTGAGTTTTGCATGTCATAAAAGTTTGGATAGCACACATTTTATTTGGTTCTGTTTGAACAGCACACATTTTATTGGGTTCTGTTTGTCATAAAAGTTTGGATAGCACACATTATATTGAGTATTGTTAGTCATAAATGTTTAGATAACATTTTATTCAGTTCTGCTTGCCATAAATGTTGAGATAACACATTTTATTTGATTTCTGTTTGTTATTTATTTTGAAACCACAAACATTTTGTTGGTATTGTACATTGATTGTTGATGATTGTTGATGTTTGATGGCAATCAAAAATTGACGCATAACTAGTAACGCACACTGTCTAAGTTGTTGTAGCCTTTGACAGTGTTTAAGATGCGTGTTGTGGCACTCTTATTTGTGTACCACTTACTCGGTCTGCTCCAGGCGTTGAGGGTGGTTCTGGCCAGTTGTTGCCAACCTGAAGCATCGGTGCCCGTTTATTTTGAGTATCATAAAATATTCCATTAGTTATGAATAGTATATCAAAGGTTGATTTGATAGTCGCTGCAAGGTGTGGTCAAGTCATAAATATGTGCTTAGTGAACTCTGAGCAGAATTAATGTTTCGATTGATCGATTCTGTATTGCGCTTCATCATTTAATTCAGAAAATCTGTGCTAGAAATGCCAGTATAGATTGATTCAGATATTTTCACTTAATCATTCATTTAATTCAGAAAATTTGTGTTAGAAATGCCAGTATAGATTGATTCAGATATTTTCACTTAATCATTCATTTAATTCAGAAAATTTGTGTTAGAAATGCCAGTATTGATTGATTCAGATATTTTCACTTAATCATTTAATTCAGAAAATCTGTGCTAGAAATGCCAGTATAGATTGATTCAGATATTTTCACTTAATCATTTAATTCAGAAAATATGTGCTGGTTGGTTGGTTATTTATTGATCCAGCGACCTATGGGCTTCGGCCTAATGCCATATAGTGGTATCTGCAAATATTTGTAAGCTGTTGTTCCATATTTGTAAGCTGGTGTTCCATTTGTCTGGCCTTGGCCGAACATTCAAAAAGATGATGTTTAACAGTTTCATAAGAATATGTGCACTCTGGAAAACACGTACTAGAATTGCCAGTACAGATTGATTTTGGTATTTCATTTAATTCAGAAAATTGTCGCTTCAATTACCAGGATTGATTGATTATGGTATTTCACTTAAATGTGAGAAAATATCTTTCTATGCCCAGAATGATGTCATGACAATTACCAAAGCATCTATAAATTGCTTAAATATACGTCTTGTGGTAATAGTTCAACATATACTGCAATTGGACTCCCATCTGTTTGTTACTTGTGAATGTTTATCTTCAAATACTTAACCATTTTCAGCTCAGAACAGTAGCCATCATTGGCATGTAAAATCTCATTTTCAGTTCAATTGTGTTGAAATCTGTATCAAAGCACCAGCATCTGCCATTGTTACATATCAACAAACTCTCATTGTTTAGGGGACCTGAATTATAACCGGACGTTCTGTGCATGCTCAGCTTTTGTTAAAAATAGAATTTATTACATTCCTTTGGTACATGCATGTTTTGAAAGTGTTAATGTCCACTTTCCATTTCAACAAAATGTAAGCATCAAGATCCAAGAAATTATTTTATTATTTGATCAGACCTATAATCAGGCATCTTAATTACACATGGGTTTTCAACACATCTGATTCAAACTTTGACTAGGACATATATGAAAAGGAACTTGACGATTATTTTTTGGGATTTAACGCAGAAATACAACCAGCGTAGTGAGTACCACACATTGGTTGTTTTTTTTGCAATAAGGGCATGGGTTGCATATTATTTTCCTTATAACATATTTGGCACAAAATTCTACATTTAATTTCTGTTTTAGTTCCATGACAGACAAAAGATAAATATTATTTTAGCATTTGGTATCTGTTTTGGCTCTTATTGACAAACATTTGGACAAACACGGTTAGAGAATTATGATATTGGAGCTTCAGACAAACACTTATTAATTATTACATAATTGTGATATATATATATATATATATATATATATATATATATATATTCATTCATTCATCATCATTAGCTCTTTCCGTCTTGTCAGACGGTAGTAATTGTGCTTTGAAAAGGTATGCACCTACAGTCCATGACGGTAACGAATGTGACTCATAAGACCAATCCGGGCAGAGAAGCATCTTCCATAGTGTGTGCAAGAAAAATCAGGACCGTTTGCGGAATCGCTTAGGGTCGCGTGTCTACTCAAATTCTGAGGCTTTAGCCTATCAGCAATCAGTATCTTCTTTGTCTGTATTCCATGCTTAATCCTGCCCCTCCATGTAACACGATCCATGGCGTCCTGTTCCCATGATTCCAAATCAATGCCTGCGTCATTCATATCCCGCTTGCATACATCCTTGTACCGAAGTAGTGGCCGGCCGCAAGACCTTTTCCCCAACTTTAATTCCCCATAGAGAAGATATTTTGGTATTCTGCCAACATCCATCCTCCAAATGTGTCCCAACCAGCGGAGCCTTCGATGACTAAGCATGGAAAACATTGTGACAGTGCCTGTTCTCTCCATATACATATAACCTTCAAACAAACACCAGGAAGAAAGAGTAATCATGGTCAGGTGAAACATACCAATCAAGTCCCCGACTTGACGTCCTCGTTCGTGCTTCTAGAAACAGGCTGTACCACAGCATTTTGACCAGCGAGGTAGGGGTCAACACTATAGTGGTGAGCTTGCTGAGGAGCCTCACATTACATTACAGCTAGGAGGACCTCGGCCCACCTCAAGTATGCCACTGGATGTAAGAAAAGCCACTGTAAGCCTTTACAAAGAAACATTAAGAGTTAGCTGATTTGAACAACAGCAGACAAACACTAAGATATTTTCCTGTATTAGTTATAAGCCCACCAATTTTACCCATATTTCTCTTTTCAAAGAGAAAGTTTTACAACGGCCTTTCATTGACTTTAATGTCAGCAGTTCATACTATAGTAAGTGTCTGTGTTTATCAGTATAGTATAAGCTAGGCTCATGTTAGCGTGTCTTCTATTGTCTGTTTCATAATGTCTGTATGTGTGTGTGTGTGTACATATATGCTTGATTGTATGTATGTATATGTATATTTGTGTGTGTAATTGTGTTGCATGTGTATATGTGCCTGCTGCAGGAAGTGCTTAGCTCACTCAGGTCAAGTACATTTAGCTGGGATGGGGACACAAGGTTAACTTAAGTGGCAAGTTGTCAAGTGGAGGGGGGAATGAAGGACTCAACAGCTAGTCTAGAATTTGATATGGACTTGTTGAGTTTAGTTCATCGTGAGCATGTAGAAGGCAGATTGTTTTATTCTGTGTCAGGAGACTGTGTCACTGGATTATTTTGATTGTTTTGTCTGTGAAAGATCTTTTTACTTAAAATCAAGCAGAATATTTGTGAGTGATTGTGTATGTTTATGGGATTATGTGTGCGTTAGTTTGTGATGTTGTGCTTGATTGTATTTATGTGTATATGATTATAGTTGTGGTTTAGCTGCGGCTCTGATCATTCATAGCAAGGGAAAGGCACTTTAACCACTTACAATTTTTTATACAATCTTATTTCGATCCTGCATAATGTACAATTTTTTTCTTGGTACAATGATACTTACAGTAAAGATGCAATCAAAAACTTACATTTTAATTTCAATTTTCCAAGAATAGCTGTCCAAAGACAGAAACTTTGTTTACATTTTGAGGTTTCGTGAATCCTGGGTTCGCTAATTATTAAAGGTCCAAAGAGAGTAACTGAGATGACTGCAAGTGACGTCTGAAATGTAATATTGAGACTACTCATTACCAAGTAACGTCAGTACAGTGCAATGTAGTGCAAAAAAGTTGTGAGAGTAATCCACAATAATTGTTCACATATTTGGCACTGGTCCATCACAAAAGATATATAGGGAACCAAACCTCAAGAATTATGTAGTTGTGTATGTGTGTGTGCATGCGCACGTGTATGTATATATATATATATCTCAAGACTATGTACTGTGTTATAGATTATATATGTGCCTGACATTGGGATCACTGTGTGCTGTATATGGGAGACATGAGATACCCGTGTTGCATGCAGGAAGCGGTTGTTTTCGCTATGCTGGTTACATCCGCTACATCACGTTCTCCGTTCAAGATTTCCCAACTTTACTGGCATTAACACATCAATAATGATGATTGTTTTTAAGATGTCAACCAAAATCAAATGTAAAAATTGGAAGGTTTTTATTGTTTTTAAGATGTCAACCAAAATCAAATGTAAAAATTGGAAGGTTTTTATCACATAACTTTGAATGAAAGCAAATTCCAGTAAACCAGATCCCAACTAGCGACCTAAGGATCTCTGCATTTTCCACTGAAAACAGCTATCCCGGGTTATATCAATATTTATATAATTTACAGTATTTATATATTTATGGAGTAAAATTGGTTTATAAAACTCATGATGTGTTCCTCGAGTTCTTCATCTTCAGCGTTCATCCTGAAAAGGACCTTGTGTCATAATTTACAGAGATTACCTACACTTTTCGGCCTGATACATCCGATTTCAGCTGACTTTTTTTAGTACTGGGTTTTGCCTTCCCAGAGCAATCCATATCCCTTGGCCAGACTACACTAATGGCTAGTGCAGCCTGTTTCTAGGGCCACCTCGTAATTGCCTAAAATATTCACTGTAAAAAAATTCAATTGAGAAATTGTGTGTCTTCATTGATGGTTTCCTAAAAAGAATTTAAAAATTGATATGGTTTTTATCATATAATTTAACGTCTTTATACTGGTTTAGAAGACTCTGCAGAGTCTGTATACAACCAGATATGATTGGATGCTGAGGATTGAGTGTTACAACGACCAACAAAAAGTGAGAATCACAAGAGATGGTTATACCCTAAGGAAATCTGTGATGTACATGTGGGCGTACGTTGACTGAACCAAACAGATGTTATATATATATATATATATATATATATATATATATATACGCATGTGTGTGTGTCTGTCTCTCTCTCTCACTTTCTCTCTCTCTCACTCTATATATATATATATATATATATATATATATATATATATATATATATATATATATATATATATATATATATATATATATATATATATATATATAAGCTGCCTTGCAGGATACCTGTTTATGGGAAAGACTTGGGAGCAAACCCTGAGGGAAAAATCTGCATCCTATGCTATCTCCAGTCGTCTCGATAAATATCTTGCCACTGGCCAAGGGTAGCTCAGGACCAGAGAGCGAGGTTGACAAAAGGCGCAGTTTCTTCCTCGCTTTAATCCAAATCACAGTGCAAGTCACCCACTTCAGTGGACACAGCAAGAGAAAAGACTGCCCACACAGTTGAACAAAGAGTGTGGTCTTCATCACTTGTGATGGACGAACATCATCATCATCATCATATATATTTATCAGTGACAGCAAGGTAAAATGATAATAAGAGTGTTCTTCTAATCTCTTACCAGTTTCATGTTGATTCTTGCTTTCAGGCGCCAGAAACACACAGTGACAAGAACGGGCCCACCAACGATCAGGAGAGCATGGATGCTGGCGTGGCCGTGGAAGACTTCATCAGCACGGGCCGCACAGGCAGACGTAATGCCATAGCTGACATAGCTGACCCACATATTGGTACTGTATCGACAGCTGGAATGGACTTCTCATTTGACAGACTGTCTGTTACAGGTCAGCTGGACTGTGCATCTTCTATGCATGTTTCATTTGTGTGCGTACCTGTGTATGTGTATGCTCATATTTGACTGTGCCGTTTATGCAGTCATCCAAAAATGTATGTTTTCTGCTTCAGATCCCAAGCCAGCTCCACCAGAAGCTGCCCAAGCTCCAGGCTCTTCCAGCGAAGGGACGACAGGCACGCCTCCCAAGAAGTCCTAGCATGGCTTAAGTGACTGATTGGATGATGTTTTGTCAGTGAGAGCCTGATGGGAACTATCTCAGTTATTTTCTGCATAGCCTAGGATGTAACAGCTTTGTTTCTGAGCCTAACAATTGCTTAGGTTAAAACATGCGGCTGACAAATAGAATGGATGAGTGCAGCAAATATCTGTGTTACAATAATGCCAATGTAAGCAACTTTTGTATCTTTGTAGATGACTGCTAGAGTTAACGGGCACCAACTTACAGCTGAAGATGTCTGCGACCTGAATTTCATCACATTTTGAGTACACCGCCCATCTTTATGTATACCACCACCTTATCCTCTATTCATGACATAGACGCAACCAATTATCTGTGCTTGTCTCAGTCGAACATTCTAAGATAGATCAGATAGTCTGTTAGAAATATGACAGGCTAATATAAAAGCCAGTGTTGCCTTGGTTTGCTCTGTGACAGAATCGTCTTTGCCTTTTGCCACCAGGACCTAGATGAAGGGACTGTACTGTACCTCATACCTAGATGAGAGGCTGTACTGTACTTCAGACCTAGATTGGAGACTATGTACTGTACCTCATACCTAGATGAGAGGCTATACTGTACTTCAGACCTAGATGAGAGGCTGTACTGTACTTCAGACCTAGATGAGAGGCTGTACTGTACTTCAGACCTAGATGAGAGGCTGTACTGTACCTCATACCTAGATGAGAGGCTGTACTGTACTTCAGACCTAGATTGGAGACTCTGTACTGTACCTAGGATCTAGGTGAAAGACTTTAAACTGCACCACAGACCTAGGACCTAGATGAAAGTCTGTGTACTGTACCACAGACCACCTATGTGAGAGGAGAGACTCGGTTCTGTGCATATATTTTTTTTCAATATCAAAGTTGTGACGGTTCCCCTTCAGCTGGTTAACTTCAAGTGTGTTGACTTTTGGCTTTTTGACCTTCGGCTGGTTCACTTATGATTTCCACAAAATATTTGTTGGTCGTTGCTTGTGACGGTGCTGGATGTTGGTAGGTGATAAATGATGGAACCGCAGGGAAGTGCTGTGTCATATGTGAGAATCTTTGTACTGTCTGTGCTGTTCAACAATATAGCAATTTATATGTGAGTGGTTTTAAGTTTCATGTCTGATTCTTGTTACTGTTTGCATCCTTGGGTCTTGCTTGTCCCTGGTTCTTGCTACAGTTTGTGTCCCTAGTTCTTACTTGTCCCAGGTTCTTGCTACAATTTGCATCCCTGGTTCTGGCTTGTCCCAGGTTCTTGCTACAATTTGCATCCCTGGTTCTTGCTTGTCCCAGATTCTTGCTACAGTTTGCATCCCTGGTTCTTGCTTGTCCCAGATTCTTGCTGCAGTTTGCACCCCTGGTTCTTGCATGCTGCAGTGTGTGTCCCTAATCCTTGTAAGTCCATTGTTCACGCATACCCTTGGCTCTTACGTGTCTTTGTTTTGATGACATTTGTATGAATTTCTTTGACTACATGAGAGCTGTTGACAAATGTACAAGCATTTATGTTTTTGTGTGTGAATTTCTTTGACTATATGAGTGCTGTGGACAAATTACAATTAGCTGTGTGTGTGCGTGCTTAGATTTCAACTAGTACCATATGAAAACATCACACCAAACCATAACATGTAAACCAGACCATAACAACATGTACACCAGACCATAACAACATGTACACCAGAACAAATCTGTACATGATGAAATACTTGCCTGTAAATCACACTTCTGACATTGGACATGAGTTGTAACTAATATTCCTTTATATTGATCATTAATATTTGTGTGGTACCTTGGATGGGAAGAATAAATCCACTAACCTTCCAAGCATATCGCAATATGCACCTAAACAGGACTGTGTATGGGGCTAGCAACCTCATCACACAAAACCATTGCTAATTAAATCGCCGCCACAAGTACTTTAACACATCCTCTCCGTAAGGGGTGCAACGGCAATGTCGATCATCTGCTTCACTTATAGCGAAAAAGTGAAATGAACACTTGGCTTATATAGGTGGTTATTTTTTCATTTGTTCAGTTCTTGCTTGTCCCTGGTTTTTTTGTTTCAGTTTATGTCTTTGGTTCTTGCTTGTCCCTGGTTTTTGTTTCAGTTTATGTCTCTGGTTCATACTTGTCATTTGTTCTTGCTTGTCCCTGGTTTTTATTTCAGTTTATGTCCCTACTTCTCCCTTTCCCAAGATGTTTCCTTCAGTTTATGTCTTTGGTTCTTGTTTGTCCCTGGTTCTTGCTTGTCCCTGATTTTTTGTTTCAGTTTATGTCCCTGATTCATATTTATCCCTGGTTTTTGTTTCAGTTTATGTCTCTGGTTCTCACTTATCAATGGTTTTTATTTCAGTTTATGTCTCTGGTTCATACTTGTCCCTGGTTTTTGTTTCAGTTTATGTCTCTGGTTCTCGCTTGTCCCTGGTTTTTGTTTTAGTCTATGTCCATGCTTCTCGCTTTCCCAAGGTGTTCGCTTCAGTTTATGTCTTTGGTTCTTGCTTGACCCTGGTTCATGCTTGTCACTCAGCCTTACTAGTTCCTGGATTATGTGTCTGACTCATATTTGTCCTTAATTCTTACTTGGCCCTTTATATGTCAAAATGTATTTACAAAGTTTTACTCTTCTTACATCAACATATTTTTTGTTAAAAAAATCATAGACATAGTGTATTTTCTTAAATTTGTAATCTGTCCAGATCAGAAACCTGTCGGCTACTTCATTTTTTATAGTTGAACATCATTATTTCAAATATCATTTGACTTAGTTACTCCTCTTCTACTATGAAATGTAGAAGTCTTCTTTTCCTTTTGTTATGGCTTATAATTTCAATAGGATGTGGTAAATAACCCCATTCCCAGTCATCCTATTATGATATGCTAGGTGGGTTATGGTGATGTAATTGTTTGCTCCCTGTTTTGACCCCATTAACACACTGACTATGATGTACATATATATATTTATATATACCTCTGTCAGAGTATCATATGATGTGCTTGTTTCCAGAGACATTAGATGTTGCACAAACCAAATAATACTTGAATCTCAGCTCAACAAGGAAATCTGAAATCCATGCCGTTGTTCCAATTATGCACTAGTGTTAACACTTAATTCATTCATCTCTGACTTATAACAATATATATATATATATGGGGGAAGTTTATAAGTAATAATAAAATGACATACTTTGAAAATAAGAATTATATGAACGTTTTACACTCGCATAATTTTGGCGATTTGTGTCTTAACAGTCCACGACAAGTGCCGCAATACCAGATGTCTAATAGTATTTTTTTACATAAAATGTATTAATATTAAACAAACTGAGCTAAAATTACCATCTAATGATCTTGAGGCGCATAATTAAACTATTTATGGCATGAAGTATTCATATTAAAAAATATATATTGGAATGAAATGTTAAATGTCTTTATGTGGAGGTGGAGATACCACATAATTATTACTATGTAATCTAGATGCATGATCATTGGCCTGATCATATGATGCCGTTTCTCAGCTCTTGAGCTGCTTGTTCCATGGAGCAGAAACTTCAGAAATTCATAGAAAACTAATGTACACCTAACGAAAGAAACTTTTCATTTAACAAAACCTGCATTTGTGCTGTAACTTCGAGTATATTTTAGGCTATTTAAAAATCTAAAGCCTAACTAAGTGGCCGAACATAATACATGTGCTTGATGTTGAAGCATGTCAACTCATACAATTTTATGGAAATGGATGTTTTGTGTACGAGCATAACCATTTTAAAAGAACTGTAAAGAGTTAGTTATTTTTTGGCTGCCCTTATATTTTGATTGGCTGCCTTCTTCACTCACACGACCCATCATTTGACCGCAAATATTTAGATGTGGCATGGAGAGTAAGCTGATCAATACATATTTTGTTTCAATAATTGCTGATTAGTCCAACAATCCTGTACAGAAGGTATGTACGGCTGTACAGAGACAAAAGTGAGGGGGGGAAACCTGTACAGATTATTGGTAAACCATACTTATTCACGTCTATGTGAGGGAAGACTTTGTTCATATGTATGATTGTGATGAAGAAGGTGTGTGTGTTTTCTGCTGTATTTAAGAAGAACAAAGCTCAACTGATAATTAGAATGAGATTGATTCTGATGTAAGACTAGTAGTCCGGATATTTGTTCAGATCAAAACAAATGTAGCAACAGCCTGATTTTTTTACAGCCACCAAGACACAAGTAGCAATCTTATCTGTGAGCCATGCTCTTGGAGTTGCCTAACATACATTATATTCTCTCAGATGTACACCGTCATAAGATCGGGCTGTCACACAGAAACACTATGGCCACTACAATGTGTATGTGTGTGTCAAAAGGTTATAGAATGTGTCATGCAGCCATTGAATTGAGTCATAAAGTCATTGGATGCGTCATGATATCATACAATGAATCATGAGGTTATTGAATGAGTCACAAGGCTAAAAAAATGCATCATAAAATTATTAAATGTGTGCTAATGTTGAGATATGTGATTGTGAGTGATCATGGTAAGAGGACATTAGATATAAATGTGTGATTGGTGTGAGAGGACATTAGATATAAATGTGTGATTGGTGTGAGAGGACATTAGATATAAATGTGTGATTGGTGTGAGAGGACATTAGATATAAATGTGTGATTGGTGTGAGAGGACATTAGATATAAATGTGTGATTGGTGTGAGAGGACATTAGATATAAATGTGTGATTGGTGTGAGAGGACATTAGATATAAATGTGTGATTGGTGTGAGAGGACATTAGATATAAATGTGTGATTGGTGTGAGAGGACATTAGATATAAATGTGTGATTGGTGTGAGAGGACATTAGATATAAATGTGTGATTGGTGTGAGAGGACATTAGATATAAATGTGTGATTGGTGTGAGAGGACATTAGATATAAATGTGTGATTGGTGTGAGAGGACATTAGATATAAATGTGTGATTGGTGTGAGAGGATATTAGATATAAATGTGTGATTGGTGTGAGAGGACATTAGATATAAATGTGTGATTGTATGTGATCATGGTGAGAGGACATTAATTGTAGATATTTGTGTACGTGATCATGGTGAGAGGACATTAGTTGTAGATACATGTTTGATGATGATCGTGGTGAGAGAATGTAGATATGTAATCATGGTAAGATGGCATGGATGTAGATATTTGATTGTGGGTGACAATCGTCAGAGGTCAATAATGTCGATATTTGATTGTGGGTGATCACAGTGAGAGAGCATTAGATTTAGATATGTGATCATAGTGAGAAGACATGTATGTAGATATGTGATCATGGGGAGAGGACATGGATGTTGATATGTGATCATAGTGAGAAGACATGTATGTAGATATGTGATCATGGGGAGAGGACATGGATGTTGATATGTGATCATAGTGAGAAGACATGTATGTAGATATGTGATCATGGGGAGAGGACATGGATGTTGATATGTGATCATGGGGAGAGGACATGGATGTTGATATGTGATCATAGTGAGAAGACATGTATGTAGATATGTGATCATGGGGAGAGGACATGGATGTTGATATGTGATCATAGTGAGAAGACATGTATGTAGATATGTGATCATGGGGAGAGGACATGGATGTTGATATGTGATCATAGTGAGAAGACATGTATGTAGATATGTGATCATGGGGAGAGGACATGGATGTTGATATGTGATCATGGGGAGAGGACATGGATGTTGATATGTGATCATGGGGAGAGGACATGGATGTTGATATGTGATCATGGGGAGAGGACATGGATGTTGATATGTGATCATGGGGAGAGGACATGGATGTTGATATGTGATCATGGGGAGAGGACATGTATGTAGATATGTGATCATGGGGAGAGGACATGGATGTTGATATGTGATTGTGTGGGATCATGGAGAGGGGCAATTGCTGTAGGTATATGAGTGTGGGTGTAAACACTATGAGAGGATAGAGATCTTACATGTAGATATGTGTCTGTGGATGATCTAGATGAGAGAGAACTAGGGATGTACCGAACAGTGTACTCAATCAACAGCTTAAAAGTATCCTATAATTGATTACGAAAGGTCAAAGAGGGGTGTGTTCATTTTCAAATAAACGAATGAACATTTAGTTTCACTTCTGCACTATCTTGAAAACATGGCTTCTGACGAGGAGCACCTGTACTGTATCATGTCGCAGGCTGCTGACTTGGCAAAGGACAGGCAGCCAGCCAGTTATAACCAAACATGTAAATATCAGAATCTGTTAGTTCTCACATCATTGTATTGGTTGAAATCATGCCTTGTTGTTTTGCTATATTTTATAGTGACTGTTCATGAAATATGCACTTCCCAACAAGCATCCCAAATGAACGTCTCTTCAACACTGCAGGCACAATGTTTTCAAACAATAGATGCTGTCTTTTAGCAGAGAATGCTGAGACAATTTCATTTTTTAAGTGAATGCATGTTTCATGCAGCAATGACTTTTGAACTGCATTAGAATTAGTATCATAAAATTATTGATATTTGTAATGATGTAACACTCTGAAATATCATAAGTATCATGAAATTATTGGTTTTTGTAATGATGTAACACTCTGAAATATCATGTATCATGAAATTATTGGTATTTATAACGAGGTAACACTGAAATGTCAAATGTTTTTGTTGATTACTTTATAATTGTAAGAAATGTCGTAAGCTTAGTGAACATAGCCTGTTAGCTCACTGTCCATTATCAGCAGAAAAGGGGAAGACCTCTATTTGGTGCATTCCTAGAGAACTGGGTGATCTTGGTGAGAGAGAGAGAGAACGAACATGCACATAGTTATGTGACTGAGTGATCTTGGTGAGAGAGAGAACATGCACATAGTTATGTGACAGGGTGATCTTGGTGAGAGAGAGAGAACGAACATGCACATAGTTATGTGACTGAGTGATCTTGGTGAGAGAGAGAGCATGCACATAGTTATGTGACTGAGTGATCTTGGTGAGAGAGAGAACATGCACATAGTTATGTGACAGGGTGATCTTGGTGAGAGAGAGAGAGAGAACAAACATGCACATAGTTATGTGACTGAGTGATCTTGGTGAGAGAGAGAGAGAGAGATGCACATAGTTATGTGACAGGGTGATCTTGGTGAGAGAGAGAGAGAGAGAACATGCACATAGTTATGTGACAGAGTGATCTTGGTGAGAGAGAGAGAGAGAACGAACATGCACATAGTTATGTGACAGGGTGATCTTTGTGAGAGAGAACATGCACATAGTTATGTGACAGGGTGATCTTGGTGAGAGAGAGAGAGAGAGAAAACAAACATGCACATAGTTATGTGGCTGGGTGATCTTTGTGAGAAAGAACATGCACATAGTTATGTGACAGGGTGATCTTGGTGAGAGAGAGAGAGAGAAAACAAACATGCACATAGTTATGTGGCTGGGTGATCTTTGTGAGAGAGAGAACATGCACGTAGTTATGTGGCTGGGTGATCTTGGTGAGAGAGAACATGCACGTAGTTATGTGACTAGGTGATCTTGGTGAGAGAGAACATGCACGTAATTATGTAACTGAGTGATCTTGGTGAGAGAGAGAGAGAGAGAACATGCATGTAGTTATGTGACTGAGTGATCTTTGTGAGAGAGAACATGCACGTAGTTATGTGACTGGATCATTTTGGTGAGAGAGAACAAACACCTAGATATGTGACTGAGGGTGATCTTGGTGAGAGAGAACAAACACCTAGATATGTGACTGAGGGTGGTCTTGGTGAGAGAGAACAAACACCTAGATATGTGACTGAGGGTGGTCTTGGTGAGAGACAGACAACATACGTGTAGATATGTGATTGTTGGCCATCTTTTATGTCAAGATGTCTGCCAGTGTTTGCATTAAGACCTGTAAAATTAGCCAGCCAATAAAAGTATTTTCTCCTCGTACTCATTGGTTGTTCCTCTGTTTTAATCAATTTAGCCACATAAGTTTTATCAATGTACAGAATTAACCACAGCCATCATCACAAAACAGAAGAGCATGCACAATAAACATATTTAATGGTATAGAGAAGCAGGCGTGTTTTGTGATGAAGTCAGTGTCCTCTTCTTTACACCAAACTGTCCTTATTGTAGGAGATTAAAATCGAACATATAGGGGATTGTCCTGAAAAGTCACTGGTTTTGAGTTACACTTAAGCCAGATCAGATGCATTCAATGGGGCAATAGAGACTTCATGTCTCTCACAAGATGGCCAATGTTCAGGACACAACTGAAGTTACAACACAAAGTATTTTCTAGATGTGAATCCATTATTCTCTTGTTTTAGATTTCATATCATATCCAGTTATTCTTTTCCAAGCAAAACCTGTTAGTTTCGGATACTTGCCCTCTGGGAAAATTTTCTTATAAAAGTTTGTGAAACATTCTTACTTTTGCCTTCAAATCAGAGTTCATCTTCTTCTACAATGTCCTTCTCAAATTCCCGCTACTAAGCTATGGAAAAGGCTTTGCAAGTAGCAGGATGTAGTCCAGAGAACGGAATGCGTTATGATGTAGTTTACAGCTTGACTGCAATATTTGCACCTTTTGGTCTGACATATTCAACTTCAGCAGGCATTTTTGCGTACCGAGTTGCCTTGCCTCTCCGATCCATTTTACTTAGCCAGTCTGTTCTGTTGCAGCCTGTTATCCAGGATCACCACGTGGAGGTGTAGAAGGGTTTTGGCAGCTGGCCCTGACACCAGCAGTCAGCTTATGGGTCGCTGACCGCTGCAGCTCATGCGCTGCTCAGCATCTTGATCCCAAATCAGAGTTCAATGTTCCATCTGCAAAAAAAGTGCAGCTTTTTTTCCATGTCAACATGAAATAGGAAAGATATTTTAAAATTTGCTTCCTGTGCTCGACAATCACGAGACATGGTGTTGAATTCTTCAATTCAAAGACTAGACCACAAATGAATCATCAAAATCAATGTTGTTGTTAGCATTTATGTGAAAATTGTAAGTATTGCCTATACTTAGTTGACTTTCCCAAAGTCTAAGTTAATTCTGAAGTGACTTAATGTGTGTATGCAGCCCATGAATCAAATGTCCTTGAGTTTGCAACTTATCATTAAGTTCACTAAGATGACTTGTAATGTCTACAAGAAGTCTCAGATCACACAGCTAGATTTACTTTTGTGTCCATGAAAACAGATAACTAATTTGTTTTAATTCTAAAAGTCCTTCAGCATCTTATACTTACATAACCAATACGCTTCACAGTAAAAGATGAGATCACCATGCTTCGACTGAATGTCATCCAGAAATTATTGTAACTGGCAGCGGTTTAGTGCTCTCGACTGGAAATTTATGCAAGAAACTACCATACATGGCCGAATTTGATTGATTTTGAATACATCGATCATCTTATCAATAGGCCGGAGGGGCCCTAGCTTTTATTCTAGAACATGGCATACCACCTCTACTCCAGACTTGGCCTTTTCAACGGTGGATATTCACCACAAAATAGACCGCCAGGTGCTCAACCAACTGGCAGGTAGCGACCACAGGCCAATTAGGCTAGAAATTGATATGGAAGTAGGCCCACAGGAAATAAAACCGCTCCCACGTTGGAACTATAAACGAGCCGACTGGGATAGATTTGCAATGCTGACAGATGGGCTGTGTGAAACCATCAACACACGGAATAACAAAATGAAGCCCATGGTGGACAGCCTAAGCAAAGCAATAATGCAAGCAGCCACCGAAACCATCCCAAGAGGGGCAGAGAAAAACTACAAGCCATATTGGAATGATGAATTGCAGAAAGCGGAAGACGAAGTCTCAAATGCTAGGAACATGGCAGAGAGAGAACAATCTATGGAGGCAAATATCGCCCTCAATGCCATCACGGCGAAATACAAAAGAACACTAAACCAAATAACAAGAGACAGCTGGAAAAACAAAACAGAAAGCCTCAATTTAGATAAAGAAGGGAACAAACTATGGAAGTTAGTCAGAGCCATGAATTACGAAACACCATCAAATAAACAAATTGCCATCAAGCAGGGCGACAACATGCTTATGGGAAAAAAAGCAGCAAACGCCTTTATAGAATATTATGCCAGAGCAAACCACATTGATGTCTCTACAGACAGGCATACAGACATTAGTGAAGAACAAAAGAGCCACGACAACATCAAGATGGCACCAGAGGAGCACATGAAGGCAAAACTAACAATGAATGAAATGGCAGAGACCATGAGAACTTTAAAGAAAAAGAAATCGCCCGGAAAAGATGGGGTAACAAACGAAATGCTGATGGGGTTGGGCCAAATAGCAAAGAGGAAGTTACTATCAGTCCTGAACCAAAGCTGGAAAAGGGGAATTGTACCGCGGGCATGGAAAGACGTTGTACTTATACCAGTACCAAAGAAAGAAAAAGATAGAACAGATCCAAATGGATACAGGCCTATCAGTCTACTGAGCTGTGTAGGAAAACTGATGGAGCGTATGATAAACACCAGACTGATGTGGCATCTGGAAGAAAAACACATACTAATTCCACAGCAACCAGGCTTTAGACAGCATAGAACCACTGAGGACCAGATCACTCTCATAGCCCAGGAAATAGAGGATGCTTACCATGAGAAACAATACACAGTAGCGGTTTGGGTGGATTTAGAGAAGGCATTTGACAAGGTGTGGAAAGAGGGACTTAAAGTCAAGCTACGAAGAAGGGAAGTTTGTGGGAAAATGTACAGATGGATCATCCACTACCTCAAAAACAGAACAGCCAGAGTTCAAGGGCAGATGAGCAAAAAGGTGACACTTGAGCAGGGAGTACCCCAAGGGGGAGTACTGTCACCCACACTTTTCCTGGTGTATATAAACAACATCACAGAGAATATACCAAGAAGAGTCCACAGCTCCATGTTTGCAGACGATCTGGCTATGTGGACCTTTGAAAAAAATCTCACCATAGCAAGAAATCGGATGCAGCAGGCCCTAACATCGTTGGAGGAGTGGGCGAACTCATGGCTGGTCAAAATAAATGAGGAAAAAACAACATGTACGATATTCTCGCTTTCAAATAAACCCCATAACACCAAAATAAGTCTTAAATGCAAATATATGCGGCCAAACGACAACCCAAACTACCTGGGAGTCACATTTGATCGGCGTATGACATGGAAAAGTCAGATCGAGAGATACCGAATGAGAGCCAGGCAAAGAATGGCAATCATGAGGAAACTTGCTGGCTCAAGCTAGGGAGCAGACGAAAGTATACTAAAGAAACTGTACACTGGAAGAGTGAGACTAGTTCTCGAGTATGGCATTTTGGCATGGACAACAGCAGCAAAGGCGAATTTTGACAAAATTAGCAAACTTCAAAACTAAGCCAAGAGAGTTATAACAGGAGGCATGAAGTCAACGCCAATTGTAGAACTTGAAAAGATTACAAATCTGCAATCCATGACCGACAGAAGAGATTGCAGAGCCCAACAGCAAACAGAGAAACTTAGAAGACTGACAGACCATCCAATGCATCAGAGATTAAATAGATTTGGAAATGGGAAACTAAAGCGGAGAAACTTTGCAGAAATAGCCAAAGCAAAGATGAGCGAAGATCCTATGAACACATTAACAACACCAAAGCCCATCCATACTGTACGCAAACCTACCTGGAAGCAGCATATCATTCCGGAGGTGGTAGAAAATATACCAGGTATTGGAAACAAGAACAGCCAGACTGAAAAAGAAAGAAGAGACATAACCCTGAGGTACATTACGAAAAACTACCCAAGCATGGACTGGACCCATGCATACACCGACGGATCTGTAACAAATACAACACAGAACGGAGGGGCAGGGGTATTTCTGAGCCTACCAAATGGTTGAAAAATAACACTGTCAGTGGCAACTGGAAAATTCTCAAGCAATTTCAGAGCGGAGGCAGAGGCACTGAGGGCTGCAGTAGAAGCAATGCTGACAGGCGAAAGCAATGAAAGCCAGATAGTCCTGTTTACAGATGCCCTGGCCGTAGTCACAGCACTAAAAAACCAGAAAAATACTGAACTTAATGATTTAAGAGCAGTACTCTGTCAACTATGCCAGCAGTCCGCTCCAAAAAGAGTAGTGGTACAGTGGGTTCCATCCCATTGTAACATCCAAGGCAACGAGGAGGCAGACAGACTGACAAAGGAAGGTGCAAGACTACCACAACCAGATTCTAGTGTGACCTACGAAGAGTCCAAAAGGCTTATTAGGGCCAGATACATGGCCAAATTTTTACCAGTTGAACAGAAGAGAGCAGGTCGGGGTCTTCAGACTCCGCACAGGCCACAACAGACTGAGGTACCACCTATTCAATAAACTGAAGATATGTGGCACTGACGAATGCACTTGTGGTACCGGGAAAATGACCGCTGAACATCTTCTGCAAAACTGCCCGACATACGAGTACCAGAGAAAGCACATATGGCCATCACCAGTGTTAACACTAGACAAGCTCTATAGCAGTGTCGACAGCCTCAGGATGACCGCTGCTTTTTTCGAAAAAAATACAGGTTGGCGTTTGACAGCGTAAGAAGAAGAAGAAGAAGAATACATCGATCAATTAAAGCCCTTCGTTCCTCTCTGTGCATAGGCCATTGACAACATCTCGCCACAATACACAGCTCCTGGTGTGGTCATTTAATCTTTGTTTCTTCTCACATTCTCTTCTCTCTGTGTTTTTGGGTTTACCTCTCTTTCTTCCCTTGAGGAATCCATGTAAGAACCTTTCTGGCTGTGTTGGACAGTGCCTTCCATAGCATACATCCTATACAGTTCCATTTTCTTCGCTTAATTTGTTGTTCCAGTGGTAGTTTTCTCCTTTCCCACAGGTCTTCATTCCTCACCATGACCTGCCACATTAGCTCCACTATCCTTTGTAGACATCTGTTAACAAAGCACTGGAGTCGTTATTGTATGGTCTATGTTATTCTCAATATCTCTGCTCCACACAGCAACACCGACTTGACACTAACTTTGGTGTGAATCCTGATTTCTCTGAATCTCTAAATATTGTTATTGCCAGAAGTGACAATCTTGTCTTTCCAATTCTGGGGCTGTCCCTCCAGCATATTGGCTCTTTGTTTTTTTGTTAATATTGTTAAGCTTGAGAACTTGATTTTCTTCATGTTGATATTGAGTCCCAATTTCTCTGATTGTTCTTTCATTATATCAAGTTTCTCTAGAATTTAGCTATGACTGTGTGACAAAAGTACCAGATCATTTGTGCAGTCTATGTCCTCCAATTATGACAATAGTGTCCACTGAATACAAGAGTCTTTTCCCCTTGATTAATGTCTTCATTATCCAATCTATAGCCAACAAGAACAGGAAGGATATAAGCAGCCATCTTTGTCTCACCACTGTTTCCACTCGGAAGTTGAAGGTTAGTGCTCCTTCATGCGACTCTCTACTAACTATATCTTTGAACATATTCGCACACAAGTTGGTGTAAAATACAGTAATAATAATGTTCATTTAGGCGTCTGATGCCTGTTGCGTCGGTCGGGTACATCCATGACCCACAGCTGTGGCGTGGTTCCAGGCCTCGTCCAGGGTGGAATAGGAGGTTGCTACTTGCTGGAGCCATACTATTGGTTTCCGTATCTCGGGGAGGATACGGGGATTCTGCAGACAGCTCGGGACATGTCGTTGCTGATGGGTGGTTAAGAGCATACATGTAGTGCTCTTTCCACTTGTTCGCTACCTCCTCGTATGACGAGCACATTGAGCCGTCTGACTTATTGATGAACTCTACGCTCTTGTTCCTGTTCTGTTTGCCTCCAGTGTGGAGGAGCCTGAAAGGCGGGTCTGAGATCTGAGATCGGCGTGGTCATTGCGTAGCCTGGCTGAGTTTTTCTGGATTATGATGGCATACTAGGTATCATAGAGCTATTGCTGACGTTTTGGGGTCCTTGATCAGGTGATTAGCTCATCGGTCTCGCATGTGGCGTGCTTTATGACTTCCCATGCTGCCTCCGGGTCATCTGGAAGGGAGCCAGATGCAGCCAGGTTTCCGGTGACATCATCGTCGTATTTCTCGGTGACACCTGTGTTAGCCTTGAGAAGCTGGATATTGTACCTAGGGGTCGGCACAGGTTTTGGAGGGGCATATGGGCTGATGGAGTACCTGATCATCAGCAAGCGATGGTCAGTGTTGGCTAGGGCCTCAGCACTGTGAAAGACACGACAGGAAGTAATCCGATCTAGACTTCTCACAAGGATGTGGTCGAGTTCCTTCATGGTCCCTCCGTCGTTTGAGATCCATGTGTGGCGGTGGACGTCTTAGCGGCGGTACCATAAGCCATAATCTTCAGACTGGAGGTGCCGCAGAATTACAGAAACCTGTGAGAGTTAGCATTTGCATTTCCACTACCGAACGAGCCCATGACCGATTCATTACCACTACACTGGAACCCTAAAACTGCGTTGAAATCACTCAGTAGGATGGATTCACCATATGGAGGAACTGTGGCTGAGGCATTGGCCAGATCCTGGTAGAAGTCGTCTTTTGCCTGGGGCTGAGCCTCGTCTGTGGGAGAGTATGTGCCTATTATTGTGAGATGACCATGTTAATGTATCAGTCGTGCCACGAGGAGCCTGTCCGAAATGGCGTGCCAGGATACTATACTATCTCAGAGTGAAGGTCTTATGAATAAGCATACGCCATTTCTATGTTAAAGGCCACCAGAGTGCAGTAGACATGCGTCTTCGACATATTATTGGCCTTGGCCCTTTAGTCTTATTTCAATAACACCGGCGATTGCAATGTTGAATTGACCTAGTTTTCTAGCCAACGCCGCGTACATTCCATGTTGCGACCCTTATTGGGCTCCTTATCTCCGATAAATCACACACAAATCTTCTGTATTGATGTTCAAATCAGATAACTCTTATTTTATTTTAGCAACAAAGCCTGTTTGATTCAATTGTCGCTCGAGTCTCATCGGTTGATATATTGTTTCGCTTCTCCCATTTATTGTCAAATTTATTTAAAATATTTTCACACTAGAAAATGTCTTCTCCTCTTGTAGTGTCCTTCGTTTGTTAAAGTGCACGTAATTCTTCAGTATATTTGTATTTAGCTTTTACTCCGTGGACAAATATAGCTAGCTGAACAGTATCGGTAGTGTCTGTGCTCTCGTCTAGAGCAATTGAAAATGCTTCAAATTGTGATGCGTGTTCTTGAGACTTAATTTTTATGTTGACGCCCATACCGTTGATACGTCTCGTTACAACCCACTGAGAAAGATTTATTTGTTTAATGTCGTTTCTTGTTATCGTGTCATCTTAATAATTTTAAATGCCAACACAATTGTAATCAAACAAAACTGATATAATAAAGTACAATGTACTGTGACAGGGTCAAGGATTTCGAGGGATGTTAATATGATCACAGGGATGACCCAAAACAAGTTCCGGAACCAAGGGGCCATTGAAAGCTACTTGTAGCTCGGGAGTAACCAAGGGGCCATTGATAGCTACCTGTAACTCGGGAGTAACCAAGGGGCCATTGAAAGCTACTTGTAACTCGATAGGAACCAAGGGGCCATTGAAAGCTACTTGTAACTCGGTAGGAACCAAGGGGCCATTGAATGCTACTTGTAACTCGGTAGGAACCAAGGGGCCATTGAAAGCTACTTGTAACTCGGTAGGAACTAAGGGACCATTGAAAGCTACTTGTAACTCGGTAGGAACCAAGGGGCCATTGAAAGATACTTGTAACTCGGTAGGAACCAAGGGGCCATTGAAAGCTTCTTGTAACTCGGTAGGAACTAAGAGACCATTGAACGCTACTTGTAACTCGGTAGGAACCAACGGGCCATTGAAAGCTACTTGTAACTCGATAGGAACCAACGGCCCATTGAAAGCTACTTGTAACTCGGTAGGAACCAAGGGGGCCATTGAACGCTACTTGTAACTCGATAGGAACCAAGGGGCCATTGAACGCTACTTGTAACTTGGTAGGAAGCAAGGAAATGAGGGGAAAAGAAAGTCTAATTCAGAGCTCAGATGTTAGTTGTGTCGGTCATTTATAACAAAGTCGGTTCAGGAGCTCTTGCGTATTAATTGTCAGGCCACGGAAAATTACACACAAATGTGTTCAGTCAGTAAGGACTTTGGTACCCCATTAAACCCAGGGCAGCCATGAATGGAGGCAGAGTTTAAGGAGACATAACAAGGGATGTAGGAGAGATTGCAAGCAGATGTGTGAGGTAGGCTGCCCGTTGCATTTATCTGAATATGATGTGTTAACATACAGTTACACGCACGTCTACATACGTACACAGTTACATACACATCTACATACATTTACAATTACACACACGTCTACATACATACACAGTTACACACACATCTACATACATACACAGTTACACACACATCTACATACATACACAGTTACACACACATCTACATACATACACAGTTACACCCACGTCTACATACATACACAGTTACACGCACGTCTACATACATACACAGTTACACACACGTCTACATACATACACAGTTACACACACGTCTACATACATACACAGTTACACACACATCTACATACATACACAGTTACACACACATCTACACACATACACAGTTACACACACATCTACATACATACACAGTTACACACACAGTTACACACGCGTGTACATACACACACACACACGTCTACATACATACACAGTTACACACACGTCTACATACATACACAGTTAAATACACATCTACATACATACACACACACATATACATACACACACACACGTCTACATACATACACAGTTACATACACATCTACATACATATACACACATCTACATACATACACACACGTCTACATACATACACACACGTCTACATACATACACACGTCTGCATACACATCCCAAATGCCTGAAAATGTATACAATTAAGCAAAATGTACACGTAAGGATTGAATATTCGGGTACATACACAAATGTACGCCAGCCAACATGCACACTCATACAGGAATGCACATTAACACGCACACACAAACACATACATTAACACGTATACACACACTTCAATAATGTAAGCCAAAAAAAAGGCACTCACATTTCGAACCAGCACTCTCATTGGACAGCGCTATTTATTGAGAGGTGAGAGAGGTGGGGGGGGGGGGGGTGAGGAGGGGTGTGGTCTGTTGTATCGGGGATGTGTGATATAGTGTTTGAGTAAGTCTGATTAGTGTTGTGATAGAGCATTCGCTTTTCAAGACGAAGGTACTGAGTTCAACTCTCTCTCGACCCCCCCCCCCCCCTTGCCGTATAAGGAGTCAATTTGTAAGGGTGTACAGGGCCTACGGCTAGAGAGAGAGAGAGAGAGGCAGCCAGGAAGGGAACTGCGCACCCTACCTTACACAAGCTATGACAGTACAACGAAGACTTGATGACAGTTTCTGCTATGGAACTTTAAGAGTGTTTGGGTTCAAAGTTCTAAGATGAAATAGTTTCTGCATGTACACAGTACGTATTATTATTTTATGAAAATAAAATAAGCATTTGTTTTCTAATGACTGGGGACGTTTTAAGATCTTTTTTTCTTCTTCTCAATCTCCCTCTACCAAGCCCTGAACAGGGCTTTGTACACAACACGATGTAGTCCACAGATTCCGTTGTGCCGCTAGTTTACAGCTTGACTCCGATATTTGCACCTTTCTGTCCGACACATACGTCTTCGGCAACAGACATTTTTTTTTAGTTCTGGGTTATTCTTCCCTCTTCTATCCCTACTCCTTTGCCAGCGTGCTCTGTTGCAGGATGTTATCGAGGATCATCGCGTGGAGGGGAAGAAGGGTCTTGGCAGCTCTGGTTCGCTGGTCCAGACGCTAGCAGTCGCTGACCGCTGCAGCTCATGCGATGCTCAGCATCTAAATCCCTAGGTCTTTTGTTATGCATAATTGCTGTGTCCAATGTTTGTTCTGTTCGTCTTTCCATGATGTCTTGCAGGATTTGTTTTATAGGCGTGACTGAGAAATCCCAACTGCCGTAAATCAATCAAGCTATAGAAGGAAATCGTGTAAAATGCCAGTTCTGGTTCAAGAAACAAAATCCACCTACAACATTGATCGTGGAATCTCTAGGTGTAGAACATTAGTTTGGTGTGGCTTCAATTGCAATAAAAAAAATAAAACGCCAATACTCCAGTAGATGAGAGACTACAGCATGAGCACACATCTTCCATTCCGTAGCTATTCCAGACATGCTTTGCGCTGTGAAGTGTGATGCGCAAAGCAGATGCTAAGAAGCTACGGGTTAATCAAAGAACTTTGGAACCATGTTGAACTCGGATGTGTCGTACCGAAAGTTGCAAATATCGCAGTGAAGCTGTAAACTACGACACAACGTATTCCGTTTTCCGGACTACATACTTCTACTTGCAACGCCCTTTTCGTAGCTTAGTAGCGGGAGTTTGAGAACGAACGTTATATAAGAAGATGAACTTTGTAACGGCGTGTACTAAATATATCGATATAGGGTCAGAGGTTAGGAAATTTGACATCAGACTGAGACTATTTCGGGACGTCGTAGACACATTATCGCACGAATACCACTGGGCGTGAATGCCTGGCAACAGATGGACACTGTGAACGTTTTGTTGGTGAACTTATGGTTAAACAGGTCCGCGGGAACACTCACCAATGTGGTGGTGGTATGGTTTGATGAAAGATCTAGGTCAGCTCTGGATTGACCCCGAATGTGTTAATGTGATGTGTGTTGCGCGTATAAAATATGTGATCTTCTGTGTTATGTATGTTTGTCTTCCATATGTGGCACTTGGTTATGTGGTCTCAACGTGTCCTTATTGGGGCCATGTTGTATAAGATTCTACATGCGACTTGTCTTGCCTTTAGAGCAGTGTGTGTGTGTGTCATGTCCGTTTGTGCTGATATCTGTGTAGTTGGTTGTCCAGTAATTGTATCATCTCTTGGGATCAAGATGCTGAGCAGCGTCAGGGCCAGTTAACCAAAGCTGCCAAGACCCTTCTACACCTCCACGCGGTGATCCTGGATAACAGGCTGCAGCAGGGCAAACTGGCTAAGGAGAAGGGATCGAAGAGGGAATGCTAACCCGGTACTAAAAAAATGATTGCTGAAGTCGGATGTGTTGGATCGAAAGGTGCAGATATCGCAGCCGAGCTGTAAACTACGACACAACGCATTCCGTTCTCTGGACTACATTCTGCTACTTAAGCCCATTTTGGGTTTGGTAGCGGGAGATTAAGAACAAACGAAGAAGAAGAAGAAGAAGAAGTATCATCTCTTAATTCTGAGGTGTAATGGAGATACTTGTAGTTTGACAAGTTCTTTGTATATTTCGTTTGTTTCTTGGTGTATTAAGTTATGGTGTCCTTTATGACTCACATACATGTCTTGTATAAATAGGATAAGGTGCCAAAGTGATGAGGCATCGTGTTGCCTAAACGTGTCACGGTGGATACTTTGAGACCAATGTAATAATTTTCAAGTGGTTGTTTTGTATAGTTGATGGTCTGTCCAACGTGGCTTATTCTGAGTGCTTGCAATTGTGTGTGTGTCCTGAGGTGAGATGCCTCCTTGTCTTTATTTTTATTGCATCAGTCTTCTGTGTTGTATGCTGTTTACGTGCTTAAAAAAATGAAATGCGTAATCGTCTTCTTCTTCCTCGTTCGTCTTTAGACCTCGACTTCAATGACTCCAGCGAAGGCAGCAGTCGACTTGAGGCTCCGTGCACTTCCTTGCAGCTTCTCATGGAAGGACACTGGCTGTTGCCAAATGCTACTTCTTTTGTCGGTATACGATGGGCAGGACTGCAAAATATCTTCTGTCGTCATAGGGGATGCGCCGCAAACACAAAGATCCGAAGTGCTATTCTTGAACTTAATGTACAAAACGCGTAGCCTGTGTGTTTATATCTTTAATTGTCTGGCGAGGGGTGTTAAAGGAAAGCTATATAGATTAATTTAGGGATGAGAATATCTGACGTGAAAAACATGTGGGTAAACACTCATTCTCTGGGTGCCGAGATTGTCACATAATCTTCTCGTAGAAGATTATACACAATAAAAAGACTTATTGTTTCACACGAATATCCAAAAGTTTGTCTTTTGCATTGGTGGTACATTCTGAGAGATTATTGTTTGTCCACATCTTGGTGTTTTCTAAAACATTAAAATGCTATCTTGCTGGTACACTCTGAGGGATTATTGTTTGTCTACCGATTATTTTTAGATCAAGCTTAGTAAAAAACATTGGCTGTTAACAGACTCTGCAGTGCCCTCTAAACCAGTATAAAGAAGTTAATTTCGTTAATATTCCTTCATGTAAGAAGTCTTTGGACAACATCAAAAACGCATTTTAACATTTACTCCATAATTTTACGTAGTAGGCATGACGCTGTCACAGTGGTAGTAGCAGTACTACTAGTGGTAGCAGTAATAGTAGTAATAGTAGTAATAGTTATATTGTTATTATTATTAGCAATACAATAATGCGTACTATAAGTTACTTCGGTACCCAGGCTCACTATTGTACCGATGGTACAATATACCACCTCTCATATGCCCTTATTTTTACGACTACTGCTACTATAACTATTACTACTACTACTATTACTGTAACAGTTCCCGCCGGAGCAAGGGGAGTTTAGGACGCCTGAACATGTTAAAGCTTAAAGCTACCTGAATGCATGTCAAGGTCACTCACCGTCTCAGCAAAGGAGAACAGAGTTGGGTTAAGGAATGTGGACAGGTAGAAACTGATTGATTTACAGACGAAATTGGCAGCGGGGCTTGCTGCGAGAGAATGAGTGACAGGTGTGCAAAGTGTTTCGTTCCAATTGGGATTGAAGATGACCATCACCTGAGATCGATTGGTCAAGCTCTGGCCTTGCTTGAGGATATATAACTCGAGACAAAGTTTAGCTCGGGAGGCTGGATAGAGATCGGCTGGATAGAGGGAGGCTGGATAGAGAGAGGCTGGATAGAGGGAGGTTGGATAGAGAGAGGCTACTACTGCTGCTGCTACTACTACTATTACTACTACATCAACTACTACAGCTTTTACTTCTAATAATAATGATTATGGTAGTAACCGGCGTATTTAAAATATTTTGGAGCTAATGCTTTAGTTAAAAGATTGGAGAAGAGATTTGATGCCTTTGAAAATGGGAACATATAAAAAAATGTGACGCATATTCTTGAAAGTAAAGAAAACACATATTTAATTCGTAGAAAATTAGAAAAGTAAAGAAAACACATATTTAATTCGTAGAAAATTAGAAAAGTAAAGAAAACACATATTTAATTCGTAGAAAATTAGAAAAGTAAAGAAAACACATAATTAATTCGTGGAGAAATAGGAAAGTAAAGAAAACACATATTTAATTCGTAGAAAATTAGAAAAGTAAAGAAAACATATTTAATTCGTAGAAAATTAGAAAAGTAAAGAAAACACATAATTAATTCGTGGAGAAATAGAAAAGTAAAGAAAACACATATTTAATTCGTAGAAAATTAGAAAAGTAAAGAAAACACATATTTAATTCGTAGAAAATTAGAAAAGTAAAGAAAACACATAATTAATTCGTGGAGAAATAGGAAAGTAAAGAAAACACATAATTAATTCGGGGATAATTAGGAAAGTAAAGAAAACACATACTTAATTCGTGGAGAATTAGGAAAGTAAAGAAAACATATAATTAATTCGAAGAGAATTAGGAATGCAAATAGAATTAATGAACAAAATCAGAGTCCGTCAACTAAGATATTTTGGTCATATCAAAAGACACAAGACATTGCTGAAAAAAATACTGGAAAGAAAGATAAAGGTAAACAGCGCTATATCTTAACTTAAAAGTTTTTGTACGGGTTTAGAAGACTCATCCGAGTCTGTAAACAACCAGTCACATTTGCGGTACCCTGCTTTAAAAGCTTTGCACATCCAATCCATTCTTAAATGCATTAACTGTCTTTGCCTCCACCACCTACTGAGGTAATGCATTCCTGATTCCAAGCATTCATCACTCTCTGACTAAACAAATATTTCACAATATCTAATCTAGACCTTTCTTTAGTTAATTTGTAGCTGTGCTGTCTTGTTCTCGTTGGTGGTTGCATTTTGAAAACAAAAACACTTGTTTTAATCTAATTTTACCTTTTCTGTGATTATCTTATAAACCTGTATTGTCAACTCGAATTCTTCTCTTTTCTAGACACTGTAGGCAGGTTTTTCTAAGTCCTTCCTCGAAACTGTAATTCTGGAATCCCACTATCAGTTTTGTCGCTCTTCTTTGTATCGTTTCGGCTTTCCAGCATGTTTATATCCCCTCTACGATAAGGACTTCACACCTGTATTAGCTATTACTAGCCTATTACATAGTACTTCAATCTAGATCTAAGTAATGTTTTATACAGTTTGACAATCACCTCCTTACTCCTATGTGTAATATTTGTTTTTATCATACCTAACATTGCATTTGCCTTATTCACTGCCACCTGAACTTGCTAATTCATTGTTCCTATTTGCTCTATTATAACCCCTAGATTCCTTTCCTTAACTTTCATTCTAACATAATAATTAAAATCAATGACCCGATTTTTATCAACGGACACTCCCAATTGGCAAGAGTGATGTCCCCATGTGCTGACATCTTTCACGTTGTTTTCGAAATCAAGCTACGGTTAAAATATCTGTTATTAGTGTTAAATCACAGCAAGTCTGCACGTTGTTTTGTTGTGTCTTGTTAGAACGTACAAATCTAGCGACGATATATCTATGTATTAGCGTAAAACTATATATCAAAGATATTTTACTCACTGTCAAATGAATACAACTTACAGTGAGTGTAATAATTATTATAATACTATTACAGTATTACTTACTACTTAACTACTTAGTATTAAATTTCTAGTACTATTAAATTAGTATTAAATGAATTAATTAGTATTACTATTACTAATAGTAATACTAATTAATTCATTTAATACTAATTTAATAGTAGTAGAAAGTCTACTGACTACTCTTGACTACTCTGAGTAGTACTCAGTCTACTCAAGTCTACTGTCTACTGACTCTAACTACTCTAACTGTGTGACTACTTAACTACTCATAGTACTACACGACGTAAATTTCATGTTTTTTGTTTGTTTTGTTCTAAAGTCTAACAGATTTCACTTTAGTTTAGTATACACACTACACTTACAGTGATACGATTCTAGCCTGGGGCTGTAACTGAGAGTACCTTCATTTTCATTACAGTTTACAGTGTATGAAGTGCATGATACAACAGTGAACATTAAAATATAATTTATATATTTAATATTATATTTACTATTTAGACTATCTGTCATATCATTATCTTATGATTATATCATTATTAATTAACTAGCAATTCAACGCGTTGTTTTTTTTAATCAGTCTGACTACTACTCTATCTTATTAAATTATTAGACTTAAATTAATGTCACAAATTTGTTAGATGCTTTTTATCTAGCCACTGTCTTTCTCAAAGATCTGTCACATTAGACCTATTTATATTTTTAGTCTATAGTATAAATAAAGTATAGAAGGTCTTGAAGTCAAGTCTACTAAACTTTTTGAGGGTAACATTGTTTTTGTGTTTTGTTATCTAGCCACGGTCTGTAGCAAAAGCTGGTCAGTAGTTGTCACATCAACTTTTTTATTCAAAGCAAGTCTCACATTGCATCTACTGTTTGAGGAAAGGGAAACACCGAAGATGCCAACAGACACTCGCAGATTGACTGGGCCTGAAGAGTGTTTCAGTCCTTATGATTTTTGTTCGTCTAGTGACCCTAAACCAGACGTCTCATCTATACATGTGGTATGTGTCAGTAATAAATTTTAGTATTTGTATTGCATTTATGATGACGATTTGTGTAATTTTGAGATGGCACTGGTGACTGTCTAGCACTTTAAAAAGTGCTATGACATTTTGGGAAAGTAATTATGGTCATTCATTTCAGACACAACTTCTGGTAATTAGTTTCAGAGAACTGAAACCTGCTAAACACTTGTCAAGAATCAAGAGAAAGATGTTGTAGATGGCAAGGTAGAGAGAACAATACAGCAAGTGACTACAGTTGAGGCGATAGTCAAGGGAGAAGAATAGGTCCACTTGTGATAGAATGACAGATTACCACATAATTATCATAACATGTCAAGGAATGCAGCGAGTGGTGCAACAGGAAGAGAGAGCTCGAGGTTAACCAGCTGAGTGCTAGCACTCTGGAAATTGATTCTATTATATATATAGATAGAGGATAGATCAACGCTCTTTAGTTGGAAATTAGGTTGAGAGGTCAGGTTGTTGCTAAGTGGGGCAAACGTACTACAACCTCCAGTTGAGTATGAGAATGGAGATGGGGACGATGACCTCAGCTCCGTGAAGACTATATGATACCTTTTTTAACGAGAGCAGTCATCAGGTCAAGACTCTAAATGCTTTCTTCAAAATGTATAGAAGGGCTGGCTAAGGCATGAGTGGATAGCAGCTGCAGAGGTCTCAAACCTCCAAGGACTGGTGGGGATCTACAGATCTGTTCATGCTGGGGTTCCGTACAATGAAAGAGCTGTCATCTTGGTTACACAAACACCCATTATGGGCATTTCGGATATATATAAGGGTGATATTTTGAAGTCTTATCAGTGACCACCTGTTGGATGATGACACTACAATAGAAAAATCAACAATACATAGACTGCAGAACTTTGAAATCAAACAAGGGCCAGGGATAGGATATATTAGTGGTTAAATGTTGTTGTTGTTTGTGAATGCCCACAATGAGTTAGTTACTCTTTTATGCGCCCTGAAAAGGATGTTAAGGGGTGGGTTGCAGTAGCTTTCCTCACATCCCGAGCGTGCTGATGAAGGTGGATTGGGGTCCTCTAAACAGTTGTGCTATGCTTGGCTTCATCTGTGTGTCACTCACTACTACGGGTATCATGTCGATGCATCACCCCGTTAGCCAGGCTGCCATGAAAACAGCCCATTTCCAGGGAGGGTTACTAGGAAGTCGAGGTGAGGGTCTTGGCATTATGTTTTGCCCAACCCTGACTAACATGTCTGATCAGTATATTGTGCCTGACCAGACAGTATCAAACCTTGGACAATTCACTCAAAAAACCACTCTATCCTGACACTAGTGTCATCATGTGCAACTGATTTGTATAAGTTTTTTACAGCGTAATGATAATATCATTTACCATTATTCACTGTTCTATGCTGCTAATACCCATTCAGTGCATGTCTGCTAGCTGTGCTACGTGCTGAGACTGTTGTAAGGATAATTTGATTCACTCCATCCAGAGCATAGGCTCACAACTACAGCTTGCGTCATTTAGGAAGCGTTCACCAAAGCATTTTGCGTGCTTTTGCAGTGAAGGTTTCTGAAAGTTTGTTTTACATGATGAGTTTGCTAGCCCCATGCGCAATTGCTTTTAGTCACTTTTTATGATATACACGGAAGTGCAGTGGTTTTATTTTTAACTCACTAGTAAAGTATCCCAGGATTCATCAAGGAAATTTTGTAATAAACAGCTTGTTTTCATTGACTCATGTGTAGTTCATTACACAGTTAAGTGGATATGTGCTCTCAGGTTGCATTTTGGGTATTTTTGCAGGGAAGCTCAAGACCAGATGGCAGATCGGGCAGTCAGCAGAGGCCAGTCTGTGAGTATAAGGGGTCCTGTCAAAGGTGGCTATTTTTAGGGGTGGGTCTTTACTTGTGATTAGATGAGTCTAGTTGGTGGTCAGATGAGATTAATTGTGGTCAGCTAAAACTAATCATTACTTGGCTGAGACCAGTCTGTGATCAGCTCAAAGTCTGGTCAGCTCAAACCAGTCTGTGGTCATCTAAACCAGTCTGTGGTCATCTAAACCAGTCATTGGTCAGCTGAGACTAGTCTGTGGTCAGATGAGATCGGTTGGTGATCAGATGAGGCCATTCTGTGGTCAGCTCAAACCAGTCATTGGTCAGCTGAGACCAGGTTATGGTCAGCCAAAACCAGCTAGTGGTCACCTAAAACCAGCCTTTTAGACATGTTGTTATCGTTAAATGCCCACAATTAGTAGGGTTACTCTTTTGTGCGTCTTAAAAAGGATGTTAAAGGACATCATCAGCGTACTGATGAAGGTGGACTGGGGTCTTCCAGGCGGTTGTTCTATACTTGGCTTCATCTGCACATCGCTCACTACTACAGGGATCATGTCGAGCCTCACCTTGTTAGCCAGACTGTTGTCCTCGACAACAGCCCATTTTCAGGATGACCAACAAGGAGGTCAGGTGAGGGTCTTGGCCAGTATTTTTTGCCTGACCCTGGCTAACATTGTCTGATCATGTGTTTTGCCTGATCAGATGTTAGCCTCATCGTCCCTTTTAGACATGTAAAATGTAAGTGTTCACTTCACACATAAACATTTTCTTCACTCACGCACAAACTTTCCAATCTCACATAAAATACACTTTCTTCCATCACACATAAGCACTTTCTTCTTTCACACAAACACTTTCTTCTTTCACACACATGTGATTTTTCCCTCACACACAAACATTTTGTTCCTTAACCCTTTGAACCCTGACTACCCAGTCCGTAAAATCCCATTTCCCGGTGCTCCTGAGAAAAAATGTACAATTTAGACATTTCAGTAAAGCAATTTACAATGACAAAACTATGTGCTCTAACTTAGTTATTCTATCTAAAATTGATTGACATGCTAATCTCCAATGTTTCTACTTCAGTAGAGTGTGGAATATATTCATCAAATTTACTTTATATATTATGTGGGATAACACCCCCGACCCCCAAAAACCGTAGTCTAATCTACAGAGGAACAGGACCAGCAACATCTTAATCAATGAACAAATGATAATCCAAACCACACACATGTTGTCATTCAAATAACAACTGATCCTTTTTAGAATAATCACCATCTAAATCCAATTTATCGGCCTCAAATTCCTTGTAACGACTCGCTCTGTTGCTAGTCTTTTAGAATGACCATCTTCTGAAGTTTCGAAACCATTTTTCATCACAAAATTCATTCTGAAGTCATGTTTTGATATTTGCGACGCCATGTTTGTTATTTTTTGGAAATATGTGTACTGTATAGACATCACTATAACATTGCCAACATCCTTGAGTTCAAAGGATTAACACACAAATGCAAGTGCCTATTTTCTTCCCTCAGTTCTGAGAGCTGGTGTGGTCAGTCAGGCCAGAGGATCTTCCTATATAGAGCTGAACCAGACCAAGGTCATCTGTGCAGTGTAGGTTGACATGTTTACTACATTAAAAAATTAACGCAATTTCCCCTGCCACTGCATTATTTGTCCATGCATCATGTTTTTCTAGGTTGTTGACTTTGAGAGCCTGTATCTTTTTTGTTTGTTATTGTATGGATATTGTTTTGTTTTTGTTTTTTTGCGTTCGCCTTATTTATCAATTCCCCAAGGCGTGTGTGCGTTACACTGGGGTTTTTATTTTGCGCCTGTCGGCCCAGTGCATCCGACTTCAGCATGCATTTTATGTAAGGGTCTGCTTCCTCCTGCATTTTCTAAGGGTTTGCTTCCCCGGGGTAACGGCCGGTGCTGTGATGGGGATCGAACCCAGCACCTTCTGGTTGTGAGCCGTGCCACTTAACCACTAGGCCACGCCGTCCCCTTATTGTATGGATATAATTTGTTTGTGTGTAGAAACATAAATGAATATAGAACTGGTGTTATTGTTGTTGTTGTGTGTGTGTTAGTTTCTGAGATACAAGAAGATGAAGGGGAAAAGGAAAAACAGCAGATACATTTAGACTCGCCCACTTTTGGTGTCCCTTAGTTGTAACAAATCTTTCTTGCTCGACAACTGATTATCAATGTTTACCATGATGTCAATATCTTTCACTTTCGAATATGAACATAAGTATTGTATCTACATAATCTAAACAGATCTACCTCAGATAAATGCGTTGCAAAAGCTTAACTCCCCTATTCTCAACAAATGGGTGAATCTTCAAATCCAAGCAAAGAACATAAGAAATAGTTTCCAAAATTCTAAAACAAATATCAGAATCGTGATTGTTTTAAAACCCGACGTGACGGAAGTCTCTCTACAATTAAATGAGCAGTATGTTCAGACTATTGCTATGTAGCCAGTTTGAATAAACATGAATAGAACGCCATAGCTATGCAACGACATCGTAAGTTTAGTACCAGCGAGCACAACCGACTCTAGATTTTCGTGACGTGATTTTGTAACTAGTATGATTAGCTGGTTGTGTCTTGTAACTTGATGATGTTATAATGTGTTTATAATAACTAGGCCATGTTTATAACCAGGACATATTTCTAACAGCCAGGAGATATTTCTAATAACTGGAACCTATTTTTAAAAACTAGAACATGTTTATAATAGCTAGGACATGTTTGTAATAACTAGTACATCTAGCTAATAACTAGGATATGTATATAATATCTAGGACATGTATATTTGATCTAGGACATGTTTATAATAGCTAGAATATGTTTATAATAACAAGGATGTGTTTATAATAACTAGGACATGTTTATAATAACTAGGACGTGTTTATAATAACTAGGACATGCTTGTTATAACCAGGACAAGCTTATAATATGAAGCGTGTTCAAATGAAACCAGACCAAAGTGCACCAAGTGAACATACATACGATGTGCATGATCACATCACTTCCGATGTAAACAGCACATACCAACCGTTAAGTTTGCAAAATGTCATTATCCTCCGACTCAGTTTCCTCAGCAGACTGTTGGTCTTCCTCCCCATCTATTAAAATAAATAGAAAATGTTTATTATAACTAGCACATGTTTCTAATAACTTAGACATAACTAAGAATGTTTATCATAACTGGGACTTATAACTAAGATATGTTTATCATAACTGGGGCTTATAACTAAGATATGTTTATCATAACTGGGACTTATAACTAAGATATGTTTATCATAACTGGGACATGTATATTGTAGATATGGTCCAAGAGAAATCTTGCGAAGAGAAGACTTCAGTTTGAAGGGTCAGCTGACATGTGATTTCAAGTTTATGACTTTCTCTGGTACCCAGCGACGCCAACACCAACAAGACGAGCAGGAGAAAGACCTGTCGGTGCAGTTACTGGAAGCTATGGTTCCTGCTGTTTGTTTGGTTAGTCCCATGACTGTACACATTTTTCTCATCTTTGTCTCAGATAGTTCATTGTCTTGTCTCATATAGCTGATTGACCTGTCTCAGATAGTTCATTGTCCTGTCTCAGATAGTTGACCATCTGAATTTCCTTGTCATGTCTGGCATACCTGATTGTCGATGTTCCATCTCAAATAATTGATTGTTCTGTCATAGATAGTTGGTTTCTAGTATCCTGTTTCAGACTGGGGAGGGGGATCAAGATGCCGAGCAACAAATGAGCTGCAGTGGTCAGCGACCCATAGCTGACTGCTAGCGTCAGGGCCAGCGAACCATAGCTGCCAAGACCCTTCTATACCTCCACGTGGTGATCCTTGATAACAAGCTGCAGCAGGGCAGACTGGCTAAAGAGAAGGGATCGAAGAGGGAATGCTAACCCGGTACTCCAGAAATGCTTGCTGAAGTCGGATGTGTTGGACCGAAAGGTGCAAATATCGCAGCCAAGCTGTAAACTACGACACAACGCATTCCGTTCTCTGGACTACATTCTGCTACTTAAGCCCTTTCAGAGTTTGGTAGCAGGAGATTGAGAAATAAACGAAGAAGAAGACTGGGGAGGAAGATTAACATCTGGTCAAGCACAACATACTGATCAGACATGTTTGTCAGGGTCAAGCAAAATATACTGGCTAAGACTCTCAGCTCGACTTCCTAGTAGCCCTCCATGAAAACGGGCTGTTGTCATGGCAGCCTGACTAATGGGGTGAGGAATCAACGTGATCTCCATAGTAGTGGCCGACACGCAGATGGAGCCAAGCATAGCACAACCGTCTGGAGTATCCAGGTTCACTTTCATCAGCACGCTTGGGATGTGAGGAAAGCCACTCCAACCCCCAACGTAACGTCTTTTTCAGGGCATACAACAGAGTAAACCTACTCATTGTAGGCATTCGAAACAACACCATATCCCGTTCTCGGATAGCTGAAAATCCTGTCTCAATAGTTGATTGTCCATACTCAGCTTTCTGATTGTTCTGTGTCAGGTTGCTGATTGAACCATCTCATATAGTTTATTGTCCTGACTTAGAAAGCTGATTGTCCATGTCCTGCCTCAAATATTTGTCTTTTTCACTTAGCCAATTATCCATGCCTTTTACCAGATAGTTGAAAGTCTTAAATAGTTGATTGTCATTGTCCTATCTCAGATAGCTGATTGTTGTATCTCAGATAGCTGATTGTCCTATCTCAGATGACTCTAATTAGTCTCAGATGATCATCATCTTGCAGATAAATGATTATTCAGTCTCAGATAGATGATTGTCCTGTCTCAGATAAATGATTGTCCTGTCTCAATAGGTCATTCTGTCTCAGATAAATGATTGTCCTGTCTCAGATAGATGATCATCCTGTCTCAGATAGATGGTCATCCTGTCTCAGATAGATGGTCATCCTGTCTCAGATAGATGGTCATCCTGTCTCAGATAGATGGTCATCCTGTCTCAGATAGATGATTGTCCTCTATTATTTATTTCCAGCACAAATATCCAAAATCTCAGATCAACATCTACATCATGGCCCTGCAGAATGATGGCTCAGGTATGTTAATCATAACAAATGTTATTCTGACCAAACGCAGATTTGACCACATATAGACCAAACTTAGACTGGCCACATCTAGACCAAACTTAGACTGGCCACATATAGACCAAACTTAGACTGGCCACATATAGACCGAACTTAGACTGGCCACATATAGACCAAACTTAAACTGGCCACATATAGACCAAACTTAGACTGGCCACATATAGACCAAACTTAGACTGGCCACATATAGACCAAACTTATACTGGCCACATATAGACCAAACTTAGACTGGCCACATATAGACCAAACTTAGACTGGCCACATATAGACCAAACTTAGACTGGCCACATATAGACCAAACTTAGACTGGCCACATATAGACCAAACTTAGACTGGCCACAGTTAGACTTATAAGTGACTAGAGTAAGACTTAAACTGGCCACAGGTATTTGACTTAGATTGACAACATATAGATTTACACTGACCACAAGTAGACTAAACTTAAACTGATTGCAGATAGATGTAGATTGATCACATGTGTTAGACTGACCATCGGTATAGACTGACTGATCATAGGTAGACTATATTCATGTAAGCTGATCCCATGTAGACTAGACTTAGATTGATCATAGGTAGACTATATTCATGTAAGCTGATCCCATGTAGACTAGACTTAGATTGATCATAGGTAGACTATATTCCTGTAAGCTGATCCCATGTAGACTAGTCTTAGATTGATCATAGGTAGATGACTTCGACTAACCATACGTATAGACTGACTGATCATAGGTAGACTATATTCATGTGCTGATCACATGTATACACTCCTTGATTGAACCAATAAACTGGTCTGTCCTCAGCCCTGGTTGCAGCCATTATGTGTGCATCTGTGGCACTGGCATCAGCCGGCATAGAGATGTATGATCTTGTCCTTGCATCCTCTCTGGTATGAAGCTACTATTTGTGTTCCACTATGTTTATAATGTATCTTAATGGAACAAGTTGAGGGAGTATGTTTCTTGGGTATCTAACTCATACAAGTTGAGGTGGTATGTTTCTTGGGTAACTAACTCATACAAGTTGAGGGGGTATGTTTCTTGGGTAACTAACTCATACAAGTTGAGGGGGTATTTTTCTAGGGTAACTAACTCATACAAGTTGAGGAGGTATGTTTCTTTGGTAACTAACTCATACAAGTTGATGGGGTATGTTTCTTGGGTAACTAACTCATCCAAGTTGAGGGGGTATTTTTCTAGGGTAACTAACTCATACAAGTTGAGGGGGTATTTTTCTAGGGTAACTAACTCATACAAGTTGAGGAGGTATGTTTCTTGGGTAACTAACTCATACAAGTTGATGGGGTATGTTTCTTGGGTAACTAACTCATCCAAGTTGAGGGGGTATTTTTCTTGGGTAACTAACTCATACAAGTTGAGGGAGTATGTCTCTTGGGTAACTAACTCATACAAGTTGAGGGGGTATGTTTCTTGGGTAACTAACTCATACAAGTTGAGGGGGTATTTTTCTTGGGTAACTAACTCATACAAGTTGAGGGAGTATGTTTCTTGGGTAACTAACTCATACAAGTTGAGGGGGTATGTTTCTTGGGTAACTAACTCATACAAGTTGAGGGGGTATGTTTCTTGGTTAACTAACTCATACAAGTTGAGGGAGTATGTTTCTTTGGTAACTAACTCATACAAGTTGAGGAGGTATGTTTCTTGGGTAACTAACTCATACAAGTTGATGGGGTATGTTTCTTGGGTAACTAACTCATCCAAGTTGAGGGGGTATTTTTCTTGGGTAACTAACTCATACAAGTTGAGGGAGTATGTCTCTTGGGTAACTAACTCATACAAGTTGAGGGGGTATGTTTCTTGGGTAACTAACTCATACAAGTTGAGGGAGTATGTTTCTTTGGTAACTAACTCATACAAGTTGAGGGAGTATGTTTCTTTGGTAACTAACTCATACAAGTTGAGGAGGTATGTTTCTTGGGTAACTAACTCATACAAGTTGATGGGGTATGTTTCTTGGGTAACTAACTCATCCAAGTTGAGGGGGTATTTTTCTTGGGTAACTAACTCATACAAGTTGAGGGAGTATGTCTCTTGGGTAACTAACTCATACAAGTTGAGGGGGTATGTTTCTTGGGTAACTAACTCATACAAGTTGAGGGAGTATGTTTCTTTGGTAACTAACTCATACAAGTTGAGGGAGTATGTTTCTTGGGTAACTAACTCATACAAGTTGAGGGGGTATGTTTCTTGGGTAACTAACTCATACAAGTTGAGGGGGTATGTTTCTTGGTTAACTAACTCATACAAGTTGAGGGAGTATGTTTCTTGGGTAACTAACTCATACAAGTTGAGGGAGTATGTTTCTTGGTTAACTAACTCATACAAGTTGAGGGGGTATTTTTCTAGGGTAACTAACTCATACAAGTTGAGGAGGTATGTCTCTTGGGTAACTAACTCATACAAGTTGAGGGAGTATGTTTCTTGGGTAACTAACTCATACAAGTTGGGGGGGGGGGTATTTTTCTTGGGTAACTAACTCATACAAGTTGAGGTGGTATGTTTCTTGGGTAACTAACTCATACAAGTTGAGGGGGTATTTTTCTAGGGTAACTAACTCAAAGTTGAGGAGGTATGTTTCTTGGGTAACTAACTCATACAAGTTGATGGGGTATGTTTCTTGGGTAACTAACTCATACAAGTTGAGGGGGTATTTTTCTTGGGTAACTAACTCATACAAGTTGAGGGAGTATGTTTCTTGGGTAACTAACTCATACAAGTTGAGGGGGTATGTTTCTTGGGTAACTAACTCATACAAGTTGAGGGGGTATGTTTCTTGGGTAACTAACTCATACAAGTTGAGGGGGTATTTTTCTTGGGTAGCTAATACAAGTTGAGGGGGTATGTCTTTTTGATAACTAATAATAATAACAACTGTCCATCATTGTCGACGAGGACCGCCGGCATCATCCTTGTCACAGCTTATCCCGATGGGTGTGGGTGCGCATGTGGCTGAACATGCCAATGCGGGCACGGAAACATATGTTGCAAAATGGGTACACAAGGTCAGTAGAAGGTGATGGTGTTCCCGCTGGTCGGTTCTCGCGTCTGCTCTGGGCTTTCAAAACACGTCGGTCTTCATTGGTAGCTACACCCACTTTGACTGCGCTTGTCCAGTCATATCTGTTTTGCGCAAGCCATTCCCAGGTGTTGACATCTATCTGGCAACTATTCAGCGAGTCCTTCAGACTTTAAAACGTTTCTTTGGACGCCCTTTCTCTTACCATCTCTCTCTCAGCTCGCTGTAGAGAAGCTTCTTTTAGAGTTGTTTGTCTGGCATACGGATGAGGTGTCCGGCCCATCCTAGTTGTGCTTTGTCTAGCAGTGCATGGATGCTGGGCATGTCAACGCTCAAGAGAACATCGATGTCAGTGACATGATCTTGCCATCGAATGTGGAATATTCACCTCAGGCAACCTATGTGCAAGTGGTTTAGCCTCCTTGCATGTCCAGAGTATAGTCAGTCCAGCTTTTACAGGTATAGAGTAGGGTTGAAAGGATAGTGGCAGGGTAGACTTTGAGTTTGGTCTTGACACTGATGCCAAACGTTCCCACATCATTGAGCACATTCTACTAAAGGCTATGCTGGCTCTTGCTATTCTGCTTGCCACCTCATCGAGTCTGGCAGATCTCAACAGTGTGCTGCCCAGATACGTGAATTTGTCAACGACATTCAGCGTCTGCCCACTAACTGTAGTCTTTGATTTTGTGTACAGCATGACCTCTGTTTTCTTGGCATTTATGGTTAGGCCAATATTTGTGCATGCGGCAGAGAACCGGTCCATTGCCACCTGCATGTTCAGTTCTGAGTTGCTGTCGTCAGCAAACATAAGTTCTCCGATTATGTCACCATCCACTTTGGTTTTGGCCTTCAATCTTCTGGGATTGAGTAACTTGCCATCCGTGCAATACTTTATGGGTATGCCAAGCTCCAGCGATCTGAAGGCATCTGTCATCGTGGCCGCTAACATCATGCTGAACAGAGTTGGGTTGAGTACACATCCTTGTTTTACTCCGTTTGTTACTTGAAAATTTAGAGATTTCTCCACTGGTCTATTATACTAGCACACATGCCTTTGTGTAGCTGCTTCACCATAGTTATGAAGTTGTTGGGGCAGCCAAACTTGGACATGATCATCCACAGCTTTTGGTAACTAGTTCATTCATATTGTCTCTTGTGAATGACTGTTGCCTTTTGATAGTGTATTATATGAACAATTTTGCTCTACATCTTCTTCCGTTTGTTTTTCCAGGCTATGTGTGGAAATCTGACGTTGGTTGATCCCACATCACAGGAGGAGGAAACCAGTCTCAGCAGTTCTGTAAGTTTATGGTTATTCCGAGCATTACTGAGGTTGTCAGTCAGGATGCCACACTTAACAATGTATGACATCATATTTTGCATGAGGGAAGGAACACTAACATCCGGTCAAGCACAACATACTGATCAGTCATATTAGTCAGGGTCAGGCAAAATATATTAGCCAAGACCCTCACCTCGACTCCCTAGTAGCCCCCAAGGAAACAGGCTGTTTTCATGGCAGCCTGACTAATGGGGTGAGAAATCGACGTGATCCCCATAGTAGTGACCGACACGCAGATGAAGCCAAGCATAGCACAACCGTCTAGAGGATCCTGGTCCACCTTCATCGGCGAGCTCAGGATGTGAGAAAAACTACTGCAACCTGCCACTATCAGATGTTCTTTGACTTGTACTGCCAGATGTTCCTTGACTTGTTGTACTGTTAGACGTTCTTTGAGTTGTACTGCCAGATGTTCTTTGACTTGTACTGTCAGATGTTCTTGGAAGTGTTGTACTGTCAGATGTTCTTTGACTTGTACCATCAGATTTTCTTTAACTTGTACTACCAGATGTTCTTGGACGTGTTCTGTCAGATGTTCTTTGATGTGTTGTACTATCAGGTGTTTTTTAATGTGTTGTAGTGTCAGGTGTTCTTTAATGTGTTGTACTGCCAGATGTTCTTTGACTTGTACTGCCAAATGTTCTTTAATTTGTTGTGTTGTCTGATGTTCTTTACTTCTATTGGCTGATGTTCTTTGCCTTGTTATGTTGTCCAATGTGTTTTGACTTGGTGTTCTCCAGACAGGAGCTGAGATTAACGCAGGCACCATGACTGTGGCTTTTCTTCCATCCATCAATCAAGTTTCTGCCATCTCAACAGATGGGCATGTGTCAACGGAGGCACTAAAACAGGTAACCAGATACAATTAAACACCTACCATAAAGAATCTAACAGCTACCATCAAGTGCCTATCATCTAACAGATACCATTAAACACCTACCATAATAAATCTAACAAGTAACATCTACCATCTAACTGCTACCATTAACCCATTCAATCCCAGCTGATCAGAAAAACTCAACTGAATTTCCAGAGCAAGGGGAATAACTCCAAAACAAAGATGTACTTGTGCAATAAAATGAATAAAAAATAAAATTGTTAATTTATTTGTGTGATTCAAACTCCAGTTTCACTCTTGTCAATTTTGTTGCTGATAAATATAAAAGTGAAAAGCGACAAAGCAATCTCCCTTGTTTCTTTGCAACTAGTCCCTCTTCATCTTTTTGTCTGACTTTCCAGTATACACCTCAAAGTATCTAGTATGAGGATCAGCGACACGCCAAATTTTAATATCTCAAGGACAGGGTTTGTTTTTTTACATATTGCTTGAACTTGAGTATTCCTGTAAAAGCAACCATAGCTTCATCAATACTTAGATCCTGTTCAGGCCTCATTAGTTCTCTGGACTTGGCTAAGATCAAATAGAGGTTAAATCTTAAAAATTGCATCATGTCCATCTTGTCATCATGGAATGAATTTGGAATTATCATTGAGGTGCAAATATTTGCTGATACTTTTAAACCTATTTCTGGTCATTACACTTGATATTTTCAGGCACATTCAATAGTTCATCAGTAGACCAACACATCCTGTAGGAGGCTAACTGATGAACCCCAAACATATAGTTAACATAAAGAAAGCCTTTCATGTTATCAGGAAAAACAGGTTTCCTCAAAGGATCTGGTTTTTCTAAAATTCTGGCATATACATTGGTTTGCTCGGCACAGTACTCAAAAAAGGTCTGAGGTAGAAATGATAAAAGGTAATCAAAAGCAGAGTAATCTGGATATATGTCATATGCAGGACCTGTTTTGTCACTAAATCCTTCAATAATGATATTACTCAGTTGCTTTGACCATCCTCTATCACCACTAGTGCCTGCCTGCCTGTGGGGTGGGTCACGTCACTGTCTTCTACTGATAATTCGTCATCACTAGTGAGACCAGTGTCGTTAATTTTATCTTCTAAATCCTGAACTTGGTCCCCATCAACGTCCGATTTGTTCTCATTCTCTGCAACTTTATCAACAAATTCTCCATCACCATCATCAGACTCATAAGTATCTCCAGTCCACACCAAGTTTTAAAGACAATTGAAGGCCATATTACAAAAATCACGGCTCAAACACAACATGTGATAGAAACAACCTGTAAACTGCAATGGGATCCACCATTATCGGTAGTCACATGGCAGCTAAATTTAGCATGTCTATTCGCAAGTAAAGCATAAGGAAATATCAGTATTGGGCTGTATGGGTTAAACACCTACCATCAAACATCTATTACCTATCATCTAATAGCTAACATAAAAGACCTACCATCTAACACCTGCCACAAAGACCTACCATCTAACACCTGCCACAAAGACCTACCATCTAACACCTGCCACAAAGGCCTACCATCTAACACCTGCCACAAAGACCTACCATTTAACACCTGCCACAAAGACCTACCATCTAACACCTGCCACAAAGACCTACCATCTAACACCTGCCACAAAGACCTAACAGCTACCATAAAACCCTACCATCTAACACCTGCCACAAAGACCTACCATCTAACACCTGCCACAAAGACCTAACAGCTACCATAAAACCCTACCATCTAACACCTGCCACAAAGACCTACCATCTAACAACTGATATCTACAAACTAACAGTTGCAATCAAATGGTCCACCTCTCTTTCTTTCTTTTATCTCAGCTAAGCAGGGAACTGAGACACTAGTCCGGTCAGGCACAAAATACTGACCAGGACGTTACGTCAGGGTTAGGTACAATACACTGACCAAGACTACAATCTCTCTTCCATGTAACGTTCCCTGGAAACAGGCTGTTTTCAAGGCAGCCTGGCTGACAAGGTGTGGATCGATGTAATCCCCGCAGTAGTAAGCGTCAAGCATAGCACAACCGCCTGGATTACCGCGGTCCACCTTCATCAGCATGCTCAAGATGTGAGGGAAGCTACTACAACCCACCACTTAACCTCTTTTTCAGGGTGCACAAAAGAGTCAACTTACTCATTGTTGGACATTCAACAACAACCCAGCTAAGTTGACCTGGATTGTTAAACTTGATGCTTTTGTCTTTCTCTTACAGCATCTGCAAGTTTGTGTTGGAAATTGCCAGAAGATTTACCCAGTTGTTCGTCAGAGTCTCATAGCTCACTTGAGGGAGACCAAAAAACAGGTCTTGACACAAAAACATCAGAGTTGACATGGAAGCTCAGAATTGACAAGAAAAAATGATTTGAATATTTCATCATCACACTTGCCCTGCCATTTTGTAGCATTTGACACGAGAGACTGAATGTGGTTGTAAAATAGAAAAATGTGAATGTAAGAGAATACAAATCTGAACTTAAACAGAAAATACATGTATCTGTTCATCTTGCAAGAGCTGTTGAATGGTGAGTTCTAGTGATGTGAAATTTGCACAGTTCATTCTATCTGGAATTTCTAGCTCATTGCAACTATTGTAAGCTCTCTTCATATTTCCCTTCCCGAGTTATTTAATATTTATGAAGTTAAACTGTTTACAGTGGATGTATTCTTTTGGTATACTGTACAGTGCCATGTTTTTAGCGTGGCTGCTCAAGGTGAACTAACTGATCAGTATAAGGGGAGATTAGTCCTTTTGACCCAGGACAACGAGCATGTTGGGATGCATTAACAACGAGCTTTGTTCATATTTTGTTTTCTCACACTTGAGTAGCAGAGTTGTTCTGACCGAGTTTTCTGTGTTAAATGAATACTTCACATAGAATGATTGTCGTAATGCCACCATTTCAAATGCTAATTATATTTTTAAAAGCTCTCAAAGACACGAAGTCATAACGATCAACACTACTTATTTCCTATGCTCCTTATTTCAAGTCTCCGTGTCAACTTGAAGTCGCTACCGAATTGTGTAAAAAAAAAAATTACAAAAAATTATTTCCAGACAAGTGGGGTTCTAAAATGTTTGTGTGAATGTGAGTGTAAATTATTTTTGTAGCTTCTTTGTTCCCAGTGTATTTATGTTATATCAATGACCACAGCCTAAGAAAGGCAACTGGAAACTTCAGAAATAAGGTACATAAGAAAGGTGGTCCAGGTTACAAAAAGGAACAAGATCCATAACCAGAAAAAAAATGTAACAATCTCGAAGCCCAACCCCTGCAAATGCAAGTGTAGCAGTACCAGCTGCAGTGGTTTGGCCATGTGTGTAGAATGGAAGAAGATCGGATACCTAAGGCGGTCGTGGGAGGCAAAAAGTAAAGGACCCAGCCCCCCAGTACATTGGGAAGACTACATACAACAGTTGCTAAGTGACCGACGCTGCATTCGAAAAAGGCCAGAAGAAAGACAGCGGACAGAACAGTATGGCTTTGTCTCTGGCAAACCTTTACACATGAAGTGTTGTCTGGATAAAAGTTTCTGTGGTGGATAGCTTTTCAAGGCTCCCAAATAACTTTGTATGACGCTTGATGGGCCAGTGCTCAGTAACCTAAGCATATAGTCGTCTTGTGGTATATATTATATATTCAGCTGTCTGCAGTAGGTAATTAAGAAGTAAAGTAACCCATAGCATTATTGTCGGGTGTGTAGGGGTATGAGGTGTTAGCGATTTCACATTTCAAAGGCTCGGCTATATGAGGGCGGTAGCCATCTCCTCTCCTTCGCTACTTTTACCTCCCGGACTGAACCGGTACACATTTAAGGCTGGGTCGACCCGAGAGCCATTGCGGTCTGAAAAAACACTACCGCCTCAACTGGGGAATGAACTCAGGACCACTTAGATGTGAAGCCACTGCGCTACGTGGCTCCCGTAGGTAATTAGACCAGTGTTAATCTATTTGTAAAGTGGCTATTCAGTCTGTTATGCCATGTGGAACAGGATCACCTCGATGAAGATTGTGATAGTTGTCTCTTGTTTGGTCAACTTTCCTTACATGACTTAGATAAGGATCTTCTTTTTCCTAAAAGGTGTTCTTTACTTCTCTGCTCTCTCTTTTCTTGGTATGTTAGAATGTGATGGTATCCACTGTAGCTGTACCCATCTTTTGGCTCTTGTTTCACAAGTATAAGATGCAAACACCATATGAATGTAAGATACTTACTTTCAGTGTCCTAGGCACTACGCCACACTTCATTCTTCCAGTATTCAGCCACATGGATTGCCCTGTCACTAGCACTCAGCTACAAGTCTCCTGGAGGTTTGGGCAGATCATCTGATGATCCAGGTCTTGTGTTACTCCACATTCGCATGTTTCATCTTCCCTGTATCCCCATCTTTTCAGGTTTTTCCTGCATCGTGATACACCAGTTCGAAGTCTATTTAGTGACTTCCATGTTGCGTAGGGCAGGAGATGTCTAGGCCCATGTTCCTTTCATAACATGATCAAGGGGACCTGTGTCAACTGTTTCCAACTTTCGATGCGTCGTTTTTCTCGACTAGTCTGTAGGGGGCTGGGTTGACTGAAAGAAACTTCATCTTGACTATAGTCTTGCGCGCTGCACCTGTTGTCCGAACATAGTGTGTCTTGGGTCATTTACCCGTTTCTCTCTTTCTATCTCTGACGCATGTAAGAAAATACAGGTCAACATCATGAGAATGTAAGCATGTATGTAAGAAGTCAACACCATGTGAATGTAAGCATGTATGTAAGAAGTCAACACCATGTGAATTTAAGAGCATACCACACAGGTTAAAGTTGATACACCAGCTGGTATCAGCATTTATTACACAAAAAATTAATTAATTTAATTAATGGATTAAAAAAAATTATCAAAAGATGAAAGGTCAGCACATGATGATATTTGAAACAATGTGTCCGGAGAAATATTTACAAATAAAATGTTATAATAATAAACAGTGACTGTCACAAACAGTAAGGGCATTAGCTCTGGCTTATCTAAACATGAGCTTTCAAGAAGAAGAAGAAGACGACAATAGATGTGTGTGCAATTAAAAGTAAGGGGTGGGGGCTGGGAAGATGTGTCCTAGTCTAGTTGTAACAGTTTAAAGGGTTGGTAGAGGCTTTGATATAAGGGGGGGGGGGGGGCTTTTCTTAGTCTAGTTGTGATCCGGAGAAGGGGGTCTTTGCCTGCTTGTGATATTTTGATCTAATATGGGTGGAAAAGGGGGGGGGGAAGAGGTGAGAGTGGGTACTAGTGACAGTTTGATCTATTGGAGGAGAGTCTCACTGTCCAGTTTGATCTATTGGAGGAGTGTCATAGGACATTTTGATCTATACTATGGGGGGGGGGGGGGGGGGGGGGAGTGTCACAGGACAGTTTGATCTATAGGGGGGGAGAGTCAGTCCAGTTTGGTCTATTGAGGGAGAGTCTCACAGTCCAGTTTGATCAATTGAAGGAGAGTGTCATAGGACAGTTTGATCTATTGGGGGAGAGTGTCATAGGACAGTTTGATCTTTTGGGGGAGAGTGTCATAGGACAGTTTGGTCTATTGGGGGAGAGTGTCATAGGACAGTTTGATCTATTGGGGGAGAGTATCATAGGACAGTTTGATCTATTGGGGGAGAGTATCACAATCCAGTGTGGACAGTTTGATCTATTGGGGGAGAGTTTGATCTATGGGGGGGGGGGGGGTGTCAGGTTCTCTCTATTTGTGACAGTTGATTTATTTGGGGGAGAGTGTGATCTATTGGTGGGGTCGGGGTCTGTCTATTTGTAACAGTTTGATCTATTGGTGGGGTCGGGGTCTGTCAATTTGTGACAGTTTGACCGATGCACACACTTAAAACCAACCCTTCACATTTCCACACAAACATGGACATATGAAACCATACTAGACACAAATATAGACATATATAGATCTATCCTTCCACATAAACATCTGGACATATAGTATACCATCGCTAAAAACATGGACATATAGAACAATCCTTCCATACAAACATGGACATATGGAACCCTAGTTAGATACAAATATAGATCTATCCTTCCACATAAACATGGACAAATGGAACCATGGCTAGACACAAACATTGATACATAGAACCATACTTCCACACACACATGGACATATAGAGCAATCTTTCCTTACAAACATGGACATATGGAACCATAACTAGACATAAATACAGACATACAAGGGACTTGTCATAAGTTTTTACCATGAAGGAGTAGGAGAAACTAGGAATTTGGCACAGTGCTTATTCCTTCTCAATGTAGCCACTACCTGAATTTATACATTTCTGCCATCTCTTTGTGACCTTGAAAAGACCTTCAAAATAAATAAACTTATTTTTCTAACTAAACCAGTTATCACAAGCCAGCATGACATCTTCGTCACTGTCAAAATGATTTCCTTTCAGCTGTTTTTTAAGTTTTGGGAAAAGAAGAAAAGTCTGATGCTAAATCCGGAGAATATGGTGGGTGTGGAAGAATTTAAATATTCAAATTGTCTTGTTTTATGGCAGGGCGTGTTGTCTTGAAGCAAAGGCAGAAGTTGAGTGTGCGCTATTCCTTGTTTTCTGGTCAGTCTTTCTTAGTTTGGTAAAGATATCTGCATAATATTGCCCATTAACCATGTTGCCATGAGGAAGGTAATCTTTCAATATGACAACTTTGACATCCCAAAAAACAGTTAGCATCACTTTTCTTGCAGATTTCTGTGCTCTTGGCTTGACATGTGTTGGTGAGCCTGGGGTTTTCCACTGCATGCTGGAAATTTTGGATTCTGGGTCATAATGGTGAACCCAAGTCTCATCTACTGTCACCATGGTCTGCAACATGTTTTTCGACCGACACATTTTGAGCAACTGGCCACAGCAATCAACCCTCTGTTTCTGTTCACATGTCAGCAGACGCGGGACCCAGCGGCACACTTTTCTCATGTTCAGTCTGTTGTGTAAAATTCTAAAAACTGTCCTTTCATTCAGTTTTGCTGACCTAGATATCTCTGCAATTGTCATTTTCCTATTCCTGGTCAGTGATTCTCTTCACTCTTGCAGCATTTTCATCACTCCACTCTGAGGATGGTCTTCCTGATCTTGGAACATCAGCAACATGAGAACGGTCACACTTAAACTGCCTACACCAGTTTTTTACAAAAGCATGCGAAGGACAGAATTTCTCAAACACTGATTCCATCTCCCGGTGTATTTCTGTAGGTGTTTTTCACTGCAACATCAAGAATGTTATCACAGTTCTGGCCTCTTGATTTCTCCATTGTTCAGACAAACCGTTAGAGTAGCAGATCCGGTCAATAAGGTGTGTTGCGCCATGCACCATACCGGGTAAACCCGCCAAGGAGGGAAAATTATACTTCTCGAGTTCAGTACAAATTGAATGAGCTACATATGTGCCAAATTTCAACTCATTCATGGTCAGGGTGAAGACTTATGACAAGCCTCTTGTATATAGATCTATCCTTCCACATAAACATGGACAAATGGAACCATGATTAGACACAAACATTGACACATAGAACCATACTTCCACACACACATGGACATATAGAGCAATCCTTCCTTACAAACATAGACATATGGAAGCATAGCTAGACACAAACATGGACACATAGAACAATCCTTCCATACAAACATGGACATATGGAACCATAGCTGGAGACAGAACTATCCTTCCACACAAACATGGACATATAGTATACTATCACTAGAAAAAACATTGACACATAGAACAATACTTCCATACAAACATGGACATCACCATTGCTACACACACAGACATGAACATATATCAGCAACCTTTCAAATAAACATGGACATATAGCACCATTGCTACACACACAAACATGGACATATAGATCCATTACTACTAAACTAACATGCCCCCAAAATGGATGTGGCATTGGTCAGAGAAAATATGTGAAAGAAAGTAGGTGTCATCAAGTTCCATCAAAAGGTGTGCTTGGCCATCCAGAACTGATGCCTGTTGGTCACACACAAACTAAGGTTCACTTAGGTTCAAGTCTCAGGATTGTGCAGCTAAGATACATTTGAATTCTGACAGTTAACACACTTCTAAGATCATCTAGCACTCGACACAAACTTCTAAGATCATATTGTACACAAACTTTAAGATCATCTTGTACACAAACTTCTAACATCATCTTGCACTCGACACAAACTTCTAAGATCATCTTGTACACAAACTTTAAGATCATCTTGTACACAAACTTCTAAGATCATCTTGTACACAAACTTCTAAGATCATCTTGTACACAAACTTCTAAGATCATCTTGTACACAAACTTCTAAGATCATCTTGTACACAAACTTCTAAGATCATCTTGTACTCTGACACAAACTTCTAAGATTATCATCTACTCTGACACAAACTTCTAAGATCATCTTGTACTCTGACACAAACTTCTATGATCATCTTGTACACAAACTTCTAAGACCATCTTGTAGTCTGACACAAACTTCTAAGATCATATTTTACTCTGACACAAACTTCTATGAGGCATGTTCAACCGACACCGGACCCAGTGGCTTTATTACAAACAAATGAAAGTTACATCATCTGGTGTGACAGAATTAAATATAGCAATTGTTATGAAGCAAACATACCACAGGGGTAGTTATTAAAACCAGCCATTGGCATTCAGATACGCATCTCATTGCTAAGGTAGACGGCGGATGGCAGCCGAAAAAATTACTTTTCTGTCTCTTTTTGAACGACTTGTTCACCGAACCCATGGCGTTTGGATCGGCGTCGAATCTTTGTCCCTTCAAAAATATGGTCCGAACAAATAGAAGTAACAAGAGGACATATGGGTGTGGTAGTACTTCCTACCTTTTCCGTGCTAATGCTTTCTGAACAATGTTCACGACATGTGGATGTGCATTGTTGTGCAACAAAATCACACCATGCGAAAGCATGCCGGGTCGTTTATTCTTGATTGATGTATGCAGCTTGTCTAGTGTGCCATTGTAGTGGATGGCATTGATGTTCACGCCAGGCTCTTTGAAGTCTACCAACAAAAGTCCCTCATGGTAAAAAAACACTGTCCTTTCCAGCGGAAATGTGTGACTTAAATTTTGTCGTTGATCCGGGATGTTTCCATTGCATGCTAGCAGTTTTGCTATTCGGCTCAAAGTGGTGGCACCATGATTCATCACCTGCCACTATACACAAAGGAAATGAATCACCCTCCTCTTCGTATCGCAGCAAGTGGTTCAAACTCCATCCTATGCGTTCTACCTAATGGTGGTTGGTCAGCAACCGAGATAACCATTGTGAACACACCGTCCGATACTTCAGTTTCTTGCTAACCACCATTTGAACTATCCCTAGTGACACAGTGAATTTATCTGCTTGCATACGTATGTTACGGCAGTGGTCCACCGAAATTGCTGCATCAATTTTTGCGATGGCATCCTCTGACACAAGAATATGCGCCTGACCTAGTCTCGGAAGATCTTTCGTTAACTCACATCCTTCTTTAAACATCGTTCTGCACTGTTGTCTTCAACACACTTTTGTTACCATACACTGCCTGCATTCTGCGATGAATGTCAACTGGTTGACATCCTTCAGCTGTTAGAAACAGAATCACCGCTCACTGATCAACTCTGGACGGATTCCGTATCACACCCGCCATGTTTTCAACAGTCTGCCGAGGAAGCTATGAGTCAGAGGATAATTAAATTTTGGAAACTTGATGGTTGGTATGTGCTGTTTACACCAGAAGTGACATCATGTGCATCGTACGTATGTTCACTTGTTGCAGTTAGGTTCGGTTTCATTTGAACACGCCTCATGTGATAATCTTGTAGTCTGACACAAACTTTTAAGATCATTTTGTACTCTGACACAAACTTCTTAGATCATCTTGTACACAAACTTCTAAGATCATCTTGTACTCTGACACAAACTTCTAAGATCTTGTACACAAACTTCTAAGATCATCTTGTACTCTGACACAAACTTCTAAGATCATCTTGTACACAAGCTTCTAAGAATCTTGTACACAAACTTCTAAAATCATCTTGTACACAAACTTCTTAGATCATCTTGTACTGTGGCACAAACTTCTAAAATCATCGTGTACACAAACTTCTAAGATCATCTTGTACACAAACTTCTAAGATCAACTTGTGCTATGTCCTGGACATTAAGGTGTCTAATGATGTGGTAGAGCCCAGCCCAGACTGGGACAGTCCCGTGCTCGATGAGTGATGTCCAAATAATGAAGAGGTGGGAAATAACTTATACCATCCAATCACAATGTTGCTCAAGTCAAGGTCATCCAATAGTATCTGGGCCACTCCCATGAAGACTTTTTTATCCATACGCCCATAGTCTCCCCAAACAGTTACCTGGAAGGGATCAATAAACAGTTATCAACATACAATCATTATTATCAACAAATATTTATCTGTAAACAATCAATCATTCATCATCAAATTTGTAGATGATCAAGTCATGGGGACAATCACAGAAGATGACAACAATGAGATGAAAATTAAGATGAGGATTGCAGTGGCAAAAAAAGCATTCAAAGAAAAACACAAATTGCCAACCTCAAAGAATATAAAGATTGAACTACGGTAAGAAAAAGAACAGTCACTACTCATGGCAAATAGCACTATATGGGGCTGAAACATGGACTAGCAAAGAAGGATGAAAAAAGCAGAGGAATGGTTTAAATGTGATGCTCTCATAGAATGGAACAATGAGTTGGACAGAAAGAAGATTATCATGTCCTCAAAGAGGTAGATGCAAAAAGACAAATATTGAAGAAGAAAAAAAGCAAATGTTGATTTGGCTGGGACACAAAATGCGAGTTGAGAGTGACTTCAGAGGATACTAGAAAGCAAAATTTGAGGGGAAAAGAGGAAGTAGAAGATCAACACTCTCATTTACATATAAGGCACGCAGAAACATTAAGTTGCGAACCTATGATGAAATGAAGAAAGCTGCAGAGATGATCAAATGGAGAGACATGCTTAGACAACTTTACAACTAGTCTTAGAGCTGACCAACCAGAAGATATGATCAAATGGAGAGACATGCTTAGACAACTTTACAACTAGTCTTAGAGCTGACCAACCAGAAGATATGATCAAATGGAGAGACATGCTTAGACAACTTTACAACTAGTCTTAGAGCTGACCAACCAGAAGATATGATCAAATGGAGAGACATGCTTAGACAACTTTACAACTAGTCTTAGAGCTGACCAACCAGAAGATATGATCAAATGGAGAGACATGCTTAGACAACTTTACAACTAGTCTTAGAGCTGACAAACCAGAAGATATGATCAAATGGAGAGACATGCTTAGACAACTTTACAACTAGTATTAGAGCTGACAAACCAGAAGATATGATCAAATGGAGAGACATGCTTAGACAACTTTACAACTAGTATTAGAGCTGACCAACCAGAAGATATGATCAAATGGAGAGACATGTTTAGACAACTTTACAACCAGTCTTAGAACTGATCAATCAGATGATCTATCACAATCCTTCCACAATAAACAATACACAAATAATCAATAAACAATACACAAACAATCATCCATATACAACAACAATGATCAACCAATAATTATGCATAAACAGTACACAATCATCTAAAAACTATAACCAACAAATAATCATCCATAGACAATAATCCACAAATAATTAATAGACAATAATCCACAAATAATCATCCATAAACAATAATAAATAAAAATCATCCATAGACAATAATCAGCAAATAAGCATCCATAGACAATCCACAAATAATCATCCATAGACAATGATCCACAAATAATCATCCATAGACAATAATCCACAAATAATCATCCATAGACTACAATCCACAAATAATCAGCCATAGAAAATAATCCACAGATAATTACCCAGAAACAATTACACTGGACAACAACGTTAATAAAGGTCTTGCTTCAGAGATTGAAGCTGTTTATTCAATCTTTCAAGGTGCTGAACACAACTAAAATGCCAAATTGGATAATATTTTTAAGAAATTTGTAATTATTTATAATTTGTATTATTATAGTAGAGTAATGCAAACATTTGATGTGTGCCTGTCAAAGTCATCTTCTACATCTGACGTTGCCTTACATGTCTCTTGAATAGTAGCTCAGGATAAAATCTCTGGCGGGTGTCCAATAGTCAGGTCATCCTGTAACCTTGAGATCGTTGAGGCACATATGAAGACATCCTCACAACCCCACGCCATCCTTCTCTGTCAGCAGCCGCTGCCTGTGCCTCTTCTGGTCAGAGATTGGTCCATTCTTTTATGTTGTCCTCCCACCTCTTTTTGAGATGGCCTCTTCGTCATCTGCCTTGCACCTTTCCGTGCAGGATCGTATTTGCAAGACCATTTGATCTCGATATGTGACCGTACCAAGCGAGCTTCCTTCTTTTGACAGTGTCCAAGAGTGGTGAGCCAAACTCAAGCGGATCAGTTTCCTTAGTATTGTTACTCCATCGTGACAGTCCTGATGAAAATGTTCACTGTGGTCATCGCTAACCATGTCACAGTTGTCGAGGATGAAATCCTCCAAGTGGGAATAGAGAAAGTGAATCTTTAAGGACATGTAGCAGCCATATTTGTGACACAGAGACATGTCCTCAACTAGTTAATTGTAGTTATCCATCCTGACATTCTGCGGAAGCTAGATGATTCTAGTCGAAATGCTTCCCAAACTTTTTTTCATGTCATCCTCAAGCAGCTGGTCTAACATCTCATCTCCATAGAGTTCGCAGATCTGAGTATCAACTTTAATTTTAGACCTGCTGACTCCAGGGAATATGTCAGTCATGTATGGTACAAAAAGCAGATCTGGTACATGAAAGCAGATCCGGTACGAAGTATTGCTTTAATGAAATTTTACATCACATTGAGGTAGCAGGATTTAGAGTGTTTCTGCCAGTGATGGGTGTTGCAGATTCTCTCTGGTCTGCATACGTTTTCTCTGAGGTCATTCCCTCTTCAAATAGTCTTTGCTCGACTGTACCATTCACATAAGAAGCAGCAGTAATTGATATTTTGGGGGGAAAACCGTAATACCTAGCGAGGTAATATTCAACTAGTTCACGTAACAACTACGTGTCAATGTATGTACCAAACCAGAAGTCGGTAACTTTGCGTATTCGCAGTATGGAAATTTAGACATGAAGGTGACCTTGTAGCTCTGGGTGCATTCAGAAAATGGACGGTAACAGAGATAGACCCATCTACTTTTTCTTCCTGGTGATGCCTGCAGGAGTAGGTGGAACCATCTTCTCTGTTTCCATGTGATGTCTGCAGGAGTAGGTGGACCATCTACTTTATCTTCCTGGTGGTGTCTGCAGGAGTAGGTGGAACCATCTTCTCTGTTTCCATGTGATGTCTGCAGGAGTAGGTGGACCATCTACTTTATCTTCCTGGTGATGCCTGCAGGAATAGGTGGATTCATCTACCCTACTTTTTCTTCCTGGTGATGCCTGCAGGAATAGGTGGAACCATCTACTATTTCTGCTTGATGATGCCTGCAGGAATAGGTGGAACCATCTACTATTTCTGCTTGATGATGCCTGCAGGAATAGGTGAACCCATCTACTTTTTTACCTGGTGATGCCTGGAGAAATAGGTGGACTCATGCAAAAGTAAGAGTCCTTTGTGTGATTGCTTCGCTTTCTCCACACCATAGCAAATGACCCTGCAAGACTTTGCTTACAACTAACAACTGCATCATTACTGTCAACGATTGTAACAGAACTATGCCATGACTAAACTACATTGCATCTGAAAGTGATGCACTACCATCAGGAGTGTTGTTTGTGTGGCAAAATGATGCAACACAATGCAACATGGAGATAGAAATCCAACAATGCAAAATGGTTACCTATGTATTCAATGCGAAAGTAGTAGTTTATCCATCGTTTATACATCAAAATAAGAGCAAAATTGCCAAAGACAGATGTGTTAGACTGAAAGGTGCAAATTCACAGTCAAGCTGTAAACGAGTAACACAGCACATTCCGTTCTCCGAACTACATCCTGCAAAGCCATGTTCATGACTTGGTAGCATGAGATTGAGAACAAATGCAGAAGAAGAGCAAAATAACAAATTGTATCATTCCTTTCATGTTTAGAACCAATAATTTTGTAATGATTGTCTATTCATTCAAAGGTAATTTGTGATTTGTCCAGTCTAACATAATATCCACAATAACAGCAAATAATAATCAACAAACTTTCATTAATCTCAAGAAAGACACAATCAAGGACATACAATAATCATAAATAAATACTCTTCAAACAAAAATCATAATTAAAAAATAATAATAAATACAAAATTTTTTAAACAATAATCAACAACATTCTCCTAAACAAACAATGATCATCATTAAATAAAAATAATGGATTCATCTAGCAATCAGTAAGCAATTACCATGATCAAACATTCATTATCAGCTACAAATCATCACTGATTAACAATAATCATCAATCATTCATCACCAACAAACAATAATCATCAATTAATAAACACGAACAAACAATAATCATCAATCATTCGTCACCAACAAACAATAATCATCAATTAATAGTCACCAACAAACAATAATCATCAATTAATAAACACGAACAAACAATAATCATCAATCATTTGTCACCAACAAACAATAATCATCAATTAATAAACACGAACAAACAATAATCAATCAATCATCACAAGCAAACATCAATCAATCATCACCAACAGACAATCAGCACTGATAAACAATAATCATCATTAACATATACAAATAATCATCACCAACAAAAGCTCATCATCAGTGAACCATCATAAATGAACAATCATAAAAAAACTTAAACGTAGGATTCACATAAAAGATGAGATAAATGAGCCTGTAATATCCTATTGTCGTAGAATTCACTGAAGAGATACACAAACCTGTAATATCCTATTGTGGTAGAATTCACTGAAGAGATACACAAACCTGTAATATCCTATTGTGGTAGAATTCACTGAAGAGATACACAAACCTGTAATATCCTATTGTGGTAGAATTCACTGAGGAGATACACAAACCTGTAATATCCTATTGTGGTAGAATTCACTGAGGAGATACACAAACCTGTAATATCCTATTGTGGTAGAATTCACTGAGGAGATACACAAACCTGTAATATCCTATTGTGGTAGGGTTCACTGAAGAACAGCTGCTGTTGGTAGAGTGGATCCAGAGTTCTCCTGGCCGTTGTTGTTTTTTGCTTTTCCACACAGTGTTTCCCTTCTATTAGGTAAACTTTGACATAAGGAGCTGATAGACAGAAAGAAATTGGTGTTAGGTAAACTTTGACATAAGGAGCTGATAGACAGATAGAAATTGGTGTTAGGCAAACTTTGACATAAGAAGCTGATAGACAGAAAGAAATTGGTGTTAGGTAAACTTTGACATAAGGAGCTGATAGACAGAAAGAAATTGGTGTTAGGTAAACTTTGACATAAGGAGCTGATAGACAGATAGAAATTGGTGTTAGGTAAACTTTGACATAAGGAGCTGATAGACAGAAATTGGTGTTAGGTAAACTTTGACATAAGGAGCTGATAGAAAGAAATTGGTGTTAGGTAAACTTTGACATAAGGAGCTGATAGACAGATAGAAATTGGTGTTAGGTAAACTTTGACATAAGAAGCTGATAGACAGAAAGAAATTGGTGTTAGGTAAACTTTGAAATAAGGAGCTGATAGACAGAAAGAAATTGGTGTTAGGTAAACTTTGACATAAGGAGCTGATAGACAGAAAGAAATTGGTATTAGGTAAACTTTGACATAAGGAGCTGATAGACAGAAAGAAATTGGTGTTAGGTAAACTTTGACATAAGGAGCTGATAGAAAGAAATTGGTATTAGGTAAACTTTGACATAAGGAGCTGATTGACAGAAATTGGTGTTAGGTAAACTTTGACATAAGGAGCTGGGAGAGGGAGAGATAAGATGGTGTTAAACAAACTTTGATATATGGAGCTGGGATAGGGAGAGATAAGAAAGTGTTAGATCAACTTTAATATATGGAACTGAGAGAGAGAGAGAAAGAGATAAGATGGTGCTAGGTTAACTTTGATACAAGGTGCACAATGAGCAAAGTAGGACAAGCCAAAAAGGAACCAATATTTGCAATGAACAGTTAATATAAGTTGTTTTGCAAAAAATAAAAGCCAACCTGGCAAAATTCTGGCTCCTGGCTTGGACATTAGACCTCGTGCCCTGATAACTTCAACCTCCAGGTGACCTTTGCGATCGTAGAGGCCCAGCTGTATCTCCCCTAGACATGGTGCTCCTAGAACTTGTCGGCCCACCAGCTGTGATGGGCCCAGCCCATCCACAAACTCACCAAACTGTCCGTCTGGTCCTAGTCGCATGCCTGATGGCAGCCACAAACTGGCATGGGAAGAAACAGAATCAGCATTTTGTTTCATGTTTAGTGGTGGGATAGAGTCAGTATTGTTTCATGTTTAGTGGTGGGACAGAGTCAGCATTGTTTCATGTTTAGTGGTAGGACAGTCAGCATTTGTTTTATGTTTAGTGGTGGGACAGAGTCAGCATTGTTTCATGTTTAGTGGTGGGACAGAGTCAGCATTGTTTCGTGTTTAGTGGTGGGACAGAGTCAGCATTTGTTTTATGTTTAGTGGTGGGACAGAGTCAGCATTTGTTTTATGTTTAGTGGTGGGACAGAGTCAGCATTTGTTTTTTTAATGGTGGGACAGTCAGCATTTGTTTTATGTTTAGTGGTGGGATAGAGTCCGCATTTGTTTTGTTTAGTGGTGGGATAGAGACAGCATTTGTTTTATGTTTAGTGGTGGGACAGAGTAAGCATTTTGTTTCATGTTTCAGTGATCAAACAGAAGGACACAGTCAGCATTTTGTTTCATGTTTTAGTGATGAGACAGCGGAACAGAGTCAGTATTTTATTTCATGTTTCAGTGATCAAACAGCAGGACACAGTCAGCATTTTGTTTCATGATTCAGTGATCAGACAGCTGGACAGAGTCAACATATTGTTTCATGCACACACTAACACTGGTTCTGTGGCAATAATTGAAAGATATTTGGCAACAGTTATTAATAGTCACAACATTGTTTGCCAAACCCGAACTGATTTTGATGGCATTGAGAAGATAATAAGCACTCCCCCAACTCTCACAAATACAAAAAGACACTGTCATAGATTTGATATGGAGGGCTGTCTCACAAGATGATTGGACGGAGGCAGATAATGGAGGCTGCTGATGGACGCAGTTAATTGAGGCAACTGGTGAAGCATCTGGGGCAGGTATCTGACAGAGGCAGCTTTAAAGCTTTGTCAGATCTTTAACACATAGGCAGCTCCAATCTTAGTGTGCGTCATCTCAAGCAAATTCGCTAAGAAGGTCAGCCCAAGAATATCACTTGTGCAACTCACCTCAATAGCATCAAATGTCTATATCTCTCCAAAAGCATCAAATATCCATGTCACTTAAAGAGCATCAAATATCTATGTCACCCTAAGAGCATCAATTGTCCTTGTCACTCCAAGAATATAAAATGCCTGTGTTACTCCAAGAGCATCAAATATCCATGTCACTCTGAGAGCATCAAATATCCATGTCACTCTGAGAGCATCAAATATCCATGTAACTCCAAGAACATCAAATTCCATGGCACCCTAAGTGGCGTATCAAATGTCCATGTCGTCCCTAGCTCATCAAATGTCCATATTACTTCAAGGGCATCAACTGTCCATGTCACCCCAAGAGCATCAGATGTCCATGTCACCCCAAGAGCATCAAATGTAGGTTGTCAGCATGTCCTAGGTTGTCAGTATGTCCTAGGTTGACAGCATGTCCTAGGTTGTCAGCATGTTCTAGATTGTCAGCATGTTCTAGGTGGTCCAGCATGTCCTAGGTGGCCAAGCATGTTCTAGATTGTCAGCATGTTCTAGTTTTTCAGCATGTCCTAGGTTATCAGCATGTTTTAGATTGTCAGCATGTCCTAGGTTGCCCAGCATGTTCTAGGTTGTCAGCATGTCCTAGGTTGTCAGCTTGTGCTAGGTTGTCAGCATGTCCTAGGTTGACAGCATGCCCTAGGTTGTCAGCATGTTCTAGGTAGTCCAGCATGTTCTAGGTGGCCAAGCATGTTCTAGGTTGTCAGCATGTCCTAGGTTGCCCAGAATGTTCTAGGTTGTCAGCATGTCCTAGGTTGTCAGCTTGTGCTAGGTTGTCAGCATGTCCTAGTTTTTCAGTATGTCCTAGGTTGTCAGCATGTTCTAGGTTGTCAGCATATCCTAAGTTGTCAGCATGTTCTAGGTTGTCAGCATGTCCTAAGTTGTCAGCATGTCCTAAGTTGTCAGCATGTTCTAGATTGTTAGCATGTTCTAGGTGGCCCAGCATGTCCTAGATTGTCAGCATGTTCTAGGTTGCCCAGCATGTCCTAGATTGTCAGCATGTTCTAGGTTGCCCAGCATGTCCTAGATTGTCAGCATGTTCTAGGTTGCCCAGCATGTCCTTGGTGACCCAGCATGTTCTAGGTTGTCAACATGCATAGTTAGCCACAATTAATTTCATTTTAAGGCTATTCACCTGGCATAAAACTGGATACTGCTATCAATATTTGACAGAATTGTTAGCAGAAGCAACAGATGACCTGAACTAAACCCAGACAAACCAGTAATACAAGGACCTGATGGCCTGAACTAAACCCAGACAAACCAGTAATACAAGGACCTGATGGCCTGAACTAAACCCAGACAAACCAGTAATACAAGGACCTGATGGCCTGAACTAAACCCAGACATACCAGTAATACAAGGACCTGATGACCATCTCTGATGACCTGAGCTAAACACTGACTCCCCAGTAATACAAGGAACTGATGACCATCTCTGATGACCTGAACTAAACCCAGACAAACCAGTAATACAAGGACCTGATGACCATCTCTGATGGCCTGAACTAAACCCAGACAAACCAGTAATACAAGGACCTGATGACCATCTCTGATGATCTGAACTAAACCCAGACAAACCAGTAATACAAGGACCTGATGACCATCTCTGATGACCTGAACTAAACCCAGACAAACCAGTAATACAAGGACCCGATGACCATCTCTGATGACCTGAGCTAAACACTGACTCCCCAGTAATACAAGGAACTGATGACCATCTCTGATGACCTGAGCTAAACACTGACTCCCCAGTAATACAAGGAACAGATGACCATCTCTGATGACCGGAACTAAACCCAGACAAACCAGTAATACAAGGACCTGATGACCATCTCTGATGACCTGAACTAAAGGCAGACAAACCAGTAATACAAGGACCTGATGACCATCTCCGATGACCTGAACTAAACCCAGACAAACCAGTAATACAAGGACCTGATGACCATCTCTGATGACCTGAACTAAAGGCAGACAAACCAGTAATACAAGGAACTGATGACCATCTCTGATGACCTGAGCTAAACACTGACTCCCCAGTAATACAAGGACCTGATGACCATCTCTGATGACCTGAACTAAAGGCAGACAAACCAGTAATACAAGGACCTGATGACCATCTCTGATGACCTGAACTAAAGGCAGACAAACCAGTAATACAAGGACCTGATGACCATCTCTGATGACCTGAACTAAAGGCAGACAAAGCAGTAATACTAGGACCTGATGATCAGCAAGTCTGTAGTTATACTCACACGCTGGAGGAGTCACTGCTGATACTCCCCACACTCCCATCAGTGGAGTCCTTGCTCGTCTGTTTGGACATTCCTCCTCTCAGGTCTACTGGCCCAATCTCCTCACTTCTCTGGAAGGAACTCATTTTTCTGCTTCCACCTGTCAAAACATGAGAACAGGGTCTACTCTCCCTACTACACCACACATTGAAATATGTGAATAGGGTTCAGTCTATCCACTACACCACATGTTGAAACACTGAGATAATGTCTCCTCTACCTACTACATCCCCTGTTGTATAATGTGCCATAGCAACACACAGAAATACCAACATGCCAATTCTGCAGCAATGCACACATTTATACATACAAACTGACTTGCCAACTAGAGCAACACACACATACATACCAAATATCCAACTCTAGCAACACACACACACTCTCTCTGACTTGCCAACTCTGTAGTGAGAGAGAGACAGACACAGAGAGAGAGAGAGACAGACAGACAGAGACAGTCAGATAGAGACAGACATACACAGACAGACAGAGATAGAGAGACAGACAGACAGAGGCACAGGCGCACACACACACACTTTTCTCTTTCTCTGACTTGCCAACTCCATAGTCACTGACTCACACTTTTACACATACACATTCTCTTGCATACACATGCCAACTGTATAGCAACACACACATACACAAGCTCGCATACACATGCCAACCTGCCAACTGTATAGCAACACACACATACACAAGCTCGCATACACATGCCAACCTGCCAACTGTATAGCAACACACAAGCTCGCATACACATGCCAACTGTATAGCAACACACACATACACAAGCTCGCATACACATGCCAACCTGCCAACTGTATAGCAAAACACACACACACAAGCTCACATACATATGCCAACCTGCCAACTGTATAGCAACACACTCATACACAAGCTCGCATACACCTGCCAACTGTATAGCAACACACACATACACAAGCTCGCATACACATGTTAACCTGCCAACTGTATAGCAACACACACATACACAAGCAGCTCATTTACACATTCCAACCTGCCAACTGTGTAGTGACGCACACATACACAAGCTCGCATACACATGCCAATCATATAGTGACACACACATACACAAGCTCATATACACATGCCAACTGTATAGCAACACACACATACACAAGCAGCTCATTTACACATGCCAACCTGCCAACTGTGTAGCGACACGCACATACACAAGCTCGCATACACATGCCAATCATATAGTGACACACACATACACAAGCTCGCATACACATGCCAACTGTATAGCAACACACACATACACAAGCAGCTCATTTACACATGCCAACCTGCCAACTGTGTAGCGACACGCACATACACAAGCAGCTCGTTTACACATGCCAACCTGCCAACTGTGTAGCAACACACATACACAAGCTTGCATACACATGCCAACTGTGTAGCAACACAAACATACACAAACTCACATGCCAACTGTGTAGTGACACACACATTCACAAGCTCGCATACACGTGCCCACCTGCCAACTGTGTCACAACACACACATTCACAAGCTCGCATACACATGCCCACCTGCTAACTGTGTCACAACACACACATTTACAAGCTCGCATTCACGTGCCCACCTGCCAACTGTGTCCCAACACACACATTCACAAGCTCGCATACACGTGCCCACCTGCCAACTGTGTAGCAGCACAAACATACACATGCCCACCCGCCAACTGTGTATCAACACAAACATACACATGCCCACCCGCCAACTGTATAGCAACACAAACATACACATGCCCACCTGCCAACTGTATAGCAACACAAACATACACATGCCCACCTGTGTTATGACACAAACATACACATGCCAACTGTGTAGCAACACAAACATGCACATGCCCACCTGCCAACTGTGTAGCAACACAAACATACACATGCCCACCTGCCAACTGTGTCACAACACACACATTCACAAGCTCGCATACACATGCCCACCTGCCAACTGTGTCACAACACACACATTCACAAGCTCGCATACACATGCCCACCTGCCAACTGTGTCACAACACACACATTCACAAGCTCGCATACACATGCCATCCTGCCAACTGTGTCACAACACATACATTCACAAGCTCGCATACACGTGCCCACCTGCCAACTGTGTAGTGAGTGACACACACATTCACAAGCTCGCATACACATGCCCACCTGCCAACTGTGTCACAACACACACATTCACAAGCTCGCATACACATGCCCACCTGCCAACTGTGTCACAACACACACATTCACAAGCTCGCATACACATGCCATCCTGCCAACTGTGTCACAACACATACATTCACAAGCTCGCATACACGTGCCCACCTGCCAACTGTGTAGTGAGTGACACACACATTCACAAGCTCGCATACACATGCCCACCTGCCAACTGTGTAGCAACACAAACATACACATGCCCACCTGCAAACTGTGTAGCAACACAAACATACACATGCCCACCTGCCAACTGTGTAGCAACACAAACATACACATGCCCACCTGCCAACTGTGTAGCAACATAAACATACACATGCCCACCTGCCAACTGTGTAGCACTGCTGCTCCTCCTGTTCAGCCCTACTAGTGCCGCCATCTTGTGGCCGATGCTTGGTCGCCGCCTCCTGCCCTCTGTTACACTGGTTGTAACTGCAGAATCGGAAACACTGCCATCATTTTCCTGGCTATCGCTGCTGGAAGTGCGAACAGTTTGTGTTCGCCGCTGAGGTATGGTGGTCCTGCTCTCCATCTTAGAAGCGAACTCACTGAAACACCAACGGGAAATGACAGTAGTCACACTTCCTCTTTTTAAAATAAAAACAAATAATTTTGAGTGTAAATCTCTTTATAGCACCTAATAATATTTCTTAGTAGCTCCATTTCTACCTCTGGTGGTATAGAGTCTCTATCTTACCATTTAGCTGTTCCTCTTCTACCTCTGAAGGTGTAGATATCCTATTTTTGTAAATATTTACAAATTGAGTGTGCATGCAATCAGGTAACTGGCTTATTGTTTCTTTGCATGATGGAGGGACTGCCTCCTTTTAGCCTTTGTACTGATCACTATTAGGAAAAAATGTCATTATATTCTTGAATTTTTGCTTGGATATTGGCTAATAGCCTGCTGCTTTTTATTTTCAACTACCAAGAGTTCTTTTACATGCACAGTGTGTACATGGGATCCCCCAGAGACTTTCGTCCATCTTTGATAGGACTAGGCACTAATCTCATCCCCCTTGAGACCAGGGGTGCTTGAAACTTGCAAGATTCAAGGACTCCACCATTTTGAGCTTAATTTGTTGACTTCTTGAGAAGTGAGAAATTTCCCTCTATCTATCTACAGTCCACAGACGTTGTGTGAAGGTGTGCCTCTTTTGTTTCATATTTTTTTAAAGGCGAAAATTCATTAGCAGGTCAATCCCAGTATCTACGTCACCGGAAGGTGTGACCTCTTTTGTTTCATATTTTTTGGAAGGTGAAAATCCACTGGTGACTAAACTTAACGTCTTTATACTGGTTTAGAAGACTCTGCAGAGTCTGTATACAACCAGTTTCATTTACATTGCCTTGCTCTAAAAGCTACATGCATCCAATTTATTCTTAAATGCATTAACTGTCCCTGCCTCAACTACCTCCTGTGGCAATGCATTCCAAGAATTCACCCCTCTCTAACTAAAAAAATATTTCCTAATATCTAATCTGGACCTCTCTTTAGTTAATTTGCAGCTATGCCCTCTTGTTCTTGTGGGTAGCTGTATTTTAAAAAAACTTGTTATGGTCTAATTTATCCATTCCTCTGATCATCTTATAAACCTGTATTAAGTCACCTTGAATTCTTCTCTCTTCTAGACACTGTAGGCCGGTTTTTATGTCTTCCCTCATAACTTGGCAGGTCAATCTCAGTATTTGTTACCAATGGTTAGGTTGGCAGCTCTTGGAATATACAATCGCCAATTTTTGAAACTGGTGGTCGTGGAAGCATATATTAGAACAAGGTAGATCTGCAGCCTATCAGGCACCATCTATATTGCTTCGCTAACCACATAAACTAAGACCTGATGTATAGCCACACAGCCCTTTTTTAGCGACATATTCTCTGTGTGGTGAGAATCCATAGAATAATTTGAGTAGATTTTTAACTTAAATCTGAACCATGATTGTAACCCGCAACCTCAAGCATCCGAGGCAAACACCTTACCTCAAGACCACTGCGCCGCCCCCCCCCCCCCCCCCCCAAAGCTACAGAACCTCTAAGCTATAGAAATACTCTTATTGCATATAATAGTGATAACACATTTAAAACAAAATTTACGTAATGTGAGGTGGAATTTGTCCATGAGATGACGTTTGAGATGGTGGGCATTACAATTGGTGAGTTAAGTTAAATAGTTTTTAAACAAATGGAGGTGTTGAAAGTGGATAAATGTCCAGGTCAAGATGGTTCTTAGTCGCATATCCTTTTATAGAACATAGCTTCTCACAACCGCCACCTATTTGGCTGTTATAAGTTTCTTGGCAAGTGTGCAGTACGGTAGGTTGTCATTACTTTACGTACGTGGAGTCAAGATGGTATTCATCCAAAATTGCTGTTTGAAATTAGAGACCTGTTAGTAAAACCATTGGCTATATTGTTCTCAATCACTTGTAAGGGTGATTGTTCCAGGGGATTGGAAATATGCAGGAGTGATCCACTTGTTCAAAAAGATCCAGCTAATTATAAACCTGTGAGTTTAATGAGCATAGTCTATAAAATGTTAAGAGTCAATCATTTAAAAAATACCCATTGTAATGCACTTAGACAAATTTAATCTAATCAGGAGTAGTCAGCATCGGGGTTTACTTGAGGGAGATTAACAGATCTATTAGAATGCATGAAGGTTACAAAAATGATAGATGAAGGGGAGTCAGTGGATGTTATTTATTCAGATTTTGTAAAGGAATTTGATATACTTCATTAAAGATTGTTTAGGAAGTTAAAATCACATATAATAGGTGACGAATTTGCCAAATGGATAGAAAATTGGTAAACAGGAAGAATGCAGAGAGTGGGTATAAATAAGGAGTCTTCTTCTTTCATTCGCTTTAAAATATTGTCTTTATCTGCAATGTTGTCTCTTGTATAAACTTCACTTTAAAATATTGTCTTTATCTGCAATGTTGTCTCTTGTATAAACTTCACTTTAAAATATTGTCTTTATCTGCAATGTTGTCTCTTGTATAAACTTCACTTTAAAATATTGTCTTTATCTGCAATGTTGTCTCTTGTATAAACTTCACTTTAAAATATTGTCTTTATCTGCAATGTTGTCTCTTGTATAAACTTCACTTTAAAATATTGTCTTTATCTGCAATGTTGTCTCTTGTATAAACTTCACTTTAAAATATTGTCTATATCTGCAATGTTGTCTCTTGTATACACTTCACTTTAAAATATTGTCTATATCTGCAATGTTGTCTCTTGTATACACTTCACTTTAAAATATTGTCTATATCTGCAATGTTGTCTCTTGTATACACTTCACTGTCTTTTGTAGTTCACATACAGGTCCATAAAGTTTCTCTTCCAGTGTTGTTTCTATGGGCCAGTGAGATTTTCTCTGTATATCATATTTGGGGCAGTTCTGTAGTATGTGCTCTGCTGTCTAGGGTGCCTGTCCGCATGTACACATGGCTAAGTTGCCAATCTTCATTTTTGTGTACATGTGGCTGCGGAGTTGGTTGTGTCCTGTTCTAAGGTAAATAAGGAGTGGTGGAGTGCGACAGGGCTCGGTTTTGGGACCAATTTTGTTCTTGATATATATAAATGATTTGGACAATGATATCGGATCCATGATTGCAAAATTCACAGATGACACAAAACTTTGCAGAAATGTCTCATCTAAAGCAGAGGTGGATATATTTAGGCAGGATTTAGATACAATTCAAGATCAAGGTTGAAGTGAAAAGTAATCATGTTCATACTGATCAAGGTGGGAGTGAAGGGCAATCAGGGTCAGGTGAAACATACTGATCAAGGTGGGAGTGAAGGGCAATCAGGGTCAGGTGAAACATACTGATCAAGGTGGAAGTGAAGGGTAATCATGGTCAGGTGAAACGTACTGATTAAGGTGGATGTGAAGGGTAATCAGGGTCAGGAGAAACATACTGATCAAAGTTAGAGTGAAGGGCAATTAGGGTCAGGTGAAACATACTGATCTAGGTGGGAGTGAAGATAATCAGGGTCAGGAGAAACATACTGATCAAGGTGGAAGTGAAGAATAATCAGGTACAGGAGAAACATACTGATCAAGGTGGGAGTGAAGGGTAATCAGGGTCAGGAGAAACATACTGATCAAGGTGGGAGTGAAGGGTAATCAGGGTCAGGAGAAACATACTGATTAAGGTGGATGTGAAGGGTAATCAGGGTCAGGAGAAACATACTGATCAAAGTGGGAGTGAAGGGCAATCAAGGTCAGGAGAAACATACTGATCAAGGTGGAAGTGAAGAATAATCAGGTTCAGGAGAAACATACTGATCAAGGTGGGAGTGAAGGGTAATCAGGGTCAGGGGAAACATACTGATCAAGGTGGGAGTGAAGGGTAATCAGGGTCAGGAGAAACATACTGATTAAGGTGGATGTGAAGGGTAATCAGGGTCAGGAGAAACATACTGATCAAAGTGGGAGTGAAGGGCAATCAAGGTCAGGAGAAACATACTGATCAAGGTGGAAGTGAAGGGTAATCAGGGTCAGGAGAAACATACTGATCAAAGTGGGAGTGAAGGGTAATCAGGGTCAGGAGAAACATACTGATCAAAGTGGGAGTGAAGGGCAATCAAGGTCAGGAGAAACATACTGATCAAGGTGGAAGTGAAGGGTAATCAGGGTCAGGAGAAACATACTGATCAAGGTGGAAGTGAAGGGTAATCAGGAGAGGGGACATACAGGGGAGAGGACATTGTTGAACCGTGCTTATTTATGTTCATTCTTGTTAATTTGTATGTTTATGTTTATTATTGTAAATTTTTGTTTGTTTGTGTATGTTGTTTATTGATGTTTATTCTTGTTATTTATATTTATTCTAGTTTATTTTTGTTTATTCTAGTATTTTTTAGTTTTTTTCTTGCTAATTTTGTGTTTATTTATGTTTATTCGTGTTTAATGCTTATTCTTGTTATTTGTTTGTTTTTGTTTATTTATATTCTTATTATGTTTATTCTTATTTATTTTCATTCATTTTTGTTATTTATGTTTGTTCTTATTTATTTATGTTTATTTTAACCTCTACACCTGGCTAACAAAAGTTCACTACACTCTGTCTTACCTGAGTTTTCTGCGTGGTCTCTCTGATTGGGTTGACCTGACACTGATTGTGCTAACCTTGCTGACCTCTGACATGTCACTGGTCTCTGAAACGTCACTGGCAACATCATCTGACATGTCAGGGCTAAACTCTGAGATACATGCATCATAAATAGACTTGATAGTCAGACAGATTGATAGTGATACATACATTAAAAGCAGAATTGATAGAAATAGATACATCAAAACACTTGATAGAAATAGATACATTAAAACAGACTTGATAGAAACACATTCATCAAAACAGAATTGATGGAAATAGATACATTCACACGGTCCTGGGCAGTTGCAAAGACCAAAACCCACAAGCCTCTTTCTTTAATTCCCCTGTGCTTCCTGCTATGTGCTATAGTGTAGAGACAGGGACATTAACTAAATTACTGGAGGACAAATTGATAGTAACTCAGGCCTCTCATGAGAGAAGCTTGCTCAGAAGCTTGGTCAGGTGCTAAACCAATTGGCAGGTAGCGACCACAGGCCAATTAGGCTAGAAATTGATATGGAAGTAGGCCCACAGGAAACAAAACTGCTCCCACGTTGGAATTGCAAACGAGACGACTGGGACAGATTTGCAAGCCTGACAGATGGTCTGTGTGAAACTATCAACACACGGAACAACAAAATGAAGCCCATGGTGGAAAGCCGAAGCAAAGCAATAATGCAAGCTGCCACTGAAACCATCCCAAGAGGGGCAAGGAAAAATTATAAGCCCTATTGGAATGATGACTTGCAAAAAGCGGAAGACACAGTCACAAATGCTAGGAACATGGCAGAGCGAGAACAATCTATAAAGGCAAACATTGCCCTCAAAGCCCCCACGGCGAAATACAAATACACTCTAAATCAAACAGCAAGAGAAAGCTGGAAAAACAAAACGGAAAGCCTCAACCTAGACAAAGAAGGGAACAAACTATGGAAGTTAGTCAGAGCCATGAATGACGAAACTCTAGTCAAACAAACAAATTACCATCAAGCAGGGCGAAAACTTGCTCACTGGAAAAAAAGCCGCAAACGCCTTTGTGGAACACTATGCCAAAGCGAACCACATAGATATCCCTGCAGATAGGCATACGGACATTAATGAAGAGTACAAGGGACACGACAACATCAATATGGAAATAGAAGAGCATATGATGGCAAAACTAACAATGAACGAAATGGAAGAAGCCATGAGAACATTAAAGAAAAGGAAATCTCCCGGAAAAGACGGGATAACAAACGAAATGCTGATGGGGCTGGGCCAAACAGCAAAGAGGAAACTGCTATCAGTCCTGAACCAAAGCTGGAAAAGGGGTATTGCACCCCAGGCATGGAAAAACGCAGTACTTGTACCAGTACCAAAGAAAGGAAAAGACAAAACAGATCCAAATGGATTCAGGCCTATCAGCCTACTGAGCTGTGTCGGCAAACTGATGGAACGTATGATAAACACCAGACTGATGTGGCATCTTGAAGAAAAACGCATACTAATTCCACAGCAAGCAGGCTTTAGACAGCACAGATCCACTGAGGATCAGGTCATCCTCATAGCCCAGGAAATAGAAGATGCCTACCAGGAACAAAAACACACATTTGACAAAGTCTGGAAAGATGGACTTAGATTCAAGCTAAGAAGAAGTGATGTTTGTGGGAAAATGTACAAGTGGATCAACCACTACCTCAAAAACAGAACGGCCAGAGTCCAAGTACAAGGGCAGATGAGCAAAAAAGGTGACACTTGAGCAGGGAGTACCCCAAGGGGGAGTACTGTCACCCACACTCTTCCTGGTGTATATAAATGACATTATAGAGAATATACCAAGAAGAGTTCATAGCTCAATGTTTGCAGACGATCTGGCTATGTGGACCTCTGAAAAGAATCTCACCATAGCAAGCAATCGGATGCAGCAGGCCCTAACATCGTTGGAGGAGTGGGCGAACTCATGGCTGGTCAAAATAAATGAGGACAAAACCACATGTACAATATTCTCGCTATCAATCAAACCCCAAAAAACCAAATTAAGTCTAAACGGCAAATACCTCCAGCCAAACGACAACCCAAACTATCTGGGAGTCACATTTGATCGGCGCATGACATGGAAAAGCCAGATCGAGAGAAACCGAATGAGAGCCAGAGAAAGAATGGCAATCATGAGGAGACTTGCTGGCACAAGCTGGGGAGCGGACGAAAGCATACTAAAGAAACTGTACACTGGAAGAGTGAGACCAGTTCTCGAGTATGGCATTGCAGCATGGACAACAGCAGCAAAGGCGAACTTCGATAAAGTTAGCAAACTCCAAAACCAAGCCATGAGAGTTATAACAGGAGGCATGAAGTCAACGCCAATTGTAGAACTTGAAAAGATTACAAAACTGCAATCCATGACCGACAAAAGAGACTGCAGAGCCCAGCTGCAATCAGAGAAACTCAGAAGACTGACTGACCATCCAATGCACCAGAGACTAAACAATTTCGGAAATGGGAAGCTAAAGCAAAGAAACTTTGCAGAAATAGCCAAAATAAAGATGCACGAAGACCCTATGAATGCACTAACCACACCAAAGCCCATCCCTACTGTACGAAAACCTACCTGGAGGCAGCACATATTTCCAGAGGTGGTAGAAAATATACCAGGTATTGGAAATAAAAACTGCCAGTCTGAAAAAGAAAGAAGAGATACTACCCTGAGTTACATAACGGAAAACTACCCAAGCATGGACTGGACCCATGCATACACCGACGGCTCCGTAACAAATACAACACAGAACGGAGGGGAAGGAGCATTTCTGAACCTACCAAATGGCAGAAAAATAACACTGTCATTCGCTACTGGAAAATACACAAGCAATTTCAGGGCAGAGGCACTGAGGGCGGCAGTGGAAGAAATGGCGACAGGTAAGAGTAATGAAAGCCACATAGTCCTGCTTACAGATGCTCTGGCCGTAGTCACAGCACTTAAAAGCCAGAAAAATACTGAACTTAATGAATTAAGAGCAGTACTCTGTCAACTATGCCAGCAGGCCGCACCAAAAAGGGTAGTGGTACAGTGGGTTCCATCTCACTGCAACATCCAAGGCAATGAGGAGGCAGACAGACTGGCAAAAGAAGGTGCAAAACTACCCCAACCAGATACTAGCATGACATACGAAGAGTCAAAACGGCTTATTAGAGCTAGATACATGACCAAATGGGAAACCGAACATACTGGCTACACCAAAAACGATGCCTATTACCAGTTGAACAGAAGAGAGCAGGTCGTGGTCTTCAGACTTCGCACTGGCCACAACAGACTGAGGTACCACCTATTCAACAAATTGAAGACAGGTGGCACCGACGAATGCTCGTGTGGTACCGGGAAAATGACTGCTGAGCATTTGCTGCAAAACTGCCCGACATACGAGGATCAGATGTGGCCATCACCAGTGGCAACACTAGACAAGCTCTATGGCAGTGTCGACAACCTCAGGATGACGGCTGTTTTTTTCGAAAAAATAATAGTTACTGTCTGACTGTGTACGAAGAAGAAGAAGAAGATACATTCACACGGTCCTGGGCAGTTGCAAAGACCAAAACCCACAAGCCTCTTTCTTTAATTCCCCTGTGCTTCATGCTATGTGCTATAGTGTAGAGACAGGGACATTAACTAAATTACTGGAGGACAAATTGATAGTAACTCAGGCCTCTCATGAGAGAAGCTTGGTCAGAATCGTTCTCTGGCACCAATGTATACAAATGCTTCGCAATTCCGACATACGATTGTCCTTGGTGAATGATGCTGTAATTTATGCAGAAAAGGCAAAGCATTGATGGACTGGTCACATGTTGCGACGAAACTATGGTTGATGGAGCACGGCGACAGCAATCTGGTACCCCCTAGGTAAGAAGAGAACGCAGAAAGACCTCCAATGTGTTGGTCAGACTCCCTTGCTGTACACAACAATATCCGAGACGCCTCACTGGACTTTCATGGCCCAAGACAGGGTCCGCTGGAGATGAAGTTGGAACCCTCAGCTATGCTGATGAACGGGTCATCAAGATCAAGATACATGAAAACAGAATTGATTGAAATAGATACATCAAAAACAGAATGGATAGAAATAGATACATCAAAAACAGAATTGATAGAAATAGATACATTACAAAGAGAATTGATAGAAATAGATACATCAAAAACAGAATAGCTAGAAATTTAAAGATAAATTTTAAAAAAGACATAGAAATGACACACATTAATACAGCCATGAAATCAAAGACGAACTAAAACGAATCAGACTGGCGGAGAAACAATTGTGTATTCCCTCACCTGTCTACACTATTGGTACCCTCAACTGTCCATCACCTCACTTGTGTCCCCTCACCTGTCTACACTATTGGTACCCTCACCTGTCCATCACCTCACTTGTGTTCCCTCACCTGTCTATACTATTGGTACCCTCACCTGTCCATCACCTCACTTGTGTCCCCTCACCTGTCTATACTATTGGTACCCTCACCTGTCCATAACCTCACTTGTGTCCCCTCACCTGTCGACATTATTAGTACCCTCACCTGTCCATCATCTCATTTGTGTTCCCTCACCTGTCTATATTATTAGTACCCTCACCTGCACCTCCTCACATGTGTCCACTCACCTGTCTACACTATTAGTACCCTCACGTGCACCCCCTCACCTGTCTACACTATTGGTACCCTTACCTGAACATCACCTCACTTGTATTCTGTCACCCATCTACATTATTAGTACCCTCACCTGCACCCCCTAACCTGCACATCACCTCACTTGTATTCCCTCACCCATCTACACTATTGGTACCCTCACCTGCACATCCCCTCACTTGAGTTCCCTCCCCTGTCTTCAGTATTGGTACCCTCACCTGCACATCCCCTCACTTGAGTTCCCTCCCCTGTCTTCAGTATTGGTACACTCACCTGCGCATCACCTCACTTGTGTTCCCTCATCTATATATATCTCCTCAATTTTATGCCCCCCCCCCCCCACCTGTATGTTCCCTCACTTATGTGTCCCCTCACCTTTGTCCATGGGGAGGAAAACTTACACCTGGTCAGGCAAAATATACTGATCAGACATGTTAGTCTGGGTCAGGCAAAACATACTGGACCCTCACCTCGGCTTCCTAGTAGCCCTACCTGGAAACAGGCTGTTTTCATGGAAGCCTGGCTAACAAGGTGAGGGATCAACATGATCCCTGTAGTAGTGAGTGTTACGCAGATGAAGCCAAGCATAGCACAACCGCCTGGAGGACCAATCCACCTTCATCAGCATGCTCAGGATCAAGATGCTGAGCAGCGCATGAGCTGTAGTGGTCAGCGACTCATAGCTGACTGCTAGCATCAGGGCCAGCGAACCAGAGCTGCAAAGACCCTTCTACACCTCCACGCGGTGATCCTTGATAACAGGCTGCAGCAGGGCAGACTGGCTAAGGAAAAGGGATCGAAGAGGGAATGCTAACCCGGTACTCAAAAAATGATTGCTGAAGTCAGATGTGTTGGACCGAAAGGTGCAAATATCGCAGTCAAGCTGTAAACTATGACACAATGCATTCCGTTCTCTGGGCTAAATTCTGCTAATTAAGCCCTTTCACGGTTTGGTAGCGGGAGATTGAGAACGAACGAAGCCAAGCCAAGCCAAGCCATCAGCATGCTCGGAGTGTGACGAAAGCTACTACAACTCGCCACTTAACGTCCTTTTCAGGGCACACAAAAGAGTAAACCAACTCATCGTGGGCATTCGCAAACTACATCTCTGCTCTCCTAACTAGTATCTCCTCACATATGTATCTCTCTAAGCTTGTATGTCTTCACACCTGTGTTTCTCCTTAATTTTGTATCCCCTCACCTGTTCTTCCTCACTAGTATCCCATCACCTATATGTCTCCTCCCCTGTGTGTCCCCTCACTTGCATCTTTTCACTTAAATGTCCCCTCCTCTGCATCTTCTCACTTATATGTCCCTTACCTGTATCCCCTTCACCTGTGTCGTTCCTCACTAGTATCCCGTCACCTATATGTCCATTTGCCTATATATCTCCTCGTCTGTACACCCTCACCTATGCCCCTATATCTATGTCCTCTCAGCTACATGTCCCCTGACCTATATTGATCCCTTACATGTATCCTTTCACTTTTCACTATGTCCCCTATGCTGTTTGTCCCCTAACTTGTATTGCCTCACGTGTCCCATCTCAGCTATGCCCCCTAACGTGTGTCCTCTATCACACATGTGAGATCCCTTACCTTTATGTTTCCTTGACCTGTGGTGGCTCCGCTCAGGATCTCTACCTCTCTCGTAATGTTTCTCCATGGCCCTTTCCCTCATTCTCTCCACACGGTCATGTGAAATGCTGCGGTCATGCCCGCGGTCATGTCCACGGTCATGTCCACGGTCAGCCATCTCTGCATGGTTGTCGCCGCGGCGGCGCATCGAGCGAGGCTCATTCTCCATATAATTCTGTTGTGCCAGTTTCATCTTCATCTTCATGATGCGGGCCCTCTCCTCCAGGTCTTGTGTGACTGAACAAAGGACAAAAATTAGAAAACAGTAACAAACACCACAACAACAAACACTACCACACCAACAAACACTACCACAACAACAAACACTACCATAACAACAAACACTACCATAACAACAAACACTACCATACCAACAAACACTACCACACCTACAAACACTACAACACCAACAAACACTACCACACCTACAAACACTACCACAACAACAAACACTACCATAACAACAAACACTACCACACCTACAAACACTACAACACCTACAAACACTACCATAACAACAAACACTACAACACCAACAAACACTACCACACCTACAAACACTACAACACCAACAAAAACTACCACACCAACAAACACTACCACACCTACAAACACTACCACACCAACAAACACTACCACACCTACAAACACTACCACACCTACAAACACTACCACACCAACAAACACTACCACACCTACAAACACTACCACAACAAAAACAACAAACACTACCACAACAACAAACGCTACCACAACAACAAACGCTACCACAACAACAATAACAAACACTACCACACCAACAAACACTACCACACCTACAAACACTACCACACCTACAAACACTACCACACCTACAAACACTACCACACCTACAAACACTACCACACCTACAAACACTACCACACCTACAAACACTACCAGAACAAAAACAACAAACACTACCACAACAACAACAAACACTACCACAACAACAAACACTACCACAACAACAATAACAAACACTACCACACCAACAAACACTACCACACCTACAAACACTACCACAACAACAACAACAAACACTACCACACCTACAAACACTACCACACCAACAAACACTACCACACCAACAAACACTACCACACCAACAAACACTACCACATCAACAAACACTACCACACCTACAAACACTACCACACCAACAAACACTGCCACACCAACAAACACTACCACAGCAACAAACACTACCACACCAACAAACACTACAACACCTACAAACACTACCACACCTACAAACACTACCACACCTACAAACACTACAACACCTACAAACACTACCATAACAACAAACACTACCACACCTACAAACACTACCACACCAACAAACACTACCACACCAACAAAAACTACCACACCAACAAACACTACCACACCAACAAACACTACCACACCTACAAACACTACCACACCTACAAACACTACCACACCAACAAACACTACCACACCTACAAACACTACCACAACAAAAACAACAAACACTACCACAACAACAAACACTACCACAACAACAAACGCTACCACAACAACAATAACAAACACTACCACACCAACAAACACTACCACACCTACAAACACTACCACACCTACAAACACTACCACACCTACAAACACTACCACACCTACAAACACTACCACACCTACAAACACTACCAGAACAAAAACAACAAACACTACCACAACAACAACAAACACTACCACAACAACAAACACTACCACAACAACAATAACAAACACTACCACACCAACAAACACTACCACACCTACAAACACTACCACAACAACAACAACAAACACTACCACACCTACAAACACTACCACACCAACAAACACTACCACACCAACAAACACTACCACACCAACAAACACTACCACACCAACAAACACTACCACACCTACAAACACTACCACACCAACAAACACTACCACACCAACAAACACTACCACACCAACAAACACTACCACACCAACAAACACTACCACACCTACAAACACTACCACACCAACAAACACTACCACACCAACAAACACTACCACAACAACAACAACAAGCACTACCACACCAACAAACACTACCACACCTACAAACACTACCACACCTACAAACACTACCAAACCAACAAACACTACCACACCAACAAACACTACCACACCTACAAACACTACCACACCAACAAACACTACCAAACCAACAAACACTACCAAACCAACAAACACTACCACACCAACAAACACTACCACAACAACAAACACTACCACAACAACATCAACAAACACTACCACACCAACAAACACTACCACACCAACAAACACTACCACACCTACAAACACTACCACACCAACAAACACTACCACACCTACAAACACTACCACACCAACAAACACTACCACAACAACAACAACAAACACTACCAAACCAACAAACACTACCACACCTACAAACACTACCACAACAACAACAACAAACACTACCAAACCAACAAACACTACCACACCAACAAACACTACCATACCAACAAACACTACCACAACAACAACAACAAACACTACCACACCAACAAACACTACCACACCAACAAACACTACCACACCAACAAACACTACCACACCAACAAACACTACCACACCAACAAACACAACTACACCAACAAATAAGCCTACTCAACAACTCTTACAAACTACTCATCTGTCATAACATTTAACAACAGCCCTCTCCACCAGCCTTACTTCCGTCTTAACTGTTGTAGTTGTTTGCGAATGCCCACAATGAGTAGGTTACTCTTTTGTGCGCCCTGAAAAGGACATTCAGTGGCGAGTTGCAGTAGCTTTCCTCACATCCCGAGTGTGCTGATGAAGGTGGACTGGGGTCCTCCAGGCGGTTGTGCTATGCTTGGCTTCATCTCCGTGTCACTCACTATGATGGGGATCACATCGATCCCTTACCTCGTTAGCCAAGCTGCCATGAAAATAACCCGTTTTCAGGGAGGGCTACTAGGAAGTCGAGGTGAGGGTCTTGACCAGTATGTTTTGCCTGACCCTGACCAACATGTCTGATCAGTATATTTTGTCTGACAAGACATTAGTCTTCCTCCCCACCCTCTTACTGACTCTCACATCAACTCAACCTTCAATCCCTTGTAACTTATTCAGCTTTACGCTCACCATCTCAGCCTATAACCCTCTTATCAACTCAGTCCTCTCCTTTACTCTACTTATAACCCTTGTAATGACTCAATTCTTTAACACTTTCACTAACTCAATTCTTTAACCCTTTCACTGACTCAGTGACCCTCTCACTAGCACAGCTTTCAACTATCTCCTCATCTCAGCCTTCAACCCCCTTGTCAACTCTGTTTCTAACCCTCTCATTGACTATACCTCCAATCCTGCCACAAGCTAAGCCTCCCCCTCATTGACTCATCTTCAACCCTTTCACTGACTCAGTCTTCCTCTCACGTAAACAACCTCCAGTCCTCAAACAGTTTCAGCTACCATTTAACTAACTCAGCCTTCCTCTCAGTGACAGACTCAAATGACTCAACCTCCAACTCTCCCACTGCCTCAGCCTCCAACTCTCCCACTGCCTCAACCTCCAACTCTCCCTCAACCACCAACTCTCCCACTGCCAACCTTCAACTCTCCCACTGCCAACCTTCAACTCTCCCACTGCCAACCTCCAACTCTCCCACTGCCAACCTCCAACTGCCTCAACCTCCAACTCTCCCACTGCCTCAACCTCCAACTCTTCCACTGTCTCAGCCTCCAATTCTCCCACTGCCAACCTCCAACTCTCCCACTGCCAACCTCCAACTGCCTCAACCTCCAACTCTTCCACTGTCTCAGCCTCCAACTCTCCCACTGCCTCAACCTCCAACTCTCCCACTGCCTCAACCTCCAACTCTCCCACTGCCTCAACCTCCAACTCTCCCACTGCCTCAACCTCCAACTCTCCCACTGCCTCAACCTCCAACTCTCCCACTGCCTCAACCTCCAACTCTCCCACTGCCTTAGCCTCCAACTCTCCCACTGCCAACCTCCAACTCTCCCACTGCCTCAACCTCCAACTCTCCCACTGCCAACCTCCAACTCTCCCACTGCCAACCTCCAACTGCCTCAACCTCCAACTCTCCCACTGCCTCAACCTCCAACTCTCCCACTGCCTCAACCTCCAACTCTCCCACTGTCTCAGCCTCCAACTCTCCCACTGCCAACCTCCAACTCTCCCACTGCCTCAACCTCCAACTCTCTCACTGCCAACCTCCAACTCTCCCACTGATTCAACCTCCAACTCTCCCACTGCCTCAACCTCCAACTCTCCCACTGCCTCAACCTCCAACTCTCCCACTGTCTCAGCCTCCAACTCTCCCAGTGCCAACCTCGAACTCTCCCACTGCCTCAACCTCCAACTCTCTCACTGCCAACCTCCAACTCTCCTACTGCCTCAACCTCCAACTCTCTCACTACCAACCTCCAACTCTCCCACTGCCTCAACCTCCAACTCTCCCACTGCCTCAACCTCCAACTCTCCCACTGCCAACCTCCAACTCTCCCACTGCCAACCTCCAACTCTCCCACTGCCTCAACCTCCAACTCTCCCACTGCCTTAACCTCCAACTCTCCCACTGCCTCAACCTCCAACTCTCCCACTGCCAACCTCCAACTCTCCCACTGCCTCAACCTCCAACTCTCCCACTGCCTCAACCTCCAACTCTCCCACTGCCTCAACCTCCAACTCTCCCACTGCCTCAACCTCCAACTCTCCCACTGCCTCAACCTCCAACTCTCCCACTGCCTCAACCTCCAACTCTTCCACTGTCTCAGCCTCCAATTCTCCCACTGCCTCAACCTCCAACTCTCCCGCTGCCTCAACCTCCAACTCTCCCACTGCCTCAACCTCCAACTCTCCCACTGCCTCAACCTCCAACTCTCCCACTGCCTCAACCTCCAACTCTCCCACTGCCTCAACCTCCAACTCTCCCACTGCCAACCTCCAACTCTCCCACTGCCTCAACCTCCAACTCTCCCACTGCCTCAACCTCCAACTCTCCCACTGCCTCTACCTCCAACTCTCCCACTGCTTCAACCTCCAACTGCCAAACTCCAACTCTCCCACTGCCTCAACCTCCAACTCTCCCACTGCCTGAACCTCCAACTCTCCAACTGCCTGAACCTCTAACTCTCCCACTGTCTGAACCTACAACTCTCCCACTGCCTCAACCTCCAACTCTCCCACTGCCTTAGCCTCCAACTCTCCCACTGCCTCAACCTCCAACTCTCTCACTGCCTCAACCTCCAACTCGTCCACTGCCTCAGCCTCCAACTCTCCCACTGGCTTAGCCTCCAACTCTCCCACTGCCTCAGCCTCCAACTCTCACACTGCCTCAGCGTCCAACTCTCCCACTGCCTCAGCCTCAAACTCTAACACTACCTCAGCCTCCAACTCTCCCACTGCCTCAACCTCCAACTCCCCCACTGCCTCAGCCTCCAATTCTCCCCCTGCCAACCTCCAACTCTCCCACTACCTCAGCCTCCAACTCTTTCACTGATTCAGCCTCCTTCCCACTGCCTCAGCCTCCAACTCTCCCACTGCCTTAGCCTCCAACTCTCCCACTGCCTCAGCATCCAACTCTCCCACTGCCTCAGCCTCCAACTCTCCCACTGCCTCAGCCTCCAACTCTCCCACTACCTCAGCCTCCAACTCTCCCACTGCCTCAGCCTCCAATTCTCCCACTGCCAACCTCCAACTCTCCAACTACCTCAGCCTCCAACTATCTCTGATTCAGCCTCATTCTCACTGACTCAGCATCCAACCCTCTCATCAACTTAGCCTCAAACCATCTCACTGACTCTACCTCAAACATTTCTGCTGACCTGACCTTCCTCTCACTGATTAAATCTTCATCTCAATAACTCAGCCTCCAATCTCTAACTCATAACTCAGCATCTCTCTAACTCAGCCTCCAACCCTTTCAGTTTAAGAACCTAAAACCCCTCTCACTAACCCAGCCAGACATTCTCTCACTGACTCTCCTACCTCTGTCTCGACTGGCCCTCTGTGCCTCTAGAGGTATCGCTGGTAGTTGTCGTTTCTTGGGTGAGGGAGTGCTGGTGGGAGACCCTCCCAAAGATCTGGAAGAGGAGGGAGGGAAGGTCCTTGGTGAGGTTCCTGGAGCCATAAACCTGCAGCAGGTGATAAGAAGAGTCAGTGAGGTAAAAATATCACAAGAGTCAGTCACTCATGTAATGACATCACTAGAGTCAGATTTTTATATCGCTAGCAGGAGTCGGTCAAGTAATGGTATCACTAAAGAGAGTCAATCAAGTAAAGATATAACTAGAAAGAGTCAGACATTGATATAACTAGACAGACTCAGTCAAGTAATGGTATTGTAACAGTTACCGCCGGAGCAAGGGGAGTTTAGGATGCCTGAACATGTTAAAGCTTAAAGCTACCTGAATGCATGTCAAGGTCACTCACCGTCTCAGCAAAGGAGAACGGTTGGGTTAAGGAATGTGGACAGGTAGAAACTGACCACTGGCCTTCCGATTTTGGTAGGGGGAGATTGATTGACAGACGAAATTGGCAGCGGGGCTTGCTGCGAGAGAAATGAGTGACAGGTGTGCAAAGTGTTTCGTTCCAATTGGGATTGAAGATGACCATACCTGAGATCGATTGGTCAAGCTCTGGCCTTGCTTGAGGATATATAACTCGAGACAAAGTTTAGCTTGGGAGGCTGGAGGAGAGATGGAGAGTGAGGGAGAGAGAGAGGCTGTATGGAGGAGAGTGAGAGAGATACTGAATGTAGATAGCATGTTTAACTCACCGACTTAGATAGAGGAGCGATTGGTAGACTGCTGGACGAATGTTTAGTGATAGAACAGGGTCGCTCAAATAGGTGTGTGAGTTTTGCATTAATAGATAATCTGAAAGTGTGTTTGTAAGCAAGGACACATTGTGAACGAGTTATGTCGAGATCGCCCGCCTGAGGGGATTTCAGTGAGGAAGAGTATTTGATAAGGTGTGTTGAAGACGCAGTTAAGGCGATGTGTGTGTGATGTAATTGCAAGGCAATAGAACTGGGTTTTTAGATAGTTGGGAATTCCATCAATAGCTAATGCTTACAATTCCCGTTTTAGTAGAATGTTTAGTTAAGATATGTATTATATTGTGTTTGTAATTTCTCTACTCATTGTATGATATGAATATGATATAATAAATATGCCACCTGCTGTTTGATATGTCATTTACTGAGTATGGTCATGATGATGTGGATGAGTGTGAGAATGTTCTAAGTTCGATCACGGCAGCAGAGGGTCTGCTACAGTATCACTAGAGAGTCAATCAAGTATGGATATCACCAGAAAGAGTCAGACACTGATATAACTAGACAGACTCAGTCAAGTAATGGTATCAATAGAAAGAGTCAATTAAGTAAGGATATCACTACAAAGAGTCAAGACATTGATATAACTAGACAGACTCAGTCAAGTAATGGTATCACTAGAGAGTCAATCAAGTATGGATATAACCAGAAACAGTCAGACACTGATATAACTAGACAGACTCAGTCAAGTAATGGTATCAATAGAAAGAGTCAATTAAGTAAGGATATCACTACAAAGAGTCAAGACATTGATATAACTAGACCACAGATTCTCACCAACCATAGTCGAGTCACAACCCCATTTTATAGAAGGAAAGTGACACCCAACCCCGATACATTTAAAAAAGACTTTTTAATATGGTAATAGAAAACACATCAAAAATTGATTTTTTTCAGTATGATGTATTTCAATATCATTTTAACTTATGACATTTTCAAGATTATGCAATCAACTCATCTGATTGGTGATAGAAACATACGATTTATTACATTTTGCAGAATTAGCTCACGTAAAGAGATAAGAAATATGGTGAACGAGTTCAATGACACTATAGAGAAGGCATCAGTGCCTGAGGACTGGCTTCATAGCTATCTGTCCTGGGAAAAAAAATGAAGAAAAAAATGTAAAAGTTGATTAAGGTTGAGTTTAATCAAAATTTAAAACTGGGTATGGTCAGATACCGCACCGAGATGAGAACACAAACAAAACCTACGTTACGACCAATAGCTATCTGTGCTCACTGCCTAAACCCGGTAAGGGCTCTTGCTTCTCATCAGCTATTGAATAATCACCATACAGTATATATATGGCAAATTGCTCGAGAAGGTAGTGGCTAGGAAAATAATTGTCCCATATAGAAGGGGAGCACGTACTACCTGGTACGCTGGGCAGTTACAGAACAGCAAAGGAGATCTGAGATAACGCTAGGAACTTTTGTGTATGACGTATATGAGGGTTTTCACTAGAGAGAATATCAATCATACATTTATATCACAAGAGAGTCAGGTTATGATATTGCTAGAGAGAGTCAGCACTAGAAAGAGTCAGCACTAGGTAGACTCAATCAGATAACAATATCAGTAGGTAAGGTGACCTTAATTATTTTAGTTATTTCTGCACTAGTGACCTTGAGTCTCGGTTACCTCTGGTCAGGTGGTGACAGTGACCTTGAGGCATCTACTATTGTGCGGGCATGACTCGGTGATCTAGACCTTGACCTGGATGTTTTGGCTGAGACTTCTCTAGATGGTGATCTAGACCTTTGACTTCCTGCCCCTGGTTCTGGTACCTCCAGTTTGTCCATGGCAGACAAGTGACGCTGATGGGATCCACCATCATCATGTGCAGTTGCTGAAAAGAGACAGCAATATTTGAGAAGCATCATTAGCCTCCATCAGCGCTTTGTGACACAGACCTGTCAATTTCCTTTGTTGGAGGTCTGCTTATGAAAACAGTTACATGTAGGAAAAACAGTTGAGGATAAGTCAGTCACACACTGATATGGGATAGCTGAGAAATGTAGTTTGCAGCTCAGAAACAAAATGGCGTTCATGCTCACAGAGTGCACAATAAAGGAACAGTGGACTGTTGTGCATTTTTGGGGGCTAAAGACTTTCTGCTAAGGACATTCATAAGGAAATTCTTACGGTGAGAAGTGTTTGCTGGTTCGCTATATTTTCTCAAGGATGATTAAAAATTGCTATTGATGCAAGACCTGGTCATCCATGTTCATTTTGCCCCATCGGCTCAACAACTAACCACTAGAAAATTTACCAATTAGGGTGGCATCTTCTTGAACATCAATCTTACAACCTCGCTTTAATGTAGAGCAAATTCCACCTGTTTAGCACACTAAAAACCCACCTTGGCAGGAGATGTTTCATAAAAAATGAAGAGGTAGTTGAACGTGAAATACAAATGTGGCTGAGACAGCAGACTTCTTTGCTGCAGGTTTTGATACACTGATAAAGTGATGGGATAAGTGTATCAATGTTGGTGGAAATTATGTTGGTGGAAATTATGTTGGTGGAAATTATGTTGGTGGAAATTATGTTGAGAAATAAGGGACAATTTAAGTGTAATAATATAAAGGTTTTTAAGTTTATATTTCATTTGGTTTTTTAAAAAAAATAGTCATTTATCACCTATTTACTGAATTGCCCTCGTAAAATGTGGTATTTCTTTGAACCTTTACTGAAGATAAATAGGTAATGTTGTGCTTGAATTTTACATTAACAAAATAGTGCATACAGAGCTTCAAATTATTGAGGAGGGAATCAGTGAAATACTGGATTACTGGATGTGTTGCTCATCTATCAAGTCTTATGAAGACCACTTTCTTTGTTTAGCTATGAAGACAATATTTTCATTTTGTTCTGTCTGCTGAAATGGGTGACTTGTGCGGTGATTTGGTTTAATAATGATAATAATAATAATAATAATGTTCACGATGGCGTCGAAGACCTGTTGCGTCAATCGACCACTACCATGTCTAACTGCTGAGGCTGTGTTCATGAGTAGCGTCTCGACCGAAATCCATACAGATTCCACGGGTGGAGACGTGTACTCAACAGCCTTGAGATGAGGCCCGCGAGGAGTGTGTTAGACCAATGTTTATGTCAAGCTTTGCGTGTATGTCCGTGTCAAGCCCTGTTTTTACGTGTCCCGCCACCGAGGCTTCTGATTGTGTCCCCCTTTTCGTCAGCGTGACCCTTGCTGTGCTGAGAATACAAGGCCGGGAGAGGTATCGTGTAACCTCCGGTGCAGGAAGACACGGGCAGGAGGAAGTCGGCTTCAGTCCTAGCAGAAAAGTTCTTGAGTAGTGATAATCTGGACTGAATTCTGGTGTGCAGTTAAGCGGAATGTTAAATTCCGTCATGGGCTGGTCTCCCAAGGCTTGAATCAGGTACGGGATCAAGATGCTGAGCAGCATATGAACTGCAGTGGTTAGCGACCCATAGCTGATTGCTAGCGGTCCATAGCTGACTGCTAGCGTCAGGGCCAGCGGACCATAGCTGCCAAGACCCTTCTACACCTCCACGCGGTGATCCTGGATAACAGGCTGCAGCAGGGCAGACTGGCTAAGGAGAAGGGATCGAAGAGGGAATGCTAACCCGGTACTCAAAAAATGCTTGCTGAAGTCGAATGTGTTGGACCGAAAGGTGCAAATATCGAAGCCAAGCTGTAAACTACGACACAGCACATTCCGTTCTCTGGACTACATTCTGCTACTTAAGCCCTTTCAGGGTTTGGTAGTGGGAGATTGAGAACGAACGAAAAAGAAGAAGAACCAGGTATGAAATGCAGTATAACAAACAGGATAACCAACCGAAAGCCACTATGGCGCAGCCATCTTACTTGTTAATTTGGATTAAAGTGAGAAATATTTGCACAATATATCAACCTCACTCTCTCAACATGAGTTAACTTTGGCCAGTGGCAAGACATTATCAAGACGACTGGAGTTAGCATAGGCCGCAACTTTTTCCTCAGATTTTTCCCGAAGCCTTTCCCATAGACAGGTATTCTGCAAGGCAACGGGGGGTGTAACATCTAATAGGTTGGCATAGTAGCATGACCAGAACCAAATCTCTATGTTCATTTGGAATGGGACAGAAATAATGTTTCAAATATTAACAAAGTTTGTCCCAATGTGAAATGGCTTTGACTTTCACCTTGTGACAACACTTTGTTAGTTACTGGATAACCCAAACCTTCAGCAGTGGTTGCACTGTTACAGGTCCCAACTTCTCTTCCAATGGTCTCTGTTACGAGCCATAGTAGACCAGTGGATAATGAGCCGCCCATCTGTAGCATCATGAATGTTGCAAAATGCAAGAAAGTCGGACCAGTGCGTTGGTGGTCGTCCCAGTGCGTTGGTGGTCGTCCCAGTGATCACTTCTAACTTATGTGGTACCATGGTAGTGTTGCTGTGATCCATTAATCATTTGGTCTTGGCAGCAAGTGGTCTGCATAAGTTGTATAACCATGTCTGCCTAAGTTGTTTGACCATGTCTGCCTAAGTTGTTTGACTACGTCTGCCTAAGTTGTTTGACTACGTCTGCCTAAATTGTTCGACTATGTCTGCCTAAGTTGTTTGACCATGTCTGCCTAAGTTGTTTGACCATGTCTGCGTAAGTTGTTTGACCATGTCTTCCTAAGTTGTTTGACTATGTCTGCCTAAGTTGTTTGACTATGTCTGCCTAAGTTGTTTGACTATGTCTGCCTAAGTTGTTTGACCATGTCTGCCTAAGTTGTTTGACCATGTCTGCCTAAGTTGTTTGACCATGTCTGCCTAAGTTGTTTGACTATGTCTGCCTAAGTTGTTTGACCATGTCTGCCTAAGTTGTTTGACCATGTCTGCCTAAGTTGTTTGACCATGTCTGCCTAAGTTGTTTGACCATGTCTGCCTAAGTTGTTTGACTATGTCTGCCTAAGTTGTTTGACCATGTCTGCCTAAGTTGTTTGACCATGTCTGCCTAAGTTGTTTGACCATGTCTGCCTAAGTTGTTTGACCATGTCTGCCTAAGTTGTTTGACCATGTCTGCCTAAGTTGTTTGACCATGTCTGCCTAAGTTGTTTGACCATGTCTGCCTAAGTTGTTTGACCATGTCTTTCTAAGTTGTTTGACCATGTCTGCCTAAGTTGTTTGACCATGTCTGCCTAAGTTGTTTGACCATGTCTGCCTAAGTTGTTTGACCATGTCTGCCTAAGTTGTTTGACCATGTCTGCCTAAGTTGTTTGACCATGTCTGCCTAAGTTGTTTGACCATGTCTGCCTAAGTTGTTTGACCATGTCTGCCTAAGTTGTTTGACTATGTCTGCCTAAGTTGTTTGACCATGTCTTTCTAAGTTGTTTGACCATGTCTGCCTAAGTTGTTTGACCATGTCTTTCTAAGTTGTTTGACCATGTCTGCCTAAGTTGTTTGACCATGTCTGCCTAAGTTGTTTGACCATGTCTGCCTACGTTGTTTGACCATGTCTGTCTAAGTTGTTTGACCATGTCTGCCTAAGTTGTTTGACCATGTCTGCCTAAGTTGTTTGACTATGTCTGCTTAAGTTGTTTGACTATGTCTGCCTAAGTTGTTTGACTATGTCTGCCTAAGTTGTTTGACCATGTCTGCCTAAGTTGTTTGACTATGTCTGCCTAAGTTTTTTGACCATGTCTGCTTAAGTTGTTTGACCATGTCTGCCTAAGTTGTTTGACCATGTCTGCCTAAGTTTTTTGACCATGTCTGCCTAAGTTGTTTGACCATGTCTGCCTAAGTTGTTTGACCATGTCTGCCTAAGTTGTTTGACCATGTCTTTCTAAGTTGTTTGACCATGTCTGCCTAAGTTGTTTGACCATGTCTGCCTAAGTTGTTTGACCATGTCTGCCTAAGTTGTTTGACCATGTCTGCCTAAGTTGTTTGACCATATCTGCCTAAGTTGTTTGACCATGTCTGCATAAGTAATTGCATGAGACAATAAATGTATTTCAGAGTTGTGTGGATTTTTTGTGCTCTGGCTATGAAGCAAGAGGCCAACCATACATCTCTCGAGGGAGACTTAGGTCACTCTTCGTCTTTTTCTTCGTGTGTTCTTAAACACCCGCTACCAAGCCCTGAAAATGGCTTTGCAAGTAACAGAATGTAGTCAGAAGAACAAAATATGTTGTAGTTTACAGCTTGACTGTGATTTTTGCAGCTTTTGGTCCGACACATCCGACTTCAGTATGGTATTTTTGGATACTGGGTTAGCCTTCCCTCTTCGATCACTTCTCCTTAGCTAGTCTGTCATGTTGCAGTTTGTTATACAGTATCACCATGTGGAGGTGTAGAAGGGTCTTGGCAGTTCTGGGTCGCTGGTCCTTGCTCTAGCAATCAGCTTTGGGTCACTGACCGCTACAGCTCATGTACTGCTCAGCATCTTGATTTCGAGTCACTACGTTTGAGCTCCATATCTTTCATGAGTGACCATGTTTCGCAGCACATCTGTTAAATAAGACTTAATAAATGCGAACATAAAACTTCTAGACACATTCAAATAGCTCTAGGTTTGGGTTTTTTCGGTCTCGTCCCTCTGTTTGAGAAGTATCGTCTGTGTCGACTGTACTGTATTTGGGTAATAGCTCATCCCTGTCAACTGCAATTTGGGTAGTAGCTTGTCCCTGTCAACTGTACTGTGTTTGGGTAGCAGTTTGTCCCTGTCAACTGTATCAAGTTTGAGTAGTAGTTTGTCCCTGTCAACTGTATCAAGTTTGAGTAGTAGTTTGTCCCTGTCAACTGTATCAAGTTTAAGTAGTAGCTTGTCCCTGTCAACTGTATCAAGTTTGGGTAGTAGCTTGTCCCTGTCAACTGTATCAAGTTTGGGTGGTAGCTTGTCCCTGTCAACTGTATCAAGTTTGGGTGGTAGCTTGTCCCTGTCAACTGTATCAAGTTTGGGTGGTAGCTTGTCCCTGTCAACTGTATCAAGTTTGGGTGGTAGCTTGTCCCTGTCAACTGTATCAAGTTTGGGTAGTAGCTTGTCCCTGTCAACTGTATCAAGTTTGGGTGGTAGCTTGTCCCTGTCAACTGTATCAAGTTTGGGTGGTAGCTTGTCCCTGTCAACTGTATCAAGTTTGGGTGGTAGCTTGTCCCTGTCAACTGTATCAAGTTTGGGTGGTAGCTTGTCCCTGTCAACTGTATCAAGTTTGGGTGGTAGCTTGTCCCTGTCAACTGTATCAAGTTTGGGTAGTAGCTTGTCCCTGTCAACTGTATCAAGTTTGGGTGGTAGCTTGTCCCTGTCAACTGTATCAAGTTTGGGTGGTAGCTTGTCCCTGTCAACTGTATCAAGTTTGGGTGGTAGCTTGTCCCTGTCAACTGTATCAAGTTTGGGTGGTAGCTTGTCCCTGTCAACTGTATCAAGTTTGGGTGGTAGCTTGTCCCTGTCAACTGTATCAAGTTTGGGTGGTAGCTTGTCCCTGTCAACTGTATCAAGTTTGGGTGGTAGCTTGTCCCTGTCAACTGTATCAAGTTTGGGTGGTAGCTTGTCCCTGTCAACTGTATCAAGTTTGGGTGGTAGCTTGTCCCTGTCAACTGTATCAAGTTTGGGTGGTAGCTTGTCCCTGTCAACTGTATCAAGTTTGGGTGGTAGCTTGTCCCTGTTAACTGTATCAAGTTTGGGTGGTAGCTTGTCCCTGTCAACTGTATCAAGTTTGGGTGGTAGCTTGTCCCTGTCAACTGTATCAAGTTTGGGTGGTAGCTTGTCCCTGTCAACTGTACTGTGTTAAGTAGCAGCTTGTCACTTTGCTAGTAAAACCTGGGTTGTGAATGGGAGTAAGTATTGAAGGTGGAAGGAAGTGGACACATCAGCTCGGCTGTGCTTCGAGTGTCAAGAGGTGCAATTAGTTCAACCCTGTCGACACCAACAAGTGCTTGCCATGTAATGACTTTGATTCGAAATCTCAGACTGTGCTCTACTACAACTAACAGAAATTGATTTACAAGACATGACATACCTGGCATGACACCAACACTGTCATCAAGGTCATGTTCTGACATATCACTGTCACTAAGGCCTCGGGAGCTGATTGGAGGCGATAAGTGATCTTTCCTAATGTCATACTGATCTTGGCTGGTTCTCTGGTAAAAGATAGAAGTTTTATCAAACTATAATTTGAGTCTTGAGTGAACAGTTATGGAAGGTATGATGCCAGGCAAAAGAGGCAGGGATAGACCAAGAAGGCGATGACACAAAAATATCCAGGAATGCCTGGGTATGACTGTGGCGAAGGCTGAGTTTTGGCAAGGGAAAGAGTTTCTTTCAGACAGGCTGTGATGGGAGCAACGTTCTATAAAGAACCTGCTACATGATGATGATGAACTGAGTCTAACCAGGGCCTGAAAGTGGTGGAAAGAATAATAACACTGAAGCCTGATACGTGACAAATAGGTGGCTAATGGCAGTTCAGCTTGGTGATGACTACCTCATTGTGTAAAAAAAACTGTAAGCCAAAACAACATTCAAAAAATATACAGCAAGTAAAAATTTGATGACTTGGCATGTATTTGTTGATGATCTATGCTCCCCAGGGAACTGAAAAGGTTGTGATTCATTGACTCAACCAGATCTTCTTCCTCTTCTTCTTCGTTTGTTGTCAATCTCCCACAACCAAACCCTGAAAGGGCTTAAGTAGCAGAATGTAGTCCGGAGAACGGAATGCGTTGTGTCGTAGTTTACAGTTTGGCTGCGATATTTGCACCTTTCGGTCCAACACATCCGACTTCAGCAAGCATTTTTTGAGTACCGGGTTAGCATTCCTTCTTCGATCCCTTCTCCTTAGCCAGTCTGCCCTGCTGCAGCCTGTTATCCAGGATCACGTGGAGGTGTAGAAGGGTCTTGTCAGCTATGATTCACTGGCCCTGACGCTAGCAGACAGCAATGGGTCGCTGACCACTGCAGCTCATGTGCTGCTCAGCATCTTTATCCCCAACCAGATCTAACTTGTATTCAATTTAAATTTACTCGTGTGTTTTTTGCCAATGGAGATAACATAAGAGGCATCACTCTGCCAAAGACGGATGTGTCGGACCGAAACGTGCAAATATCACAGTCAAGCTGTAAACTAGTGACACAATGCATTCCATTCTCCAGACTACATCCTGCTACTTGTAACATTCTTTTCGGGGCTTGGTAGCTGGAGATTGAGAACGAATGCAGAAGAAGAAGAAGAAGAAGAGGCATCAGCGTTAAGGTTGTATATAAAGATAGAAATTAAGACAAGGATTGCAATGGCAAAAAAAAGACCAGAGAAAAACAGAAATTGCTAACCTCAAAGAATATCAGGATAGAACTGAGGGAAAGAATAATTGCCACTCATATGTGACCAATTGCCCTGTATGAGGCCAAAACATGGACTCTTACAAAAAAGGATGAAAAATATTGGAAGCGTTTGAAATGTGGTGCTACCATAGATGGAACGAGTGAGCTGGACAGAAAGAAGATCCATTGACAATGTACTCACTGAGGGGGATGGGGATGCACAACAAAAAATATTGTATATCATGCAAAAACGTCAGTTGAATTGGCTGGGTCACAATATGAGGTATGAAAGTCTTGTACAGAAGATACTAGAGGGCAAGATTCAAGTGAAGAGAGGACCCAAGCAACCAAGATCCACATTTACATCTCAGGCATGCAGGGACATTAAAGTACGAACATGCTGAAAAGAAGAGAACTGCAGAGGATAGAGCCAAATGAAGAGACATACTCAGACAACATTACAACCAGTTAAACACTGGATTACTGTATGGCACTGAAAACCAGATGATGATGATAAAGGCCTCAACTCCTGTGAAGGTTGCATAAAGGCAAGTTAGTTGATGAAGGGTCACATAAAGGCAAGTTAGTTGATGAAGGGTCACATAAAGGCAAGGTAGTTGATGAAGGGTCACATAAAGTCAAGTTAGTTGATGAAAGGTCACATAAAGTCAAGTTAGTTGATGAAAGGTCACATAAAGTCAAGTTAGTTGATGAAGGATCACATAAAGTCAAGTTAGTGTATGAAGGATCACATAAGATAATCAACGGAAAGGACAAATTGGACTATAATAAGTTTTTTCAAACAAAATACAAATGTCTAATAAATGCAACTAATGACAAACAAGATAGTGTTGAAAGATGCATCCCTACAATTGTGGAATCATTCACATATCTTGCTAGCAATATAGACAAAGGAGGAGGTACAGATAAAGATGTCAAAATAAGAACACAGAAGACGAGGGGAGCTTTCATTGCATTGGACAACATATGGAAATTAAGTCCAACTAAAAAAATTAAAATCTTCAACTCCATTGTAAAGTCTAATCTACAATATGACTCTGAAACATGTATGACAACAAAAACAACAATGAAAGAGGCACAGACATTCATAAAAGGGGGCCTGCACAGAATAGAGAGATTGAAATGGTTTAATAAGATCACCAATTTTAAAATTGTTGGAAAGAATCAGAGATATATCAATGAAGCATAACCTGAGAAGAAGGCATTGGCGTTGGATATGATATTGACTAACGGAACTGGCTGATAAAATTACTTCTTCAGTGTTTGTTCTAAAGAGGACATTGTGGCATTGTTCTGTAGTGCACAGAAGCTGAGATATCTGTGCCTTTCAGTCAAACACATTCAATTTAAGCTATCTTTTTTTAAGTACTGCATTTGCCTTCCCACCGCAATCCCTGTCTGTTTTCAGGGTCGCCATGTAGAGTCAGAAAAGGTTCTTGCTCAGCTATGGTTTGCTGACCCTGAAGCAAGCAGCTATCTATGAGACACTGACTGCTGTCAGCTCATGCACTGCTTCATCTTGACACCTGATAAAATTACAAGACAGTTTCTGTTCTGGAATCTCCAAAATATTGAAGTAGTGGCAGACCAAAGATACAATTAGAAGATAGCTTGAGACAAACATAAATGAAACAGGGAAAACGTGGGCAGAGCTGGAACAGATGGCTAGAACACATCCAGTTAACCTTAGGCACGCTACATAATTAGTGACTAAATTTGACCTAATTAATTTTCTTAATTAGTCGCTGTGGTAGTCGTCTTTCAAAATTTGTAACTTTTATGTTTGTTTGTCAATAAATATGTTTTTCTCGTGTGTAGATACACAATAGCATAACGAACATGTGGGTGTTATTGTTTTTGTTGTATGTTTGTTAGTTTTTGAGATTTAAAAAGATGAAGTTGAAAATTTATGAAAATCTCGGGAAAAATTTGGACTCGACCACTAGGCCTAGTCGCTTCGATAGAAAACCATGGAAACCACAACAACGTATCGATACTGTGTTTACAATATCTACACAACTGTTAGTTTCCAATTCAAACGTAGTTCTTTCATTTAAACAAACAAAATAAACAGATCTACGCGATAAAAATCTTTCTCAACAACCTACTTCCCCTTTCGCAAAAAGTTGGCTTGCTCCAAACGGCGTATACAAAATTAAAACTGTTCAAAAGCCATTTGTAATCGCACATACGATACTTTAACCGGCAAAATATCGTGTATATATGGAGGGCGTAGTCAGCAGTAAAAAATGGCTGTCAGGAGTGACTCCGTTCAACAAAAAAAAAAAATTTTCCGCACACCGTTTTTGCAGGCCGAGCTGGTTCAAAGAGACTTAAGCTACCACAAATACCAACAAGAAGTACCTACATTGTTTGGAGAGGAAGCAGGAAGTGGAATGCTGGCGTTGTCATGGTGATCTAGTTGATACCAGTACGGTTCATCATTCAGGTTTGCTGTTCTCAGGTCAATCAGTACCTGCAATATCAAACAAGGTCAATGGTCACTTGTGATGTCACACAGGAAATGAGGAGGGGGTTCAACAGTAAGCAACAAAGTAAAAGTGTGATAGGGAAGTGGATGGGATGGGAATGGGGGTTGTTGTGATGATGTCACACAATGAAATTAAGTGTGATAGAACTTTCTAAGTAAATTCCCCATGTCACTAGATAACTCCTTCATGGATGACATTTTAATACTGGTATCTCTCAACTGGAGTATTGGGAGATTGATGTGACTTAACTACTGTCAATTGTTTTTTTTGCATGTATTTCTTCTTTTTGAGAGCAGAAGTATGGTAGATCGCTCAATTCTCACTACAAAGGTACTGTGTTCAATGCCTGTTATCTATACATTCCAGTTGTTGCTGCTGTTATTGTTTACTGGGGCTGCAGAGCTGTCTTAGGTATCATATTCCTAGAGCTTTCCTGTGACTTTTATGCCTTTCTGCAACATAGTGAGTTGTAGTGAAGAGCTTCATATCTCCAGACACTGCGTCTTGTCTTGACATGCAGAGTCACAAGGTCTCTAGTTGTAGACTGGTCTCTGACATTTCATCCCTATTGGCAGTGTCTTTTGTGACTACCTTCACTTGTATTATTACTTTTCTAATTATCACTTAATTGACAATTTAAGAGCAAAGTGTAGTATAAACACAGAAGGTTTCCTGGTGATTAAACTAGGTTTTAGATGAATATTGCTCCATGACAACTATGGTAGAATTTTAGATGAATATTTCTCTATGACAACTATGGTAGAATTTTAGATGAATATTGCTTCATGAAAACCATGGTAAAATTTTAGATGAATATTGCTCCATGAAAACCATGGTAACATTTTAGATGAATATAGCTCCATGAAAACCATGGTAAAATTGTAGATGAATATTGCTCCATGAAAACCATGGTAAAATTTTAGATGAATATTGCTCCATGAAAACCATGGTAAAATTTTAGGTAAAATTTTAGATGAATATTGCTCCATGACAACTATGGTAGATGAATGGGGTAAGACAACTGACATTTTGCTAGTGAAAAAAAAATTGTATTTCCTGAAAAAATGGTAGCCAAAATATGTTCAAACTTGACTGTAGATAACTAGCCAACCATTGTCGTATATTGGTCTGTTAAATTCAGAGCTCATGGAACAGAATGTATTGTGTTGAGATCAAAATTTATGTGACATCCATGTTTGGCCCGTGTCACAATTTGTGAGCTGTGATGGCAACAGGTGTTGTTTGAAAGTACAAAGCTCATATTTGAGCGAAAAAACATATCTTCCTGCTTCTTGGTTCCTTGCTCAAACATGTGAAGGGGTTAAGTTCTCCTTGTTCTTTGGTGTTCGTCCTGAAAAGGACCTTTGTAACATTGTGTGGTAGTTTAAAGCAAGGCTGCAATATCTGCGCATTTCCGTCAAACACATCCAATTTCAGCATTTTGGGGGCTGGGTTTACCTTCCCTAATCTCTTAGCTAGTCTGTTTCCAGAGCTGTTACTTGGAGACGAAATTGGGTTTTGGTCAGTTATGGGTCACTGACCCTGCAGCCAGCTATGAGCCCCAGGCTTCAGACATGATCTGTTTAATCACTTTAATCTAAGCTTGACAATAGAATTGACAAAACATCATGCATGTACTTCAGCTCTCCTATGATGTTGTGCAGTCCGTTCTTCAATAAATATTTGCTTCCATGGAAGACCATAATGGCCAATGTGTGCAAAGGCAACACAATGTTGGCAAAATTAGTAAATATGAAGAATTGATAAAATGTTGATTGAATTTAAAAGTTTGATTTGGATGGAATATCCCCTTCAATAAACAATTTGGAACAGGTGAAGCATTTCAAATACATTGGAACTACAATAGACCAGAAGGCAGGTAACAGCGTAGAATGGGCTACTCGAAGACTGACAAACATTTTCATGCTAAGCATGTTCTGACTTTGTTCATTCTGCTTTTGATGTCTTCGCATGTTCTACCTCTGCTGCAATTGTACTTCTGAGGTATGTTAATGTGTCCGTGGTTGCCAGTTCTTAATTTCCTAATTTAATTGAGTTATTTTTTTTTAAATATTAGTATTTATCCTGTATAATAATGGACATTTTTAAATGTTAATCAAAATATAGAAAAGACGTATCATACAATCTGGAGAGAAAATAATAACTTGGTTTTGTAAATCAACAGTATAAAATTTATAATAATGATTAGATTCACATACTGTTCTCATTCACTTTGTGCTGCAAAATTCACTAACAAAATTCTCTAAAAAATATTGCTGTGTAAAATATTCACTGTGCAATAATTCAACTCTGAAATTTAGAAATCAAATCATTATCTTCAATAATGGATTTTTAGAAAAATATTTTTTATTAAAAGAAATTCAGTATTCAGTGTATAATAATTCAATTCTGAAATTAAGAAATCAAATTCACATCCTCAATAATGGATTTCAAAATAAAATATTAAAAATTAAAAGAAATAAGGTTTAATCCCTGCGAGGTTCGAAGAATGATCGTTTTCTACATCGTTCTTTACATTGTTTTTAACAACTGCACTTCCGCTGCTAACAAACTTATGGAAATATATATTGTGTAAGTGTGTGGTGTCATATATTAAGGTTTTATTTTTGATATGGTGAGAGACAAATGGTGAGTTTTTTGACAAAAGGAGAATTCATTACATTTTTTAAAAATAATCTGTATAAACTTGTAACTAGTCAAGTAGTCTTTGTAAAGGTACAATTAATGGCATCCTATTATTCTTGTTTAAAATGCCTTGTCTGTACAGTTATCCAATTTACATTAAATTTTCATTTCATCATTACAAACAAATATAAGGGTCGGGTAGTGGATTTAAATGTTTGTATTGTAGCACAATGTTGAGAGTGGCTCATGGTTGGAGTTTGTGAGTTTTTGAGTTTAGATGAATGGGTGGAGGCTACATTTAAATCTATTGGCTGCTGGAGGTTAAATCAAATCTATTGACTGCTGGAGGCTACATAAAATCTATTGACTGCTGGAGGTTAAATCAAATCTATTGACTGCTGGAGGATACATTTACATTTTTTGACTTTCAGAGGCTGTACATCACTTTCCTAGACGTTCCATCAGAACTGACAAGAAATGTGCAGCTGGTGTGAGCTCCTTCTTCCGTTCTCTAGACTTTTATCCATATCCATACCACCCTTCCCCAATTTCAGTTGATAGTCTCAAATAACTCTTCCACCTCTTTCTCCCTAACAGTCCAGTTGTTCGTCTCACCCTCCTCTCATTCCCGATATCAATTCCACTTCCCATCCCCAGTGAAGAATTCAGTCTCACCTTTACCCCCACCAATCTAGCTGTCAGTTGTAAACTACCCCCCCAATCTAGCTCACCCCCTCCTACTATTCCAGCTTTTAGTCTACCCCCCCCCCTCTCCCCCTAAACTAGTCGAGCTGTCACATTCTTTCTGTCCATCTGTCAATCTCAATCAACCTCCACTCCCATCCCCCACTTCACCCGTCTTCAATCTCCAAACAAAATTCCTCACCTCCCCCATAAACTCAGAGGCTCCGACTCTGTCAAAGTCCCACACTGTGATCTCTAGAAGTCTCTCGTGAATGTCCACCTCCTTGACAGGGCAGTACATGAATGTCTGGTTCCAAGTAGGTTTGTTGGAGTTGGCAACCGTCTTTGTTCTCCTCTTGCTTTTCTCACTGGAAATATCAGCATTATCACAGTGATCAATCTGTATCTACTCTTGTCTACATGTGAACTACCCACATCCTGTCTACATTTGAACTACCCACCCCTTATCTGCATGTGAACTACCAACATCCAGTCTATATGTGAACTACCCACATCATGTCTACATGTGAACTACCCCCATCATGTCTACATGTGAACTACCCCCATCCTGTCTACATGTGAACTACCCACATCCTGTCTACATGTTAACTACCCACCCCTTATCTGCATGTGAGATACCCACCCCTTATCTACATGTGAACTACCCACATCCTGTCTACATGTTAACTACCCACCTCTTGTCTACATGTGAACTACCCACCCCTTATCTACATGTGAACTACCCACCTCTTATCTACACGTGAACTACCCCCATCCTGTCTACATGTGAACTACCAACATCCTGTCTACACATGAACTACCCACATCCTGTCTATATGTTAACTATCCACATCATGTCTACATGTGAACTACCCACATCCTGTCTACATTTGAACTATCCACCCCTTATCTACATGTGAGCTACCCAGCTCTTATCTGCATGTGAACTACCCACATCCTGCCTACATGTGAGCTACCCTCATCCTGTCTAACTACCCACATCCTGTCTACATGTAAACTACCCATCTCTTATCTACATGGGAGCTACCCACCTCTTATCTACATGTGAACTACCTACATCATGTCTACATGTAACCACTCCCTCCTTATCTGTATGTGAACTACCTACTTTTTATCTATATATGAACTACCCACATCATGTCTACATGTGAATTACTGACCTCTTATTTACATGTGAACTATCCACCTCTCGTCTACATGTGGTCTATCCTGTTTATATCTACATGTCAGCTACTTACTTCTGTACCATTATACAATTTTCTAGAACAAGATACTATTGTCACAATGTAGACATTATTCATCATCGTACGCAGTCAGACAGTAATATTTATTTTTTCGAAAAAAGCAGCGGTCATCCTGAGGCTGTCGACACTGCTATAGAGCTTATATATATAGTCTAGTGTTGCCACTGGTGATGGCCACATCTGCTCTCTCTGGTCCTCGTATGTCGAACAGTTTTGCAGCAAATGCTCAGCGGTCATTTTCCCGGTATCACACGGGCATTCGTCGGTGCCACCTATCTTCAATTTGTTGAATAGGTGGTACCTCAGTCTATTGTGGCCAGTGCGAAGTCTGAAGTCTGCTCTCGTCTGTTCAACTGGTAATAGGCATCGTTTTTGGAGAAGCCAGTATGTTCGGTTTCCCATTTGGTCATGTATCTAGCTCTAATGAGCCGTTTTGACTCTTCGTATGTCATACTAGTATCTTGTTGTGGTAGTTTTGCACCTTCTTTTGCCAGTCTGTCTGCCTCCTCGTTGCCTTGGATGTTGCAGTGAGATGGAACCCACTGCACCACTACCCTTCTTGGTGCGGCCTGCTGGCATAGTTGACAGAGTACTGCTCTTAAATCATTAAGTTCAGTATTTTTCTGGCTTTTTAATGCTGTGACTACGCCCAGAGCATCTGTAAGCAGGACTATGTGGCTTTCATTCCTTTTACCTGTCACCATTTCTTCCAGTGCTGCCCTCAGTGCCTCTGCCTCCGCTCTAAAATTGCTTGTGTATTTTCCAGTAGCGAATGAAAGTGTTATTTTTCTGCCATTTGGTAGGCTCAGGAATGCTCCTGTCCCTCCGTACTGTGTTGTATTTGTTACGGAACCGTCGGTGTATGCATGGGTCCAGTCCATGCTTGGGTAGTTTTCCGTTATGTAACTCAGGGTAGTATATCTTCTTTCTTTTTCAGACTGGCAGTTTTTGTTTCTAATACCTGGTATATTTTCTACCACCTCTGGAAATATATGCTGCCTCCAGGTAGGTTTTCGTACAGTAGGGATGGGCTTTGGTGTTGTTAGTGCGTTCATGGGGTCTTCGTGCATCTTTGCTTTGGCTATTTCTGCAAAGTTTCTTCGCTTTAGTTTCCCATTTCCAAAATTGTTTAGTCTCTGGTGCATTGGCTGGTCAGTCAGTCTTCTGAGTTTCTCTGATTGCAGCTGGGCTCTGCAGTCTCTTCTGTCGGTCATGGATTGCAGTTTTGTAATCTTTTCAAGTTCTACAATTGGCATTGACTTCATGCCTCCTGTTATAACTCTCATGGCTTGGTTTTGGAGTTTGCTAACTTTATCGAAGTTCGCCTTTGCTGCTGTTGTCCATGCCGCAATGCCGTACTCCCCTTTGGGGTACTCCCGGCTCAAGTGTCACCTTTTTGCTCATCTGCCCTTGTACTCAGACGCTGGCCGTTCTGTTTTTGAGGTAGTGGTTGATCCACTTGTACATTTTCCCACAAACTTCACTTCTTCTTAGCTTGACTCTAGTCCATCTTTCCAGACTTTGTCAAATGCCTTTTCCAGGTCCACCCAAACCGCTACTGTGTGTTTCTGTTCCTGGTAGGCATCTTCTATTTCCTGGGCTATGAGGATGACCTGGTTCTCGGTGGATCTGTGCTGTCTAAAGCCTGCTTGCTGTGGAATTAGTATGCGTTTTTCTTCCAGATGCCACATCAGTCTGGTGTTTATCATACATTCCATCAGTTTGCCGACACAGCTCAGTAGGCTGATAGGCCTATATCCATTTGGATCTGTTTTGTCTTTTCCTTTCTTTGGTACTGGTACAAGTACTGCGTCTTTCCATGCCTGGGGTACAATACCCCTTTTCCAGCTTTGGTTCAGGACCGATAGCAGTTTCCTCTTTGCTGTTTGGCCCAGCCCCATCAGCATTTTGTTTGTTATCCCGTCTTTTCCGGGAGATTTCCTTTTCTTTAATGTTCTCATAGCCTCTTCCATTTCGTTCATTGTTAATTTTGCCATCATATGCTCTTCTGGTGCCATATTGATGTTGTCGTGCCCCTTTTGCTCTTCACTAATGTCTGTATGCCTGTCTGCAGGGACATCTATGTGGTTCGCTCTGGCATAGTGTTCAACAAAGGCGTTTGCGGCTTTTTTTCCAGTGAGCAAGTTTTCGCCCTGCTTGATGGTAATTTGTTTGTTTGACGGAGTTTCGTCATTCATGGCTCTGACTAACTTTCATAGTTTGTTCCCTTCTTTGTCTAAGTTGAGTCTTTCTGTTTTGTTTTTCTAGCTTTCTCTTGCTGTTTGGTTTAGAAGACATTATTCTAGAACATAGTTTAGTCTAGTCACTTCTAGAACATAGTTTAGTCTAATCACTTGTAGAACATAATTTAGTCCTGTCACTTCTAGAACATAGTTTAGTCTAATCCCTTCTAGAACATAGTTTAGTCTAATCACTTCTAGAACATAGTTTAGTCCTCTCACTTCTAACCACGTTACTAACCATGGCCAACAAATACAAACATTTTAAAAATATGACTGTCAATCTTGTGATTCACTAACCGTGGCCAACAAATACAAACATTTTTCAAATATGACCGTCAATCATTGTGATTTACTAGCCGTGGCCAACAAATACAAACATTTTTCAAATATGACCGTCAATCATTGTGATTCACTGACCGTGGCCAACAAATACAAACATTTTTCAAATATGACCGTCAATCATTGTGATTCACTAACTGTGGCCAACAAATACAAACATTCACAAAATGTGCTTTAAAGTCTCACTGAGCAAGCAAGACCCACAACTACAAATAACACCCAGCATAGGACAGTGAACAGCTCCCAACTACAAATATTGAAAAAGCATTTGACAGTATTCAGCCACAATTACAAACATTGAACCAGCTTGGGACGATGATCAGATCACAAAAGCTAACATCATGTGACAGTGAATGACAAATGACACCCAGCTGTGGTTCATGTCACAAACAAACTTAGAAGTGAAAACAAATGTGACAGTAAACAGGTCACAAATACCCAGCTGTGATACAAATGTGACAGTAAACATATCACAAACATCCAGCTGTGACACACATGTGACAAAAAACATATCATAAATACAAAGTTGTGACACACATATGACAGGACACATTTTACAAACACCCAGCTGTGACACACACACAAGTGATAGTAAACATATCACAAACACCCAGCTGTGACACACACACACACACATATGACAGAAAACATGTCACAAACACCAAGCTGTGACACACACACAAGTGACAGTAAACATATCACAAACATCCAGCTGTGACACACACACAAGTGACAGTAAACATATCACAAACACCCAGCTGTGACACACACACACACACACATATGACAGAAAACATATTACAAACACCCAGCTGTGACACACATGTGACAATAAACATATCCCAAACACCTAGCTGTGGCACACTGACAGTAAAAATATCCCAAACACTCAGCTGTGACACACATGTAACAGTAAACATATCACAAACACCAAGATGTGACACAAATGTGACAGAAAACATATCACAAACCTTCTATCTGGGATTAGATAAACCTTACAGTAAGGATTCCGGAACTTGCCAGTATCAGTCAGAGGGAGTTCAATGGCACAGATAATGCTAATAATGAGCTGATAACTCTGAATATCATACCACAACTTGACCTGCAGACAATAAACATTAGCTGGGAGTTTTAGGTGAGAATAAACATTTAACAAGAGTTAGGAATACATGTAATGAGTTGAGAATAAGTATTTACTGAGAGCTGAAAATATCATTTAATGGGAGTCGAGAATAAACATTAACTGAGAGTTGAGGATAAACATTTAATGAGAATTGAGAAACAACATTTACTAAGAGTTGAGGATAAACATTAACTCAGAGTCGAGAATAGATATTTAATGAGAGTTGAGGATAAATGTTTACTCAGAGTTGAGAGTAAACCTTTAATGAGAGTTGAGGATAAATGTTTACTCAGAGTTGAGAGTAAACCTTTAATGAGAGTTGAGGATAAACATTTACTCAGAGTTGAGAATAAATATTTACTCAGAGCTGAAAATAAACATTTACTCAGAATTGAAAATAAACATTTACTCAGAGTTGAGAATAAACATTAAATGAGAATTGAGGATAAACATTTACTCAGATGTGAGAATAAATATATATTTTGAGTTGAGGATAAACATTTAATGAGAGTTGAGAATAAACATCTATTGTGAGTTGAGAATAAACATTTAATGAGAGTTGAGGATAAACATTAACTCAGAGTCGAGAATAGATATTTAATGAGAGTTGAGGATAAACATTTACTCAGAGCTAAAAATAAACATTTAATGAGCGCTGAGGACAAATATTTACTCAGAGTTGAGAACAACCATTTAATAAGCGCTGAGGATAAACACTTATTCAGAGTTTAGAACAACCATTTAATGACAGTTGAGAACAGACATGATAATAAACATTTAATAAGAGCTGCGAATAAAAATGTACTCAGAGTTGAGAATAAACATTTTATGAGAGTTGCAAATACAAATTTACTCAGAGTTTAGAGGGAATATTTTATGAGAGTTGAGAATAAACATGACAATAAACATTTAATGAGAGTTGAAAAACAACATTCTGTAGCATACTCGAATCTGCACATACCTCACTCTCTGCATTCATAACACTTCACACATCTCACTCTCTGCATTCATACCACTTCACACATCTCACTCTCTGCATTCATACCACTTCACACATCTCACTCTCTGCATTCATACCACTTCACACATCTCACTCTCTGCATTCATACCACTTCACACATCTCACTCTCTGCATTCATACCACTTCACACATCTCACTCTCTGCATTCATACCACTTCACACATCTCACTCTCTGCATTCATACCACTTCACACATCTCACTCTCTGCATTCATAACACTTCACACATCTCACTCTCTGCATTCATACCACTTCACACATCTCACTCTCTGCATTCATACCACTTCACACATCTCACTCTCTGCATTCATACCACTTCACACATCTCACTCTCTGCATTCATACCACTTCACACATCTCACTCTCTGCATTCATACCACTTCACACATCTCACTCTCTGCATTCATACCACTTCACACATCTCACTCTCTGCATTCATACCACTTCACACATCTCACTCTCTGCATTCATACCACTTCACACATCTCACTCTCTGCATTCATACCACTTCACACATCTCACTCTCTGCATTCATACCACTTCACACATCTCACTCTCTGCATTCATATCACTTCACACATCTCACTCTCTGCATTCATACCACTTCACACATCTCACTCTCTGCATTCATAACACTTCACACATCTCACTCTCTGCATTCATACCACTTCACACATCTCACTCTCTGCATTCATAACACTTCACACATCTCACTCTCTGCATTCATACCACTTCACACATCTCACTCTCTGCATTCATACCACTTCACACATCTCACTCTCTGCATTCATACCACTTCACACATCTCACTCTCTGCATTCATACCACTTCACACATCTCACTCTCTGCATTCATACCACTTCACATATCTCACTCTCCACAGTTCACATACCTCAATCTGCATATACCCCACACTCTGCATTCATACCACTTCACATATCTCACTCTCCACAGTTCACATACTTCAATCTGCATATACCCCACACTCTGCATTCATACCACTTCACACATCTCACTCTCTGCATTCATAACACTTCACACATCTCACTCTCTGCATTCATACCACTTCACACATCTCACTCTCTGCATTCATACCACTTCACACATCTCACTCTCTGCATTCATACCACTTCACACATCTCACTCTCTGCATTCATACCACTTCACACATCTCACTCTCTGCATTCATACCACTTCACATATCTCACTCTCCACAGTTCACATACTTCAATCTGCATATACCCCACACTCTGCATTCATACCACTTCACACATCTCACTCTCTGCATTCATAACACTTCACACATCTCACTCTCTGCATTCATACCACTTCACACATCTCACTCTCTGCATTCATACCACTTCACACATCTCACTCTCTGCATTCATACCACTTCACACATCTCACTCTCTGCATTCATACCACTTCACACATCTCACTCTCTGCATTCATACCACTTCACATATCTCACTCTCCACAGTTCACATACCTCAATCTGCATATACCCCACACTCTGCATTCATACCACTTCACATATCTCACTCTCCACAGTTCACATACTTCAATCTGCATATACCCCACACTCTGCATTCATACCACTTCACACATCTCACTCTCTGCATTCATAACACTTCACACATCTCACTCTCTGCATTCATATCACTTCACACATCTCACTCTCTGCATTCATACCACTTCACACATCTCACTCTCTGCATTCATAACACTTCACACATCTCACTCTCTGCATTCATACCACTTCACACATCTCACTCTCCCCATTTCACATACCTCAATCTGCATATATCCAAAACTTCACAAAGTTCAGATACCCATAATCCACTCTGCACATATTTCCCATAACCCAACTCTCCACACACTTCATGCAGTCCACATACCCCACTCTCCATATACCAAATTCAGTCCACATACCCTACTCCCCACACAGTATGCATACCCCTCTCCACACACCCTATTCACCACAAACTCTACTTTCTACACACCCCCATTCACAATTCACATAGAGCCCCTCACACCCTCCCTTCTCACCACAAAGAGTTCACAATGAGGTCATCACCTCCTCCCTCCTCACCACACACAGTTCACAATGAGCTCGTCACCTCCTCCTTCCTCACCACTCTTCACATACAGTTCACAAAGAGCCCATCACCACACCCTTCACACAGAGTTAACAAAGAGCCCAACACCCCCTCCTTTCTCACCACTCTCTCTACATACAGATCACAAAGAGCCCCTCACCCCTCCCTCCTCCCAACACTCTCCAAGCACAATTCACATAGAGCCCATCACCCCCTCCCTCCTCACCATAAAGTTCACAAAAAGCCTGTCACCACTCTCCACACACAATTCACAAAGAGCCCGTAACCACACAGTTCACAAAGAGCACCTCACACACTCTCCATACACAGTTCACGAAGAGCCCATCACCACACAGTTCACGAAGAGCCCATCACCACACAGTTCACAAAGAGCACATCACACACTCTCCATACACAGTTCAAAAAGAGCCCATCACCACATTCTCCACACAGTTCACAATGAGCATGTCACTACACTCTCCATACACAGTTCACAAAGAATCACCATCACACTCTCCATACACAGTTCACAAAAAGCCCTTCACCCCTCCTCCATCACCACACAGTTCACAAAGAGCCCGTCACCACACTTTCCACACAGACACAGAGTTCACATAGAGCCCCCTCACTCCGTCCCTCCTCACCACACAATTCACATACAGCCCCTTACACCCTTCCTCCTCACCACACACAGTTCACAAAGAGCCCATCACCACACTCTCTACCACTGTCCACACACAGTTCACAAAGAACCTGTTACCCAACTCTCCACACACAGTTCACAAAGAGCCCATCACCCCTCCCCCACCACTCTTCACACACAGTTCACAAAGAGCTCGTCACCAACTGTGACCCAACTCCCCACACTGTGACCCAACAAAGAAGCTGATGGGTGCCTACCTGAAGTTTCCCAGTCACAGGCGAGAGAGGTCTTGACCGCAACCTTGGCCTTGGCTGGGGTTCAGGTATCACAGCTCGCCGAAACCTTTGGTTGTCTGGAATAGCTTCTTTCAGGCCATAGTCTGAGAAAAGTGTGTTACATGTCAAAGGTTGCGAATCAAAGGTTTCACATTAGAGGCTCATCATCATCATGTAGCATGTTCTTTGTAGAACGTCTCTCCCATCAGTCTGTCTGAAAGAAACTCGTTCCCTTGCCAAATCTTCAGTCTGTGCCACAGTCATACCCAGGCATTCTTGGACATCTTGGTGCCATCATCTTCTTGGTCTACTCCTTCCTCTTTTGCCTGGCACCAAACCTTCCATCACCTTTCTCCCGAGACCGTTGTGTCTCTTGATGTCACCTAAATATTTGCATTTTCTAGTCATAATGAAATTGATAGACCAGTTCTCCTCTATGTTCAACTTTTGCCAAATGTCTACATTTGTTGTTTTTTCTGTCCAGTTTATTCTGAGGATCTTTCTGTAACATTTTGACTCGAAGGATTCAATTCTTTGTCTGGAAATTTTGGTAATCGTCCATGATTTGCAGCCATAAGCTGCCACAGGAAAAATACAGGCTCTCAAGACTTTTACTTTTATCTTTTTGTTGGTGCTCTGCCATAATTTCTTCAGGCTGTTCAGTCTCTGCATTGCCATAGCTAGTCTTCTTCTGATTTCTTTCGAGCAGTCACCATTTTTGTCAATTCTGGAGCCAAGATATTCAAAATGTGTGACCTGATCTATTTCCTCACACACCCTCCTCCTCCCCCCCCCCCCCCCACTTACTGTAAATTTATGCTGACATTGTGTTTTATCGGTGGTCATTATCTTTGTTTTATTTATGTTTATAAACAGGTTTTGATCTTTACTATGTCCATTTACAGCTGAAATTAGCTGCTCTAGCCCTTCTGCACTTCTTTATAGTATCACTGTGTTATCTGCATATCGTAACTCTGGAATATCATACCCCCCAATTAGGGGACGGCGTGGCCTAGTGGTTAAGTGACACGGCTCACAACCAGAACGTGCTGGGTTCGATCCCCATCTCAGCACCGGCCGTTACCCCGGGGAAGCAAACCCTTAGAAAATGCAGGAGGAAGCAGACCCTTACATAAAATGCATGCTGAAGTCAGATGCACTGGGCCGACAGGCGCAAAATAAAAACGCAGTGCAATGCACACCGCCTTGGGGATTAGAGAAATAAGGCGAACGCAAAAACAAAAAAAACAAAAAACAAAAAAATACCCCCCAATCGTATATGTTCCAATCTCAGGTTATAGGTTATGTGTTAAAGGTCAGACATAAATACAAGTAGACATACACCACAATAACCAACACTTCATCACTATGAATACCATTAGCAACAAGTGGATATACACAACAACAACAACAAACACTTCATCACTATGAATACCATTAGCAAAAAGTAGACAAACACCATAGCAACCAACACTTTATTACAATGAATACCACAACTACCCATTTCTTACCTCTGGCATGATCAGTAAAGGAAGACTGGGCACTTGGGGGCATTTCCCCATGTCTGTGGATGGAATGATTGACAGAATGATGGATATAATGATTGATAGTATTGTTGAACAATGAAATAATGTATTTAATGATTGATGAAATGATTTAACGATGGAATAATGGGATGCTTTCTTGAATGATGGAATAAATTAGTGAATTATGGAATAAATGCTGGAATAAATGACAGATTAAATGCTAGAATGGTGGAATGAATGATAGAATAAATGTTGGAACAATGGAATGAAAGATGGAATGAATTAATAAATAAATGTTAGAAAATTGTTAAGAATGATGGAATGAATATTAGAATGAATGATAGAGCTGATGTTGGAATGATGGAATGATTTATGGAAAGAATGTTGGAATGACGGAATGAATGATGAAATACATGTTTGAATGGTTGTATAAAGGGATGCTTGCTTGAATGAATGAAAGGATTAAGTAATACGTATTGGAACGATGAAATCAATCACGGAATAAATGTTGGAATTAATGTTAGAATAAATATTGCAGTGAATGATTAAATAAATTATGGATTTAATGATTGCATAAATATTGAAATCATGGATTGAATGATTGTATAAATGTTGGAGTCATGGAATAAATGTTGGAGTCATGGAATGAACGATGAAAAAAATGTTGAATCATAGAATGAATGATGAAATGAATGTTGGAATCATAGAATTAATTTTTAGAATCAATGATAGAAAGAATGCTGAAATTATGGTCCAATTGAAGGAATGATTGTATGACGGAATTAATAAATAGTGGAGTGTTCGTATGATAGAATAATTAAGTGGTTAAATAATGTTGTAATGATGGAATTTATTGTGAAGTTATGGGATATATGATGGACTGATTGAATAAATGAATAAATGTAGAAATGATGGAATGGATTTTGGAATGAAGCAATGAATAAAAAATTTTAAAATGCATGATTGAATGATGAAATGAATGAATGGTGGAATGATTCAATGTAGAAATAATAAAAAGATTTACAAAATGAATGATGTAATGAATAATGAAATGTTGGAATTATGTAATGCAGGAAAGAAAGAATGACTAACATTATTATAAAATAAATGAATTATACAATGAATGAATGAATACATAAACGATTAGACAATCGTCAGAAATACTTAGTATTTCTGTTAATTAATTATCAGACTAGACAATCATCAGACATAGTTATCACTGCCGCGAATTATCAGACAAAATAAAACGCCATACATATTTAGCACTTCTGTGAATTAATTATTATACTAGATGGAACAAAAATGCTGAGCAGCACATGAGCTGCAGTGGTTAGCGACCCATAACTGACAGTTAGCATTAGGGCCAGTGAACCAAAGCTAGCAAGACCCTTCTACACCTCCATGAGGTAAGCCTGGATAACAGACTGCAACAGAGCAAACTGGCTAAGGAGAAGGTATCAAGAAGGGAAGGCTAACCCAGTACTCAAAAATGCCAGATGAAGTCAGATGTGTCAGACCAAAAGGTGCAAATATCACAGTCAAGATGTAAACTACGACATGACACATTACGTTCTCTGGATACATCCTGTTACTTGCAAAGTCCTTTTCAGGGCTAGTAGCGAGAGATTGAGTATGAGCAACAAAGAAGAAGAAGAATACTAGTCAAAATGTCAGACATATTTAGCACTTCTGGAAATTAAATATTAGACTAGACAAAATATCAAACATATGTAGAACTTCTGTGAATTAATTATCGGACTAGGCAAAACGTCAGAAATATTTAGCACTTCTGCAATTTAATTATCAGACTAGCCAAACATCAAACATACTTAGAATTTATATTAATGAATTATCAAACTAGACAAAATGTCACACATACTTAGAATTTATATGAATAAATTATCAGACTAGACAAAACATCAGATATATTTAGTACTTCTGCAAAGTAATTATCAGACTAAACAAAACATCAGATATTCTTATTTTGTTGTTTACGAATGCCCACAATGAGTGCGTCCTGAAAAGGACGTTAAGTGACGGGTTGCAGTTGCTTTCCTCACATCCCGAGCGCCGAGCGTGCTGATGAAGGTAGACTGGGGTCCTCCAGGTGGTTTTGCTGTGCTTGGCTTCATCTGTGTGTCACTCACTGCTATGGTGGATCAAGTCGATCGCTCACCTGGTTAGCCAGGCTGCCATAAAAACAGCCAGTTTTCAGGGAGGGCTACTAGGAAGTTGAGATGATGGTCTTGGCCAGTATGTTTTGCCTGACCCTATCTGACTAACATGTCTAATCAGTATATTTTCCCTGACCAGACATTTATTTTCCTCCCAGACATTTTTATAATTAATATAAATGAATTATCAAACTAAACAAAACGTCAAGACTTACTTAGCACTTCTGTGAACTATCAGCTCCACCTGTGGTTCTTGCTTAGATTCAAGGATGATATCATAGACTTCCTCAAAAGTGGCACCTTGAAGAGATCGTCCATTCCATTCCACAACCTCATCTCCTGAAAACAAACACAAGGACTGTAACAAAGTGACATAATGGCTGACAAAGATTATAATTAATACACAAAGTGACACATGGCTCATTAGGGATGTAACAAAGAAACAAAGTGGCATAATAGCTCACATGAGTGGTGTGAAGTGAAAAGTGGTGTGCCACTTGGTCTCGGTTTTGGGACCAATTTTGTTCTTGATATATATATAAATGATTTGGACATTGATATGGGATCCATGATTGACAAATTTGCTGATGACACAAAACTATGCTGTAGTGTCTCATCTAAAGCAGAAGTGGATATATTGAGGTCGGATTTAGATAAAATTTGAGAATGGTCTGTAAGCTGGCAAATGGAGTTTAATGTAGATAAATGTACAGTCATCCACATGGGTAGATCCAACATAGAATATAATTACAGAATGGGAGAGAACAACATTAGAAAGATAGATAAAGAAAGGGACTTAGGGGTTATTATAGATCATACAGGTAAGGTGAGTGAGCAAGTCCAGGTAGCAGTGAAAAAGGCAAATGCAATGTTAGGTATGATAAAAAGAAATATTAAACATAGGATCAAGGAAGTGATAGTCAAACTGTATAAAGCATTAGTTAGACCTAGATTGAAGTACTGTGTACAGGTGTGGAGTACTTATCATAGAGGGGATATAAACATGCTGGAAAGAATACAAAAAAGAGCGACAAAGCTGATAGTGGGATTCCAGAATTACAGTTATGAGGGAAAACTCGGAAAAACCGGCCTACAGTGTCTAGAAGAGAGAAGAATTTGTGTTGACTTATTACAGGTTTATAAGATGATCAGAGGAACGGATAAATCAGACTATAACAAGTTTTTTTAAAATACTGCCACCCGCAAGAACAAGAGGGCATAGCTACAAGTTGACTAAAGAGAGGTCCAGATTAGATATTAGGAAATATTTTTTTAGTCAGAGAGTGGTGAATGCTTGGAATGCATTGCCAAGGAAGGTAGTGGAGGTAGGGACAGTTAATGCATTTAAGAATAAATTGGATGTGCATAGCTTTTAGAGCAAGGTGATGCAAATGAAACTGATTGCATACAGACTCTGCAGAGTCTTCTAAACCAGTATGAAGATGTTAAGTTAATTTAAGTTACAAATATTATAAGCAAGACACAAAGTGACACATGATTCATGTAACAAAGAAACAAAGTGACATAATGGCTCACAAAGATTATAAGCAAGACACAAAGTGACACATGCCTCATGAAGGTGATATAATAACTCACAAAGACTAACCAGGGCAGAAAGTGACATAATGACTCAAACAACCTGTAACTTAGACAATGTGACATGATTCACAAAGACCATAAAAGACACAAAGTGACATAATGTCTCATATGGACCATAACTGAGACATATATAAAGTAATGAGCACAAAGCTTCATAATATCCCACAAAGACTAAGTTAGAGATGACATGACATAAGGATTCACAAGGACCATAACCAAGACATAATGTGACAGATAGACTCATAAAGACTACAAAAGATGGTGATATAATAGCTTACAAGAGCCGTAATCCAGACACAGAGTGACATAATCACTCACAAAAGTCACAACTAAGACACTGACATAAGCTTTCAGAAAAACCATAACCCAGACACAAAGTGACATATCCCCTCACAAAAGTCACAACTAAGACACACTGACAAAATCTTTCAGAGAAACTATAACCCAGACACAAAGTGACAAAATCACTGACAAAAGCCACAACTAAGACACTGACATAAGCTTTCAGAAAAACCATAACTCAGACACAAAGTGACATAATCACTCACAAAAGTCACAACTAAGACACACTGACAAAAGCTTTCAGAGAAACCATAACTCAGACACAAAATGACATAACCACTGAAAAAAGCCACAACTAAGACACTAACATAAGCTTTCAGAAAAACCATAACTCACACAAAGTGATATAATCACTCACAAAAGCCACAAGTAAGACACTGACATAATCTTTCAGAAAAACTATAACCCAGACACAAAGTGACATAATCACTCACAGGCCACAATTAAGACACTGACATAAGCTTTCAGAAAAACCATAACCCAGACACAAAGTGACATAATCACTCACAAAAGCCACAACTAAGACACACTGACAAAAGCTTTCAGAGAATCCATAACTCAGACACAAAGTAATATAATCACTCACAAAAGCCACAAGTAAGACACTGACATAAGCTTTCAGAAAAACCATAACCCAGACACAAAAGTGACATAATCACTCACAAAAGCCACAACTAAGACACACTGACAAAACAGACATAAAGTGATATAATCACTCCCAAAAGCCACAAGTAAAACACAAATTTTGCACAAAATATGCACAAGACACAAAGTGGCATAATGATCCACAAATGCCCTGACCAGAACACCAAGTGACAAAATCACTGCCCAAAACTGGCGGGTGGATTTGTATAACCATTTTTAACTGCATCATTATGGTTAATGAACAATATTTTAACTTCATCTTAATTTTGTTCATTACAAAATGCAAATAATATGTTGACCACAGCAAGGAATTGCTTGCAGGAAGTCTGTGCACAGCACTTTATGTGTTCTTGCAGTGGTGATTTCTGTAGTAATTTGCTCTACAGAGTGAAGGCAAACCCGGTGCTGTGTTGCAACCGAATGTTTCGGGCTAAAAGGCGTAAATATCGCAGTCTCTCTCTCTCTCTCACACACACACACACACACAAACACATATACATGTATGCTGATCTGAATTTACAAACTCTCTCTCACACACACAATGTATGCTGGTCTGAAAGCACACTCTCTCTCTCTCTCTCTCTGTCTCTCTCTTTCTCCCTCTCTCTCTGTAAGACACATATATGTTTATCTGAATGGACAAACTCTCTCTCTCTCTCACACACACACACACACACAAATGTATGCTGGTATGAATGAACTCTCTCTCTCTCTCTCTCTGACATGTCAACAAAGTAACTGACCTGGCCGAAGATGACCTACAGTGTCCGCTATACTCCCTTTCTTGACTTTGGTAATGAAGGCACCAAGTTTCCCCGTCTCCGACACTTTCCCTCCTATAACCTTCAGTCCTGTGAACAAATATACCAACTGACATGCGGTCAAGATAAGGTGACACACGGTCTAGACAAACTGACACACGGTCTAGACAAACTCACATACGGTCTAGACAAACTGAAATACGGTCAAGACAAACTGACATACGGTCTAGACAAACTGACATACGGTCTAGACAAGCTAACACACGGTCAAGACAAACTGACACACGGTCTAGACAAACTGAAATACGGTCAAGACAAACTGACACACGATCTAGACAAACTTATATACGGTCAGGACAAACTGATATACGGTCTAGACAAACTGACATAGGGTCTAGACAAGCTAACACACGGTCAGACAAACTGACACACGGTCTATACAAACTTACATACGGTCTAGACAAACTGAAATATGGTCAAGACAGACTGACACACGGTCTAGACAAACTGCCACACGGTCTAGACAAACTGAAATATGGTAAAGACAAACTGACACACAGTCAAAACAAACACATACAGTCTAGACAAACTGAAACATGGTCAAGACAAACTGACACACGGTCTAGTCAAACTGACACACGCTCTAGACAAACTAATATTCGATATAGACAAACTGACACACAGTCTGCACAAACCGACACACAGTTAAGACAAACTGACGCACGCTTTAGACAAACTAATACACAGTATAGACAAGCTAACACACGATATTGACAAGCTGACACACGGCATAGACACACTGACACGTCGTACAGACAAGAAACAATATGTCTTGCAAAATGTAGTCTAGTCATCAACTTAAACTGTGTCTAGTCTACTTTAGCTTTGCTTAGTCCTCAACTAAATTTATGCCTAGTCAACAACTTAGCCTGACTCTAACCATCAACTTAAAATGTCTCCAGTCAACAACTTAACCTGACTCTAACCATCAACTTAAAATGCCTCCAGTCAACAACTTAACCTGGCTCTAACCATCAACTTAAAATGTCTACAGTCAACAACTTAACCTGACTCTAACCATCAACTTAAAATGTCTCCAGTCAACAACTTAACCTGACTCTAACCATCAACTTAAAATGCCTCCAGTCAACAACTTAACCTGGCTCTAACCATCAACTTAAAATGTCTCCAGTCAACAACTTAACCTGACTCTAACCATCAACTTAAAATGTCTCCAGTCAACAACTTAGCCTGACTCTAACCATCAACTTAAAATGTCTCCAGTCAACAACTTAACCTGACTCTAACCATCAACTTAAAATGTCTCCAGTCAACAACTTAGCCTGACTCTAGAGCTCAACTTAAACTGTATTTAGTCAACAACTGCAGCTGTGGCTCCTCAGTGAGAGCAGATCATCACGCTACGATCCAAGCTGTGGACACAACAGCTAAAAGCACTTACCTAAAATGGCGCTAGAATCCCGTTTCTCTCCGCCTTCTAGTACCGCCTTCTTCAGGATCATGTGACCAATCCATTTCGTGCCGTCCGCCGAAGTCTGCCATGTGACAGGATGCTAAAATTATAATGGCAGCAAAATTTCAGCAGGTGGCAATGGTAGTAACGCCATATCAGGGGTGTAGTGAGCGAAAAGTAATCAGGGGGCCGGATTAAACATACTGATCAACACCCCCTGCACCCCACCCCCCACCTCATAACTCACGCCCCTGTTCGTACTCCTGGAAACAGGCTATGTCACAGAAATGGTCAACAAAATGGGGATAGACGCTGTAATCCCCATAGTAGTGAACATACTGAGGAGCCTTGCATTGCATTACAGACAGGAAGACCCCCCCCCCTCCCCCGCCCCCCGTCCACCTCTTCAAGTACACTTCTTGATACAGCCCGATATCAGAGAAATGACAAGTGAACTCAACTCAACACGAACTACAACTTCAAACTACTGGTCTGATTTCAACTTTGTAATGCGTTTAATCTGGCTTGTGATGGACAACTATTGATGGGACCTCAGTCTGTGACGATCAGACATGTATTGTCGCAAGGCAAAGCCTTTGCGCGACTTACAGCAGACAAGAGGCACCCGCTGCGCAACACCTTAAACATCAAGGGAAAACGAATCAAGAAAAGGTTGCAGTGGATGGCACATACAGAGATAACAGTTGGACAGGTGACTAAAGTTGAGGTAATAAATAAGGGAGAAGAATGGGTCCTGACAAGTGATTGAATAATAGATTATCCAAGAGTTGGCGTAACCCTAGGCAGGGAATGCATTAAGTGGTGCAACAGGAAAGCGGAACTCGAGACTAATTAGCTGATAAATGATTACATTACGGATAAGTGATGCCGTCATATCCATCGATGGATTGGTGCTACGCATTGAGATATCTTACGAATACTTATCTGATAAAATGAGAGGTCAGGTTGTTACTGAACCTCCGTTTGAACCTCCATTCAGCATCAACCCGGCCTCTCACTCTAGCAGAGAAGCCTCAGCCAGGTATCTCACAGCCTAGCACCGATCCATCGATGGATAAGACGACATCACTTATCCTGAGTGTTTTCATTTATTAACTGATTAGCCTCGAGTGCCGCTTTCCCGTTGCATCACTTTTTTTGTATTCATCGCCCAAGGTTATTATTTATGACTATGATGATCTGTCGTTTTGGGGCAAGCAGGTCAGTAACCTCCAACACGAGAAAACCGATGGAAGCAGTGACCAGCTCTGGGATGGCTGCTCGAGACCTCTTTAATTAACAAGTACTATCAATCATTGTACCAGGCTCTTAAACCTTGCGTCGGAAGATACAGAAGGACTGGTTAAGGCTTAAGTGGATGACTGCTGTAGAGGTCTCAAACCTGCAGGGGCTGGTGTTGATCTACTGTCCTGGTCACGTTGGGGTTGAGGGCAATGCAAGAGCTGACATCCTGGCTTCAGGAGCACCCACTATGGGTACACTAGATATGGATAGGAGTGACATTTTGAAGTTCATCAATAGCCGTCTGTTTGATTACCGGTATCTTAATCAGACGTCAACTTGAATTTGTTCAAAGAAAGCAGAGGTCACCCTGAGGCTGTCGACACTACCATAGAGCTTGTCTAGTGTTGGCACTGGTGATGGCCACATGTGCTTTCTCTGGTCCTCGTTTGTCGGGCAATTTTGCAGCAGATGTTTAGGGGTAACTTTTCCAGTATCACATGTGTATTTGTTAGTAGTACCTATCTTCAGTTTATTGAAAAGATGGTACCTCAATCTGTTGTGGCCTGTGCAGAGTCTGACGACCACCACCTGCTCTCTTCATTTCAACTGGTAATATGCATCATTTTGTGTAGCCAGCATGCTCTGTGTAATATTTATCCATGTATCTGGCCGTAATAGACCTTAAGGATTCTTCGAAGTTCATACTTTAATCTGGTTGTGGTAACCTTCCACCTTCTTTCGCCAGTCTGTATGCCTCCTCTTTGCTTTGAATGTTACAATGGGATGGAGCCCACTGTACTACGACTCTTCATAGTACCGAGCTTAAGTCATTTCTGTTGGATTAGGATACAGCAATATTTGAATCAGCAATTCACAGACTGTAGAGCTTTGAAATCAAATAACATTCGAACGAAGTGGGGCGCATGAGAGGGCAGATCAGGAATGTGTACAACCAACGAGCTACAAAAAACCATCAGTATCCATATCCTTCGCAAATTGACGTGAGAGACTGATCATCTATGGATATGTCTGGAGTGCAGTGATATCGATTCTTGGAACCAGAACAAAACAAAACGAATTGCTGTCATCTGTCATACGACTTTTCCTTATTGCTGAGATAGTCGAGGGGTTTTTAGGCTGAGAACTACAGGCCGCTTCGCCACTGCTGTCGCCACGTCGTATGCTGGATATGTTCGTTTATTTCACCCCCAACAGAAAAACAACATATGTCATACCGCGGATTCGAACTCCTGCCCTCCTTGTCGGCAGGCATGCATCGAATCCACTCGGCTTGCTGTTATCAAAATTGGAAAACAATGAGCTGGCTTATTATTGTTTTCTTATGATTTAAAGGACTAACATCACCGGGCCATGGAAGAACTCATAGGTGTTCAGTCTCAATAACGTCTTGATGGATGTACACACTGCAAATTTGACTATAGGCCCACGATTCTTGTGATCATGTGGTGAACTTATCCTCAACTCATAAACATTTATTATCAATTTGAATGGTTGGGTAGGGTGTCCCCGTGCATTGCTTTTCCCAGGGCCTACACTGCTTTCCAGACGCCCCTTCTCGGTCTTCTCAAACATCTGATGATCTAAGAACAAAAATATGCTTGGAAGTCTTCGCAGTACAGCTTCCATTCTTCAGTCAGTCCGTCCTCTTGTACACCGGGGTTCATCTTCTTCTACACCAGGTTCATCCTCTTGTACACCAGGGTTCATCCTCTTCTACACCGGGTTCATCCTCTTGTACACCAGGGTTCATCCTTTTCTACACCGGGTTCATCCTCTTGTACACCGGGGTTCATCCTCTTCTACACTTCTACACAGGGTTCATCCTCTTTTACACCAGGGTTCATCCTCTTCTACACCGGGTTCATCCTCTTGTACACCGGTGTTCATCCTCTTCTACACTGGGTTCATTCTCTTGTACACCGGGGTTCATCCTCTTCTACACCGGGTTCATCCTCTTGAATACCGGGGTTCATCATCTTGTTCACCAGGGTCCATCCCCTTGTCCACCAGGGTTCATTTTCTTCTACACCGGGTTCATCCTCTTGTACACTAGGATTCATCCTCTTCTACACAGGGTCCATCCTCTTATACACTAGGGTTCATCCTCTTCTACACAGGGTCCATCCTCTTATACACTAGGGTTCATCCTCTTCTACACAGGGTCCATCCTCTTCTACACCAGGGTCCATCCTCTTCCACACCGGGGTATATCTTCTTCTACACAGGGGATTATCTCCTTCTACCCCTCAGGCTCTATCCTCTTCTACACCGGGCTCTATCCTCTTCTACACCGAGCTCTATCCTCTTCCACACCGGGGTATATCTTCTTCTACACAGGGGATTATCTCCTTCTACCCCTCGGGGTCTATCTTCTTCTACCCCTCAGGGTCTATCCTTTTCTACCCCTCGGGGTCTATCCTCTTCTACACCGGGGTCTATCCTCTTCTACACCGGGGTCTATCCTCTTCTACTCCAGGGTCTATCCTCTTCTACTCCAGGGTCTATCCTCTTCTACACCAGGGTCCATCCTCTTCTACACCAGGGTCCATCCTCTTCTACACCAGGGTCCATTCTCTCCGACACTAGGGTCCATCCTCTTCTACACCGGGTTCATCCTCTTGTACACCGGTGTTCATCCTCTTCTACACTGGGTTCATTCTCTTGTACACCAGGGTTCATCCTCTTCTACACCGGGTTCATCCTCTTGTACACCAGGGTTCATCCTTTTCTACACCGGGTTCATCCTCTTGTACACCGGGGTTCATCCTCTTCTACACTTCTACACAGGGTTCATCCTCTTTTACACCAGGGTTCATCCTCTTCTACACCGGGTTCATCCTCTTGTACACCGGTGTTCATCCTCTTCTACACTGGGTTCATTCTCTTGTACACCGGGCTCATCCTCTTCTACACCGTGGTCTATCCTCTTCTACACAGGGTTCATCCTCTTGTACACTAGGGTCCATCCTCTTCTACACCGGGCTCTATCCTCTTCCACACCGGGGTATATCTTCTTCTACACAGGGGATTATCTCCTTCTACCCCTCGGGGTCTATCTTCTTCTACCCCTCAGGGTCTATCCTTTTCTACCCCTCGGGGTCTATCCTCTTCTACACCGGGGTCTATCCTCTTCTACACCAGGGTCTATCCTCTTCTACACCAGGGTCCATCCTCTTCTACACCAGGGTCCATCCTCTTCTACACCGGGCTCTATCCTCTTCCACACCGGGGTATATCTTCTTCTACACAGGGGATTATCTCCTTCTACCCCTCGGGGTCTATCTTCTTCTACCCCTCAGGGTCTATCCTTTTCTACCCCTCGGGGTCTATCCTCTTCTACACCGGGGTCTATCCTCTTCTACACCAGGGTCCATCCTCTTCTACACTAGGGTCCATCCTCTTCTACACCGGGTTCATCCTCTTGTACACCGGTGTTCATCCTCTTCTACACTGGGTTCATTCTCTTGTACACCGGGGTTCATCCTCTTCTACACCGGGTTCATCCTCTTGTACACCAGGGTTCATCCTTTTCTACACCGGGTTCATCCTCTTGTACACCGGGGTTCATCCTCTTCTACACTTCTACACAGGGTTCATCCTCTTTTACACCAGGGTTCATCCTCTTCTACACCGGGTTCATCCTCTTGTACACCGGTGTTCATCCTCTTCTACACTGGGTTCATTCTCTTGTACACCGGGGTTCATCCTCTTCTACACCAGGTTCATCCTCTTGAATACCGGGGTTCATCATCTTGTACACCAGGGTCCATCCTCTTGTCTACCAGGGTTCATTTTCTTCTACACCGGGTTCATCCTCTTGTACACTAGGATTCATCCTCTTCTACACAGGGTCCATCCTCTTCTACACCGTGGTCTATCCTCTTCTACACAGGGTCCATCCTCTTCTACACCGGGCTCTATCCTCTTCCACACCGGGGTATATCTTCTTCTACACAGGGGATTATCTCCTTCTACCCCTCGGGGTCTATCTTCTTCTACCCCTCAGGGTCTATCCTTTTCTACCCCTCGGGGTCTATCCTCTTCTACTCCAGGGTCTATCCTCTTCTACACCAGGGTCCATCCTCTTCTACACTGGGGTCTATCCTCTTTTACTCCAGGGTCTATCCTCTTCTACACCAGGGTCCATCCTCTTCTACACCAGGGTCCATCCTCTTCTACACTGGGGTCGATAATCTTTTACACCAGGGTCCATCCTCTTCTACACCAGGGTCCATTCTCTCCTACACCAGGGTCCATCCTCTTCTACACCGGGGTCTATCCTCTTCTACACCAGGGTCCATCCTCTTCTACACCAGGGTCCATCCTCTTCTACACTGGGGTCTATCCTCTTTTACACCAGGGTCCATCCTCTTCTACACCAGGGTCCATCCTCTTCTACACCAGGGTCCATCCTCGTCTACACTGGGGTCCATGCTCTTCTACACAAGGTCAGTACTCTTCTAAACTGGGGTCAGCACTCTTCTACACCAGGGTCCTTCCTCTCCTGCACCAGGGTCCATCCTCTCCTACATCATGGACCATCCTCTTCTACACCATGGACCATTCTGTCCTACACCATGGACCATCCTCTCCTACACCATGAACCATCCTTTTCTACACCATGGACCATTCTGTCCTACACCATGGACCATTCCGTCCTACACCGTGGACCATTCTGTCCTACACCAGGGTCCATCCTCTCCTACACCATGGACCATTCTGTCCTACACCATGGACCATTCTGTCCTACATCATGGACCATTCTGTCCTACACCATGGACCATTCTGTCCTACACCAGGGTCCATCCTCTCCTACATCATGGACCATTCTGTCCTACATCATGGACCATTCTGTCCTACACCATGGACCATTCCGTTCTACACCGTGGACCATTCTGTCCTACACCAGGGTCCATCCTCTCCTACACCATGGACCATTCTGTCCTTCACCATGTACCATTCTGTCCTACACCAGGGTCCATCCTCTCCTACACCATGGACCATTCTGTCCTACACCATGTACCATTCCGTCCTACACCGTGGACCATTCTGTCCTACACCAGGGTCCATCCTCTCCTACACCATGGACCATTCTGTCCTTCACCATGTACCATTCTGTCCTACACCGTGGACTATTCTGTCCCACACCAGGGTCTATCCTCTCCTACACCAGGGTCCATCCTCTTCTACACCAGGGTCCATCCTGTTCTACACCGAAGTCGGCATTCTTCTACACTGGGATTGGTACTTTTCTACACTGGGATCGGTACTCTTCTATACCTTTAGTAGCACAGTTCAACTCAGGTGCCATCTCCACATCGAAAGTCGGTTGCAAAGGATCTCCAACGTCCCCTGTCTCGTGCCTTGATGGACAATCTACAAGACTTTTCCATGTCCATTGTTTTATGTTGGCCTCTCAGTTATATCGTTGTTTTCACCTGGCCCTTTGCCCTCCACCTTTCCGTCAAGTAATGTTTTCAGTATTGCGCTGTTTTTTTATGAGACCAAAATAACTGCATGACTCTTGATTTCGTTCGTCAATTCTCTTTGCACTCTTCACACATTATCCTCGACGTCAGTCCTGCAAATATGCCGTATACGAGGAAGCCGACAATATCCTATATGGGTCCCGATCTTTTGCAATACAGCAGCAAATGCGGGCTCATGCCTTTGGTCATTCCATCTCGCCATCGCATAGGTGAGCGCTTCCGTAGACGAGTACAGACATAGGGCCACCAAAACGTTGTTCTTCATGTCCATCTGTTGTCAGGTATACATACTTCATGTCCACATCTTGTTAGACATGCATACTTCATGTCCATCTGTGGTCAGGTATGCATACTTCATGTCCACATCTTGTTAGACATGCATACTTCATGTCCATCTGTGGTCAGGTATACATACTTCATGTCCACATCTTGTTAGACATGCATACTTCATGTCCATCTGTGGTCAGGTATACATACTTCATGTCCACATCTTGTTAGACATGCATACTTCATGTCCATCTGTGGTCAGGTATGCATACTTCATGTCCACATCTTGTTAGACATGCATACTTCATGTCCATCTGTGGTCAGGTATACATACTTCATGTCCACATCTTGTTAGACATGCATACTTCATGTCCATCTGTGGTCAGGTATGCATACTTCCTGTCCACATCTTGTTAGACATGCATACTTCATGTCCATCTGTGGTCAGGTATGCATACTTCATGTCCACATCTTGTTAGACATGCATACTTCATGTCCATCTGTGGTCAGGTATCGATACTTCCTGTCCATCCCAGTCATGTTTCCGTGATATCGTTATTTCCACAACATCTCGAATAAAAGTTTGATGTCGAATTTCTTCGTTTTAGATTGTTAAGTATAAATACCTCCTTTATTCATTTCTCCAAAGCGTCATTATTTGTTTAATATTATTTCCAAGAGATGTACCCCGTTCTTATATATATCCACATTTCAAATGCCCCGATTTGTTCAGTATTCATGGTTCTACGCCACATAGTGAATAATACGCGTGTACATAAAACCTGGTCATTCTAATTTGTATTGTGTGAGTGACTTATTTGAATGATAAAATATGACTTGTGTTGGTGAACACTGATTTGGCCATCGCTATTCTCTTCCTGATTTCCATTTCGAAACCTTTAATTTTATTTATTATATTTCCAAGACAGGAGAAGCTTTTGACCTGTTTCAATATTTAACTTAACTTAACTAAACGTCGTTATACTGGTTTAGAAGAATATGCAGTTTGTATATAACCAGTTTATTTGACGGTCTATTTTTATCTGTAGAGTAGATGTCGAGTCTGTTTTACTGATTTTCAGAGTGTTAGTTTTCTGGGTGCTAATGTGCAATCTATAAACCTGGCTTCTGTTCTTTACTTGAATCACTAATTTGTGTCGCTCTTGTTTGATTTCGACCAGCAGAACTGTGTCAACTGCATATCTGAGATTATTCATTGATACTCAACCGTTCATGAATCCCAGCATTTCTTCTGCCGAAAAATGGGTTTAGTGTAAATGTTAGACAATGGGTTAGTACGCATTCTTGTTTAACTCCTTTTGATACAATAGTGGCTAAAGGTCATGTAGGGTGTCGTTAAAGAGCCATTATATATGTCTAGAAAGAGTTTATTAATACATGGTGAGTACAGTTTGCTAGATCTTGCATTGAAATTTTGCAGCTAGTATTTGTTACTGATTTTTCTTGTGTCTGTTTCATCCATGCCTGTTTTCCAGACATGTAATTAGTTTCTCTTGCTAGACTCTGTTAAAGGCCTTATTGTAGCATATAAAGGGCTACTCAAAGCTGTTTCTTTGCTTATGCATATTTGTCCGCTAGTGTCGTTTATACAGAATATTACTTCCCTTGTTCTGTTGTTCTGTCTAAATTCAAAATATTCATCGGGCGCTTCCTTGTCTACTCTATGCATAATTCTTTCCTGTATAATTTTAAGCTTCAGTGTGTCCTTCGATATTCAGATCTGTTTCTTGTGCTTCACTCTGGGAATAAAGTTGTGCGCAACAGAGATTAAAATGTCCCTTACATGTGTGGTCGACTCGTCCGATGTCATCTCTTCTTGAACTGCCATCAACGCCTCAAACTACGTGAACAGTTACCGAAAAATAGGAACAATGCAGACAAAAGTTTTTCATAGATGAGAACTGGCTCATAAATTACATCATGAATAGCAATTGAAATACTTCGGCCACTTAAAAAGACACACCCGCCTTGAAAGAACGACAATGTAAAGAGAAGCAGAGGCAAACCAAGAAGGCGATGGCGCCAAAATATCAAAGATTGATTGAGCTTGATTCTGGGGCAGCCTGGAAGATTTGGCAAGTGTTTCTTTCAGACGCGCTTTGGTGGGCGTGACGTTCTGCAAAGGATATGCTATCTAGGATCATTTTAAGCAATGTCTTAACTGTGTGTCTTATCAAACTGATTGTTCTCAGATCTGAACACTCGGTTGCACACTGTTTTTTGGGTATTGTGGTACTGTAGCGCGTGCGTTAAAGGTATCTCGTGTCTATAGTCTGACTGTTATGAAAGGTCGTTCGTGTCTACCATTTTGTTTTTAAAATCTCACTATCACCAACACAACCGTGTCAGCTGACTACAATTATACCAGAACGGACTTTGGGAATGAAGAGTAACATCAAGGTCAGGTGAAACATACTGATCACGGCACAATCTCACGTCTAAGTCGGACTGCCTGTGAACAGGTTGTGTCCTAGCAGTGTAGTTAACGAGGACATATACTATGATCCCCTTACTGGTCAGCTTTCTGAGAAGTTGCACATTCCAATGATTTCAAGGGGACAAAGATCCACCATCTCAAGGACGCTTCGGGATATTAGAAGAGCCACTGTAACCAACCACAGAAACGTAATCAAAAGTGTTTATAATTCAGTACGAGTGGTTTCCACAGCGACAACTATTACCAGAACAGACTTAAGAATGGCTCAGATTGGACAGTTTGCGGGAGATAATCACAGCGAGAGTCACTGACACTATAACAGACTTAAGAATATCTCAAGATGGGACAGTTTGTGGGAGATAATCACAGCGGGAGTCACTGACACTATAACAGACTTAAGAATATCTCAAGATGGGACAGTTTGCGGGAGATAATCACAGCGGGAGTCACTGACACTATAACAGACTTGAATGTCTCAAGATGGGACAGTTTGTGGGAGATAATCACAGCGGGAGTCACTGACACTATAACAGACTTGAGAATGTCTCAGATGAGACAGTTTGTGGGAGATAATCACAGCGGGAGTCACTGACACTATAACAGACTTGAGAATGTCTCAGATGAGACAGTTTGCGGGAGATAATCACAGCGGGAGTCACTGACACTATAACAGACTTGATAATGTCTCAGATGAGACAGTTTGCGGGAGATAATCACAGCGGGAGTCACTGACATTATAACAGACTTGAGAATGTCTCAGATGAGACAGTTTGCGGGAGATAATCACAGCGGGAGTCACTGACACTATAACAGACTTGAGAATGTCTCAGATGAGACAGTTTGCGGGAGATAATCACAGCGGGAGTCACTGACACTATAACAGACTTGAGAATGTCTCAGATGAGACAGTTTGCGGGAAATGATTAAGGAGACTTGCTTGTACTAGAGCCGACTTGAGAATGTCTCGTTTGTGTGTAATGACCAAAGCGATGACTGTTGATACTTTCCGTTGTTTCCTAAAATTATTTCTCTACTTCTGTTCTTTCACGTCTCTTTCAGGTCTAGTTCTCTCCGCAGATTGGAGGTATACAGACTCGGTCACTACGCCTTTCAACTTTGACATTGACCTAGCTTCGCTTAGCTCTGAAACCTGATCGCTGTGTTTGATCAGTGTTGAATTGCGCAACTCATAATACGATAATACAATTAGCCGAGATGTGATAATGCAGTCGTATTTAGTCTAGAATCTACAATAAAACCGTCCTATGGAGATAATGTAACTAGCCTTGACTATATAATTAATCTAGAATATATCATATATTTAGCCTAGAGCTGATAGTATAATTAACATAGAATCTATAAAATAACTAGCCTTAAATGATCATATAATTAGCCTAGACCATATAATGTATCTAGTCTATAAAATATAATATATTTAACCTATAATCAATCATATAAGTAATCTGGAATGTATCATCTAATTACCCTATAATATGTAACCTAATTAGTCTATCATTTGTAACCTAATTATCTTATACTATAAAATATAAATAGTCTTGCATTTATAAGCATTTACAAACTAGCTAACTTAAAACTCCAGAAGTAGGAGTGACGTGCTAAGACTACAATACACCTGATAGTGAGTGACAACACGGACACAACAGCTGATATATCTGCACATGTATGACTTGTTTGACCAACATCAACTAAAAAAAAAGCCTAGATAATTCACTAGCTAGCAAAAAGCAAACTATAATAGCATGCACACCAAACACGGGGGACGAGGAGGGTAAGCAATATACACAGATACATAGTGATAACATGCGTATTAATACAAGAATGCCGCGGAGGGTGTGTGAGGAACTAGAAAGTGCTTCATCTGCTCTGGTAGGACTTCTTTTCTTTGTTATCATCTTCCTACTGGTTCGCGTGTTACCTCGTAAACTATCATGTGATAACCCTGTCCACGTTTGGCCGTTGTGTCTGCCAATGGACGATCTCTCCAATAGCAAGGTTTCTGCTTTGTGCTAATGTAAATCTGACAAATTCGGCACCAATCTATCACTGATTCTAGGCTGCTTCTATTCGTCAGGTATGACACTGCGAGAACTATATTTACCATCTCGTGACATAGATCATAATCACGTGACTGTGTGGATTACCTACCTACCATCAGGACAGATATCTAGAAGGTCAGCAGCAATAGACTGTCACTTTATTGTCACATGTCAAAATAAATGAATCGAAGCTGCGGGGGTTACTGAAGGTCAAAAGTCGATTAAAAACATACATCGGTAATGGCTTAGAAACCGCGCCAGATTACCTTCGTCAGGACTAAGAACAAACGAAAACACAAAACAAATGTCAATACACACACCCACATAGAGTGAGAGAGAGAGAGAGAGAGAGAGAGAGAGAGAGAGAGAGATGCATATAGACACATAAACAGAAACAATTAAAGAGAAGTAAAGAGAGACGGAAGAGAAAAGATGAAAGAAAGTGTGAAAGAGAGGTTTGAGCGGGGGAACCTATGCAAACATATGTAATGTATTCAAACCGTGAGGTTTAATATATCCCATAAGGAAGTTTAAACGATGCTCAAGTTCAAACCGGTGTCGATCATCGCTAACGGTGTTAGTTACTTTGAAATCAACTTTACCTTGGTGTCCAGAACTATTGAAATGGTTAGCGACTGGAGAACCACAGTTCTTAGAAATGACATGCATGCGTTGGCAGAAGCGGATACACGGAGTTCAATGCGTCTCCTCGATTCATTTCATATTATAGCCGTAGAAAATAACAGTGTAGATTAAATTAGGTGACTTGTAGGTGAACACCTCTTTTGTTTGTAAAAAACAACAACGGAATACCTCTTTTATTTGTAAAAGACAAAACCAACTGAGTTCCGTAGGACCACCTGACGTGTCTGGGGAACATAGGCACGTTACGCAACCACTTTTGTTTTACAAGGCAGAGTGCCGCGGTGGTCCAGAAAGTGAATTTTGAGTCCGTTTCTAAGCAACAGGTCACATAAACTTCTATCACGTCTGCAGACTACCAAAGGGGGATCAGGAATGTCCTTCAAATGGAAGAATCGGAATGAAGTATAGGGAAATGGCGGAACAAGATATCACGAACAGAGGGAATGCTGGGATGAACATTGAGAACCAGTTTCACATGGTCAGGTTGCAGGAGTCGGAAGTGATACGCTGAAGGGTAGAGGTAACATTGCTTCAGGATAGAGACGCTTGCAGAAAAAGTAAAGCCTTATGTGAGACATAGGTGACGAAGGCGAAGGAGCTGCGAAACTGGAGTGAGTCGCGGTACGATTGAGGACGAGAAACGGTGTAAAGGAGATAGCAATGCGTATCAGTAGGTTTATAGAAGAGGGTACCTAGTTGAATACCTGTTCATGGGAAAGGTTTCTGAAGTAAACCTTGAAGGGAAAATCTGCATCCGGTGCTATCTCCAGTCGTCTTGATAATGTCTTGTCATTGGTCAAAGATAGCTTAGGAAGAGAGAGTTTTTAGTTCTTAGTCGACCTGTTGTTCTACAGGGGCAGATTCCCATGTGTAGGTCCCAGCTCTGGTATGAGCTGGATGTAGCCGGGAGAATGGTTTCCTGCTTAGCCGGCTAGACTCGAGTAGCTTAATACTCCGCTGCGTTGGGGCAAGCGCTTACGGAGGGTGGTTAACCTATGTGCGAGTTCATCTCAATAGACTCAAACACCAGAGCAAAGTAGACCCGCAGACTGTTAGGCGCCATCTATGCTGCTCTTAACAAACCACCTAACCATGGCCGGGGCTATGCCATGTCACACAGTTAGTCGCCTCTTACGACATGCTCTCTGTGAGGCAGTGGTGCTATTCTTGTCCTTGTTATACACAAAGATGGGATCAAGACGCTGAGCAGCGCATAAACTGCAGAGGTCAGCTACCCGTATCTGACTGCTAGCGTCAGGGTCAGCGAACCAGAGCTCCCACGACCCTTCTACACCTCCACGCGGTGATCCTAGATAACAAGCTGCAACAGAGCAGACTGGCTAAGTAGAAGGGATCGAAGAGGGAGGGCAACCCGGTACTCAAAAATGCTTGCTGAAGTCGGATGTGTTTGACCGAAGGGTGCAAATATCGCAGTCAAACTGTAAACCACGACACAGCGCATTCCGTTCTCTGGACTACATTCCGCTACTTACAAAGCTTTTTTCAGGGCTTGGTAGCAGGAGATTGAGAACGAATAAAGAAGAAGAAGAAGATACACAACGACCCCGGCTAACAACTCGGACCAGAGAGTGAGATTGACAAATCCTCCTCACTTTTAGCCAAATCCTCCTCACTTTTAGCCAAATCACCGCTGGTCCGCAGACAGAACAAAAGGAAAATACTGCCCACACGGCTGAACAGAGAGAGTAGTCTTCATCACACGTGATGGGCGAACATCAGTTTAGGTTGGTGGAGGGAGAGGTCCCTAACAGATAAGGACAGTGCTGTCAAGAAAGTGCCTGATATATGAAGTTATGCACCTTTTTTATTGATACTCATTCTACGAATTAACCATTTCTTGTTTAGTCTACTTTCTCGTATGGCATACCGTATCTCAAACGCTTATGTTCTTTACCTGGCAATGGCTGCCAACTTAAACCGTATTGTGTCGTCGATATACGTCATGTCCTGTTCTTGTTGTTGCAATTTGTTAGTTGTTTTATTTGTACTTTGTCTCTGATGGGGGTCGTGCGATCGTAGCATGGGTTTCGTTGTTTTTCTGACCTGGTACGGTCGTTGGGTGCGTGTCTTTGTATCTTTTTTAAATTGAATGTCATTGGACGGTCGATAGGCTGTCACTAGACGGTCGCTAGACTGCCACTAGACGGTCGATAGGCTGCCATTAGACGGTCGGTAGGCTGCCATTAGACGGTCGGTAGGCTGCCACTAGAAGGCCACTAAGCTGCTACTAGACTGTCACGAGACTGCAACTAGACGGTCGCTAGGTTGCCACTAGAATCGCATGACCTCTAACCTTATACCATCACTAGGCTGTACCGACTTAACTTAACTTAACGTCTTTATACTGATTTAGAAGACTCTGCAGAGTCTGTATACAACCAGTTTCATTTATATCACCTTGCTCTAAAAGCTATGCACATCCAATTTATTCTTAAATGCATTAACTATCCCTACCTCCACTACCTCCCGCGGCAATGCATTCAAAGCATTCACCACTCTCTGGCTAAAAATATATTTCCGAATATCTAATCTAGACCTTTCTTTAGTTCATTTGTAGCTATGCTGTCTTGTTCTTCTGTGTGCCTGTATTTTGAAGAAAAAAACTTGTTATAGTCTAATTTATCCATTCCGCTGATTATCTTATAAACCTGTATTTGAAACTGAACCGGGGGTGGTTGACTCTTTGCACGTGATTTTGTGAAACTAGCTTCACATATGTCAGAAGCATTTGACCAAATCTGGTTTGAAGAAATGAAAGCCAGGTTTTTGTCCGGTTGCAAATACTTGCCATTTCCTGTACTCACATCAAACATGACATGAATTACCGATCACAAATATCAGAAAACTAATACGGAATACTTGGATTACTAGGAATCTTGATATTCAAACAGTCATACTATACCTACAGCCAGGTAGCAGCAGGATATTCGTAGTACGTTCTTTATTTTGCAACGTTTACTTCCCGTGGTTCGCTGGGACTGTAGGAAGGTAGATTGCGTATTGCATAGGAATGCCATTACTTTTTAGAATATTTGCCCTACAGCAGTTAGCAGCCCGCTCTTACCGATTTTCAACTGGCAAAGATACTTTAATTTGCACGGGTTGTACACGGGATCTCCGAGTTTGTCACCAATCTGACTAGACGATGATCTCACCTCCGGGGACGATTAAAATATGTGAGATTCGAAACGCTACCGTTTCATGCTTTCGTTCATGAGCGGCAAACGCATTTACCCCTTAACTAGAGCAATCCACTATCTTGAAATACTAGTCGAAAATATTCGTGAATTGATGTTGAATAAATGTCACAAATATTAGAGAATTGGTATAAAACAATAGTCATCAATATTAGAGAATTGGTATAGAACAATAGTCATCAATATTAGAGAATTGGTATAGAACAATAGTCATCAATATTAGAGAACTGGTATAGAACAATAGTCATCAATATTAGAGAACTGGTATGGATCAATAGTCATCAATATTAGAGAATTGGTATAGAACAATAGTCATCAATATTAGAAAATTGGTATAGAACAATAGTCATCAATATTAGAGAATTGGTATAGAACAATAGTCATCAATATTAGAGAACTGGTATAGAACAATAGTCATCAATATTAGAGAACTGGTATGGATCAATAGTCATAAATATTAGAGAACTGGCATGGATCAATATTAGATCTTTTATGGAGCAATAACCACAATTACCAAAGAACTGGTATTGAATAAATATAACAAATATCAGAGAACTGGTATCGAACAATAGTCACACATATCAGAGAACTGGTACGGAACAATCGTCACAAATGTCAGAGAACTGGCATAGAACAATAGTCACAAAGATCAGAAAATTGGCATGGAATTAAATGTTACAAATATTAGAATACTAGCATATAATATATATCACAGAAGTTTAACAGAACTTTACGAGAGTAGCCCCAAACAAACACATAAATATTTAATCAGACGGACACCATTTTGATAGCTCGACAACTCTCAAGTCCGCTTCTTAAAAAGGATAGGGGCTGCCTTGTCTCTCATACAAGCACCAGGAGAGACATACGCGGTTGTGTTGAGGTACTTGTTAGCCCAGCAAACATCCGACAACAATGCAAAGACGTACTGTAAGCACTCGGAAATACACAAAAATACCAACTGACGAAATACCAGTATAGTAATTGGTAATCAAGATTAGAGCCATGGACCTCCAGTTGATAAACGCACCTTGTCAAAAGTAGAGACGGGTTAATGTGTTTTGCAGCTGGTCAACAAACAATTCGTCAATTTATAACACTATTAGAATCAGTTGGGGGATTTGTAATGGACATGCGCGGAGAGAAATTACAGAAAATATACGGTATACTAGTAGTCAGTGTTAAAAAACGAGGTTAGCCAGAAACTATGCTTTAGTTCGTCAGGGAATATGATATAACTTCTCGAGAACACCTAGCTTTGTGCTATGACTGATACCATTTTACCGTTGTGAAACTATAGCTTACATTTCGAATTTATATTTCCAGCAAACGCATTCGCGTGGTTGCATCTTCCCAGAGGCAATGTGGGAATGCGAGACATGCTCATCCACACAAACCCTACGGAAGAAAATTGAATCCTTTGAGCTAAAATGCTACAGGTGAGTGCTCAAAATATTACGGATTATGGAATAGAAAATGGCAGAAATTCTACAGTAGCTCGATATAGAATACAACTGACTAGCAAACAACATACATCGTGTATCATGTCCTTTATTGAACGTCGCTCCCATCACAGCCTGTCTGAAATAAACTCTTCCCCTTGCCAAAAATCCAGCCTCCGCCACAGTTATACCCAGGCATTCCTGTGTATCTTGGTGCCATCGTCTTCTTGATCTACCTATGCCTCTCTTGCCTGGTATCGTACCTTCCATCACCGTTCTCTCGAGACCGTTGTGTCTCTTTACGTGACCAAAGTATTTACATTTTCTGGCCAAAACGGAATTGATAAACCAGTTCTCCTCTATGCTAAACTCTTACCAAATGTCTATATTTGTATTTTTTTCGGTCGAAGGTATTCTGAGGATCTTTCTATAACATTTTGACTCAAAGGATTCGACTCTTTGTCTAGAAGTTTTGGTAATCGTCCATGATTCACAGCCAAATGCTGACACGGGAAAAGCACAGGCTCTCAAGACTTTCACTTTTTTTTTTTCGTTTTTTGGTGCTCTGTCATAATTTCTTCAGGCTGTTCAGTTTCTGCATTGCTATGCTAGTCTACTTCTGATTTCTTTCGAGCGATCGCCATTTTTGTCAATTCTGGAGCCCAGATATTTAAAATGTGTGACCTGATCTATTTCCTCACCACCTCCTGTAAATTGATGTTGACATCGAAAACAACATTACTTCTAGGAAATGAACATTCTTTTTCCACCTCAAGCGTCATAATGGTCTAGAAAGAACGATACTGGAGGGTATGGTACCTGGCAAAAGATGAACCAAAGATAAGATGCACAAGGGACATAACATATGCTCTGGGGTTGACAGTTGCAGAGGTGTGAGAGCTGAGCTGGGATCGATTGTCTTACAGATCGGTTGTCACGAGAGCGATGCTCTGCATAGGAAATGCCACATGATGATGATGATTGTCGAGTTAGAGTGAATTTAAAAGCGACACACATTTCCGAACTGATTTTTTTTGTAGGCAAGGCTAAGAAATGTGAGAAAGAAGGACAGGACATATGCTTTATACTAGCAAGGTAACGGTCCTTTTAAAGTAGGCACTGCCGGCAGGGATGAAGTGTTAGAGACTTCATTGTACTAAACCACAGCTTTGTGAGGTGGGGTGGCCAGTTCCATTCCTCACTGCCTTTATCCTTCCCTAGTCGCCTAACAGGTACCGATTTACCGCTGGGTCGACTGGAATTGCCGGTAGCGGGAGTTGAACCCAGTACCTTTGCCTAGAAAAGCGAGTGCTCTACCACTGAACTAATTAGCAGTTCCTTAGTCGGAGCTTGAATATCTGAGGGGTAATGGTAAGAACTATACGATATACCTAATGTCACGCCTGAAATACGTAGAGAATACGGATATAAACTATAAGAAATGCTAGCTGACAGTGTTAAGATATGTGCAGAATAAAAACATGAACTACACTATTAACCACGACTAACATGTGTGCGGAGGAAGGGCAGATACTATACGATATATTTAAGGGTTTATCATTTGTCAGGCTTTATACATAAGATGTCGTAAATATAAAGTAACCAGACTTGACATTTGTGAAGATTTAGTATATAAACTATGCTAGCAGTCATGAATGAGATATGTGAAAATTTAGTATATAAACTATGCTAGCAGTCATGAATGAGATATGTGAAAATTTAATATATAAACTATGCTATCAGTCATGAATGAGATATGTGAGCATTTAGTATATAAACTATGCTAGCAGTCATGAATGAGATAAATGAAAAGTATGGACAGGAACTATACTGTATATTAGTAACCAGGGCTAAAATATGTTGCGATTTAGTACAGAAACTATGCAAGCAGTCATGAATGAGATATGTAAAGATTATGGTCAAGAACTATACTGTATATTAGTAACCAGGATTGAAATATAGAGAGCGTAACGAAATAAACTAAACTGTATACTAGTGGCCATGACTAAAGCACGTGGAGAAGAAGGGGAGAAACTATACTGTTTAGCTGTTCCCGAAGCTAAAATATGTGAAAAGGAAGAATTGAAACTATACTGCATACTAATAGCATGGTTATGCAGAGAGTAAAGGCAGGAACTACTCTGTCTACTGGCAGCCATAGATTTATAGAGAGTAAGGCAGCATTATGCTGTATACTATTAGCGATAGCTAAATATGTGGAGTGGAAGGGTAGAAATTATACTGAATATAAGTAGTCGAGGTTAAAACATCTGAAGAGTAAAGGCAGAAATTATACTGAATATAAGTAGTCGAGGTTAAAACATCTGAAGAGTAAAGGCAGAAATTATACTGAATATAAGTAGTCGAGGTTAAAACATGTGAAGAGTAAAGGCAGAAATTATACTGAATATAAGTAGTCGAGGTTAAAACATGTGAAGAGTAAAGGCAGGAACTATACGGCGTAGTCAGGGTTAAAATATGTGGAGGGCAAAGACAGGAACTATACGACATAGTCAGGGTTAAGATATATGGAGATTAAAGATAGGAATTATATCGTTTTATAGCCAATCAATCAAAATAAAAACCCTATGAAACACAGGTCTTCAACAGATACACGACAAGTCTTCATGTCCTCTGCCATCTCTTTCAGATCTGTTCACGTAATTTCTGATGCCACAAATTTGTATCTCGACCTCGTTTCTCCGTGTGTGTTTTATTATGCCCCTACTTCTATTTCCTTGTGAATTCCATAACAGAACCCGTCTAGTAATGTTGCAAGATTGTTTCGTGTTAATATGTGTCCCATCCAACGCGCGGGCCTTCACCTCATTTCATGTTACACCGATTTATGTCCGGTTCTTGCCAATAGTTTTACATTAGTGATCCTATTTTTTTTAAACACTTCAATCTCTAGTAGTCAGTGTTAAAATGTATGCAACTTGTAAACAGTTAATACCTTTTGGCTACAATCAAATCTCATCATACAGGCACATCTGTAACAGCTTGTCGTGCTACTGGGACGGACACATTATAACAAGCAGAAAGAGACAGCTGGAAGTTGTAAATGGAACGCGAATTAATCGGAGATAGGACAGGCTGGTTATCGTTCGTTTGGTACAACTCGTCTAGATAGAACAGGCTGGTTATCGTTCGTTTGGTACAACTCGTCTAGATAGGACAGGCTGGTTATCGTTCGTTTGGTACAACTCGTCTAGATAGGACAGGCTGGTTATCGTTCGTTTGGTACAACTGGTCTAGATAGGACAGCCTGGTTATCGTTCGTTTGGTACAACTGGTCTAGATAGGACAGGCTGGTTATCGTTCGTTTGATACAACTGGTCTAGATAGGACAGGCTGGTTATCGTTCGTTTGGTACAACTGGTTTAGATAGGACAGGCTGGTTATCGTTCGTTTGGTACAATTGGTCTAGATAGGACAGGCTGGTTATCGTTCGTTTGATACAACTGGTCTAGATAGGACAGGCTGGTTATCGTTCGTTTGATACAACTGGTCTAGATAGGACAGGCTGGTTATCGTTCGTTTGGTACAATTGGTCTAGATAGGACAGGCTGGTTATCGTTCGTTTGATACAACTGGTCTAGATAGGACAGGCTGGTTATCGTTCGTTTGATACAACTGGTCTAGATAGGACAGGCTGGTTATCGTTCCTTTGATACAACTGGTCTAGATAGGACAGGCTGGTTATCGTTCGTTTGATACAACTGGTCTAGATAGGACAGGCTGGTTATCGTTCGTTTGATACAACTGGTCTAGATAGGACAGGCTGGTTATCGTTCGTTTGATACAACTGGTCTTTGGTGCAGTCTTTATTTTCCTTAAGAGCACAGGGCTACAACTTGCCTTTGTTATAGTCTTTAGTGAGATCCAAAAAGAGCACATTTCTACAATTAGCTAATACTCTCCAGTGGCCAATAGTCTCCAGTGGCTAATAATCTCCAGTGGCTAATAATCTCCAGTGGCTAAGAGTCTCCAGTGGCTAATAGTCTCCATTGGCTAATAGTCTCCAGTGGCTAATAATCTCCAGAGGCTAATAATCTCCAGTGGCTAATAGTCTCCAGCGGCTAATAATCTCCAGTGGCTAATAGTCACGAGTGGCTCTTTCTTTTTGTTTATTGCTCAATCTCCATTCTAAAACTAGAGGTTGTTGTCTTAGATGTCGGATTTGGCTCGACAACAACCCTGCCTCTCTTTCTAGTCGTAAAGCCTCATCCTGTGTTCTCACCGCTCGACATCCATTGATATTATCAAAAGTACTATCACTTATTAGTTGTTTAACCAAAATATCCCTTTTCCGATATACCTTTATCGGCATTTCCTAGTCAAGGTGGTGACCGCTCGGTAGTAGTCTATCTTTTTTTTATCTCCAGCGTGGATCCATTCTTCCCCTTTGAATATAGTCTCGACCTCCGTCACCTGACCGACTGTCTCCCACGTGCAATCCATGTGACCCATCTCTATAGTTTCTTGTTCCCTGCAGTATTCTTGTGCAGTGTCTCTTATATGTGGTTTTTCGAAACTTTGACCTGGGTCAGTTCAAATCTGTACTTTTCCGACAGAGGTTCAAGCGTGTTTCTCGTATTCACAATGTTGTCTTCTTCTTCTACCTCCTCCTCTTCTTCTTCTTCTTCTTCTCGTTCGCCACTTTTTTTTAAATTAAGTCTACATGTGAAGTCCAGTTCTCTGGACAAAGGTTGCTATGGTGGGAAGTTCTTCAAGGCTACCAACCTTAGAGGTTTGTTTCTGTAGACCAGTGCTTAGTGGGCAGTTGCCTAAGCAAATGAGTCTTGCAGGGTATGTATGACTATCTACACTGCTTGTCCGCGCGTACATATGGGCGATAAAGTCATTTTCAACTTATGTAAGAGGTCATGTCCCGCTCTCATGCGAATCAAGATCTCTTGCTCAGCTCTTTCAAAACAGTGACAGTTGTCTCTCATTTGGTTGTCTTTTTTATGTTTTGGATAAGGGTCTTATCTTGGCTTGCCTACGTTCGTTCTCAATCTTCCACTACGAAACACTGAAAGGGTTTAAGTAGCAGAATGTAGTCCTGAGAACGGAATGCATTGTGTCGTAGTTTACAGCTTGACTGCGATATTTGCACCTTTCGGTCCAACACATCCGACTTCAGCAAGCATTTGTTGAGTACCGGGTTAGCATTCTCTCTTCGATCCCTTCTCTTTAGCCAGTCTGCCCTGTTGCAGCCTGTTATCCAGGTTATCCAGGATCACCGTGTGGATGTGTAGAAGGGTCTTGGCAGCTCTGGTTCGCTGGCCCTAACGCTAGCAGCCAGCTATGGATAGCTGACGACTGCAGCTCATGCGCTTTTCCGCATCTTGATCCTGGGTCTTATATTCATGGAAGTAGATTGTTCTTTCTGTTCTCGTGTTGCCGCCTCCTTTGTTAACCTGTTTGCTCTCTTGTTTCCTGCTATTGGCTTTTAGTTCGCCAAAGGCTTTTTAAAGCTCTGTTAGTCTACTATTCTTTGGAGCTTGCAGAACTGACATTGCGTCTGTTAGTTAGTTTTCTTTCCACTTGTGCCGTTTAGCGTGGTGGGGAGCTTGAGTCATCTATCCTGCCCCAAGTGCGTTGCGTCGGTCAATGTGAGCCCTTGTCGTTGCCACAATCACTCTAATGTCATCTATCCACCTACCTCGCGGCCGCCGCATTGCCCTGTAGCCAAATCTACCAGCATTGTAAGCCATCAGTGGAAGATGGTGAGGGTGCATTCTTATGAGATGACCAAACCAACTTATTTTCTGCCCGGAAATGTATTCGGCACAAGACGTAGTGACGACTATACTTCGAATGTCGTCATTCCGCATTCTGTTTCTTCTTGTAACACCGATGACTTTCCTCAAACACTTCATTCCACAAGTTGATATTCTGCTCTCGTACGCCCTTGACAGAGGCCATGTTTGGCACTGGTAGCTCAAAATCGGCATAAATATACTGTTTATCAGCTATTGCTTTGTTGCCAAACTAATGCTCGGGTCTCCTGATAAGTCACCTCAGATGCATTCTGACACCTTGTCTCGACTTCCCTGTCGATCCTACCTTCTGCTGAAAAAATACTGTCCAAATACTTGAACTCATGGACCTGTTGAAGAGCACTGTAATGAATTGCATCCACAAGGAATACAATTTGCTGACATTGACTTGTTGCGCCCTGTATTATTTCTATCTACGTGTGCAACTTGGACCTTCAACTTCATTCATTCTCAGTTTGTTGGAATATTTCACACTGTGGCCTTGACAGTTTCAGGGTACACATCCGATAATCAACAACTGACATGGCCAACTGATCGTACTGGATGAAAAACAACAGCTTCTTCCGATTTGCAGCTGTCACTAATTTGAACACTGCCAGACCTCGTTTGCATCTCTGTATGGTTTGATTATATCGATACTTAAATGGCAGGTGGCATTCAAATTACTCCAAGGTATTTCATCATGTCACGCATCTTAATGCCAAACTCATCGACAGTAATACTACGGAGATCAGACATCAAACTCGTAAGGTCATTTCCTTTTTTTCTCGATTTGCCCAGGATATTTTTCATTTGAAAGGTCTTTAACTTTGTTGTTGTCGTTGAGAGGATGGTCATCATAGATTAGGTTTGGCTAATTATGCCACCTTTTTGGGGGTGTCGCGCTGATCTAGAACCGTGACTCATCCCACTCTTGTGGCAAGGTGCTTCAGTCCCCTGGAGGTCACGTGTTCGAATTCCGGGCTGTATATTACTTCCCTTTCTTTTCAGCTGAATATCCAAGTGCAGATAAATAATTGTCTTGTATCCGGTGTCATGCACACAAATCCTTCATTATACATCAAAACCTTTTCAGTACTCGAATGTTATCGGTATCCGATAGTGGAACAAAGAATAATAACACTGTAACTTGATAAATTTAGCCACAAATATTCAATAGATATGGGCAGATCAACATTTGATGATTTGGCGTACATTTGTTAAAGGCCTATCCCCGACGTTCTGTCACGTGTCTTAGAATACATGCTCGCGGGTGGGGTGGTGTACGCATGCTTAGACAAAACACAGAGACAACATGCGAAACGAAATCAACACGAAAGAGCAGATAAATAGATTTGAATCTAGAAATAAGAAGTGATGGAGAATACAACAACAAAAAAACAGTTCAGATGGCACAGGCCGAAACAATTATCCAGCGCAATGAGAAGTCTGCCTTGATGAGTGTCAGCGAGTTTCTTCAGGCTCTGTCAGCACAAGCTTTTGAATGACCTTTTGTCGTTACTTGTATACAATGATTCTTTATTCCGTTATTCTCAAGCCACATCCACAACTCCCCATCTCCCCTTATTCGCAAGTAACAGCTACAACTACTCCATCTTCCCTTATTCTCAAAGCACACCCATAACTCCCCTTTATTCTCAAAGCACACCCATAACTCCCCTTTTTCTTAAGTCACACCTACAACTCCCCAACTCCCCATATTCTCAACCAACTCTCCATATTCTCAACCAACTCCCCAACTTCCCATATTCTCAACCAACTCCCAAACTCCCCATATTCTCAACCAACCAACTCCCCAACTCCCCATATTCTCAACCAACTCCCCAACTTCCCATATTCTCAACCAACTCCCAAACTCCCCATATTCTCAACCAACTCCCCAACTTCCCATATTCTCAACCAACTCCCCAACTTCCCATATTCTCAACCAACTCCCCAACTTCCCATATTCTCAACCAACTCCCCATATTCTCAACCAACTCCCCATATTCTAGACCAACTCCCTAACTCCCCATATTCTCAACCAACTCTCCATATTTTCAACCAACGCCCCAACTCCCCATATTTTGAACCAACTCCACAACTTCCCATATTCTCAACCAACTCCACAACTTCCCATATTCTCAACCAACTCCCAAACTCCGCAACTCTCCAACTCCACAACTTCCCATATTCTCAACCAACTCCCCAACTCCCCATATCCTCAACCAACTCCCAAACTCCCCATATTTTCAACCAATGCCCCAACTCCCGATATTTTGAACCAACTCCACAACTTCCCATATTCTCAACCAACTCCCCAACTCCCCATATTCTCAACGAACTCCCAAACTCCGCAACTCTCCAACTCCACAACTTCCCATATTCTCAACCAACCCCCCATATTCTCAACGAACTCCCAAACTCCGCAACTCTCCAACTCCACAACTTCCCATATTCTTAACCAACTCCCCAACTCCCCATATTCTCAACGAACTACACAACTCCCCATATCCTCAACCAACTCCCAAACTCCCCATATTCTCAACCAACTCCCCATATCCTCAACCAACTCCCAAACTCCCCATATTTTCAACCAATGCCCCAACTCCCGATATTTTGAACCAACTCCACAACTTCCCATATTCTCAACCAACTCCCCAACTCCCCATATTCTCAACGAACTCCCAAACTCCGCAACTCTCCAACTCCACAACTTCCCATATTCTCAACCAACTCCCCATATTCTCAACGAACTCCCAAACTCCGCAACTCTCCAACTCCACAACTTCCCATATTCTCAACGAACTACACAACTCCCTATATTCTCAACCAGCTCCCCAACTTCCCATATTCTCAACCAACTCCCCAACTTCCCATATTCTCAACCAACTCCTCAACTCATATTCTCAACCAACTCCTCAACTCATATTCTCAACCAGCTCCTCAACTCATATTCTCAACCAAATCTCCAACTCCCTATATTCTCAACCAACTCCCCAACTTTCCATATTCTCAACCAACTCCCCAACTTCCCATATTCTCAACCAACTCTCCAACTCCTCAACTTCCCAAATTCTCAACCAACTCTCCAATTCCCCAATTTCCCATATTCTCAACCAACTCTTCAACTCCCCAATTTCTGATATTCTCAACCAACTCTCCAATTCCCCAATTTCCCATATTCTCAACCAACTCTCCAACTCCCCAACTTCCCATATTCTCAACCAACTCTCCAACTCCCCAACTTCCCATATTCTCAACCAACACCTACAACTCCTCAACTCATATTCTCAACCAACTCCTCAATCCATATTCTCAACCAACTCCTCAATTCATATTCTCAACCAACTCCCCATATTCTCAACCAACTCTCCATATTCTCAACCAACTCCCCAACTCCAATTCTCAACCAACTCCTCAATTCATATTCTCAACCAACTCTTCAACTCATATTCTCAACCAACTCCCCATATTCTCAACCAACTCTCCAACTCATATTCTCAACCAACTCCTCAATTCATATTCTCAACCAACTCTTCAACTCATATTCTCAACCAACTCCCCATATTCTCAACCAACTCCCCATCCCATATTCTCAACCAACTCTCCATATTCTCAACCAACTCTCCATATTCTCAACCAACACCTGCAACTCACCAACTCATATTCTCAATCAACTCCTCGACTCATATTCTCAACCAACTCCCCATATTCTCAACCAACTCACCAACCCATATTCTCAAACAACTCCCCAATTCCCCGTATTATCAACCAACTCCCCATATTCTCAACCAACTCCCCATATTCTCAACCAACTCACCAACCCATATTCTCAAACAACTCCCCAATTCCCCGTATTATCAACCAACTCCCCATATTCTCAACCAACTCCCCATATTCTCAACCAACTCACCAACCCATATTCTCAAACAACTCCCCAACTCCCCATATTCTCAACCAACTCACCAACTCATATTCTCAACCAACTCCCCATATTCTCAACCAACTCACCAACTCATATTCTCAACCAACTCCCCATATTCTCAACCAACTCACCAACTCATATTCTCAACCAACTCTCCAAATTCTCAACCAACTCTCCATATTCTCAACCAACTCACCAACTCATATTCTCAACCAACTCCCCATATTCTCAACCAACTCATATTCTCAACCAACTCCCCATATTCTCAACCAACTCCCCATATTCTCAACCAACTCCCCAACTCCCCATATTCTCAACCCTCTCCCCATATTCCCAACCAACTCCCCATATTCTCAACCAACTCCCCATATTCCCAACCAACTCCCCATATTCTCAACCAACTCCCCATATTCTCAACCAACTCCCCATATTCTCAACCAACTCCCCATATTCTCAACCAACTCCCCATATTCTCAACCAACTCCCCATATTCTCAACCAACTCCCCATATTCTCAACCAACTCCCCAACTCCCCATATTCTCAACCCTCTCCCCATATTCTCAACCAACTCCCCATATTCTCAACCAACTCCCCATATTCTCAACCAATTCCCCATATTCTCAACCAACACCTACAACTCCCCATCTCTCTCTATTATGTAGCTACATCTAGATCTCCTCATACTCCATATTCTCAAACAACTCTCCAACTTCCCAACTCCCCATATTTTCAACCAACTCCCCAACTCCCAATATTCTCAACCCTCTCCCCATATTCTCAACTAACTCCCCAACTCCTTATATTCTCAACCCTCTCTCCATATTCTCAACCAACTCCCCAACTCCCCATATTCTCAACCAACTCCCCAACTCCCCATATTCTCAACCCTCTCTCCATATTCTCAACTAACTCCCCAACTCCCCATATTCTCAACCAACTCCCCAACTCCCCATCTCTCCCTATTATCAAGCCACATCTAGATCTCCTCATCTCCCCATATTCTCAAGCCACATGTTCTGCACGTCTGAATATTATTATTGTAATGCAATCTCTTCATTAATTGTTCTCAATATTTCTGTTACAAAGCCTGGTTTGATTTCCACCAATTTCTCCCTTTTGTTGGTGTATGTTTCTCATCTTTTTTTGGTATCTGCATCTTGCGTTGACATTGTTATATTTACTTCTATGTCGGACGTGCCACGATTTCCTGTCTCGTGTTGTGATGGTGGGATATCGGATGGGAGTGCTCAAGAACACATAACCCAAGAGGTTAAATGAAACAATACCAGCAAATAAAAAAGAAGAAATATATTGCAAGTGAATGGGTCAAAAAGAAATCGAAAGAAAACAAATAAATCTAGAAAAATCAAACATTCATAAGACAGCAAAAGAAACGACAATAAAACTGAAGTAATAAGCAGTCACCAGAGATCACAAGGACAAACAAAGAAATATGTTTAAAGTTTGGAACACCAACCACCATTTTTGCACCACACAGAATGACAGTAATCGTGTTGGATTGGAAATGGCGTGAACAGAATGAGGACACAATACACCAATCAAATCTAGAGTATTTCTAAACAACAAAGCAACTGTAACAGATTATAAATACTAATTATTTGGTGGTAATATAGCCAAAAGGATTGTATCTAATGGTTGAAAATGTTGTCCCGTCAAAATTATATGTTATGTTTGTACACAAAGAGATTTTGTATCACCTGATCAGTTTTATATGTACACAAGGACGTGTACTATAACCTGACCTGCTCTATCTACACACAAGGCCGTGTACTATAACATGACCTATCTTATCTACTCACACGGACGCCTACTATAACTTGACCTGCTCTATCTACACACAAGGACGTGTACTATAACCCGACCTACTCTATCTACACACAAGGACGTGTACTATAACCCGACCTGCTCTATCTACACACAAGGACGTGTACTATAACCTGACCTACTCTATCTACACACAAGGACGTGTACTATAACTGACCTGCTCTATCTATACACAAGGACATGTACTATTACCCGACCTGCTCTATCTACACACAAGCACGTGTACTATAACCCGACCTGCTCTATCTACACACAAGGACGTGTACTATAACCTGACCTGTTCTATCTGTAAACAAGGAAGTGTACTATAACCTGACCTGCTCTATCTGAACACAAGGTAGTGTACTATAACCTGACCTGCTCTATCTGTACACACGGATTCGTATTATCCATTAATCTGCTCTATCTGCCCAATGAGTTAGATCTGAATATCTTTTTGGGTTGTTCGTCTTCTTCTCTAGGTCGGAGAGTGTTGTATTGTGTTTCTACGCCTTACGGTCAAATACATCTGAATTCAGCACTTATTTGTATGAGTTAATCTTCCATAGCAGAACAGCCTTGCTAGTTCCTTAATCCCAACACATTCATGTTTAGTTCGTGAGTCGTGTCACTAACCACTAGGCTACAAGTATTTCTGGATTCTCTGAACAGTGAAAATATATTGAAATTAATTTTTTTCGAAACTTCAGGAAAGATAGTCTGTGAATTATTAGTCGATATACTGGTGCCGCCATTTTAATGTGGAAATGTTAAATGCAAAGGACCTACTTGAAATTATTGTTCTGTTAGTGACAAGATAGAAATGAAACTCGAGTTTAAATCAAAGAAGGTAAAGATAATCATTATTTCTTCTTTTTTTTTTTTTTAATCATCTCTCTTCAGATTTCAATATCAAAGTCAATGAAACATGTCCGTAGACAAGTAGCCAGGCGTCCTGATGACGTCAGATAAACTAAAGTTTATAGTTTTATGAAGCCTGGCGTCCTGATGACTCCAGATATACTAAAATTGATAGTTTTAGGTAGTCAACACGCTGGTGACATCAGATAGACTAAAGTTGATAGTTTTAAGTAGTCAACACGCTGGTGATGTCAGATAGACTAAAGTTGATAGTTTTAAGTAGTCAACACGCTGGTGATGTCAGATAGACTAAAGTTGATAGTTTTAAGTAGTCAACACGCTGGTGATGTCAGATAGACTAAAGTTGATAGTTTTAAGTAGTCAACACGCTGGTGATGTCAGATAGACTAAAGTTGATAGTTTTAAGTAGTCAACATGCTGGTGATGTCAGATAGACTAAAGTTGATAGTTTTAAGTAGTCAACACGCTGGTGATGTCAGATAGACTAAAGTTTATAGTTTTAAGTATTCAACACGCTGGTGATGTCAGATAGACTAAAGTTTATAGTTTTAAGTAGTCAACACGCCGGTGACATCAGATAGACTAAACTTTATAGTTTTAAGTAGTCAACACGCCGGTGACATCAGATAGACTAAACTTTATAGTTTTAAGTAGTCAACACGCTGGTGATGTCAGATAGACTAACGTTTATAGTTTTAAGTAGTCATCACGCCGGTGACGTCAGATAGACTAACGTTTATAGTTTTAAGTAGTCAACACGCTGGTGATGTCAGATAGACTAAACTTTATAGTTTTAAGTAGCCATGCACGCTGATGGCATGAGATTGGGCTGAAGTATATAGTTTTCCGTAGCCAGAAACGCTGATGATATCAGATGTGTGATGCATATTGGACTTCAAGAACAGAACCACGCAAAAGAAAAACAGTTTTGAGAAAAATGAAAGGCATTCTAAACAGCAGTTCCCTCTCTATCATTAATTTGAGGCCAGATAGTTACCACTATAACAAACAAACATTTTTAAATAGCTAATTAGTCAATAAAGAAGTACACCGCGTGGGGGCTCTACAAAATAATATTTGGAATCCCATAGACAGATGGAAATTACCAAAGGAAGTGAACGTCAAAAGATGATTTTTTGTGTGTAATATACACGAAAAGAAAGCCAGATCATTTATTTTACGACATGATATGGAAGTGTTTCTGTGACATCACACACCTCTGCTGGAAATATGTAAAGGAGGGCACACGGAGGACAGAATATTGTGGACGGTGCATGGATGTTAGTACATAAGAAGAATAACCTTCATAGTTCAGGTATGCACAACTATACAGCCGACATAACTATAATCTGATAGGCCTCAAACAAGCAACCTCACAGTCCATGAACAATCTCAAAGTCCATAATTAAACAATATCACAGTGGACAAACAATCGATCTCAGTATACAAACACACAATCTCAGACCACAAACATACAAACTCACAGTAAAAAAACAAACAATGTCCCAGTCCACAAACAATCTCAGTCAACAAACAAATAATATCACAGTCCATAAGCAATCTCACAGTCCACAAACAAATAAACTCACAGTCCACAAACAAACAATCTCACAGTTAACAAACAAACAATCTCACAGTCAACAAACAAACAATCTCACAGTCAACAAACAAACAATCTCACAGTCTACAAACAAACAATCTCACAGTCCACAAACAAACAATCTCACAGTCCACAGAAAAACAATCTCACAGTCAACAAACAAACAATCTCACAGTTAACAAACAAACAATCTCACAGTCAACAAACAAACAATCTCACAGTCAACAAACTATCTCACAGTCCACAAACTATCTCACAGTCCACAAACTATCTCACAGTCCACATGCACAGAGAACATTACATGGAGGTTGGTACAGGGAAATCCGTGCAAGGATGGCGGCACAGAGTAGACAGTAGGTTGGGGTGGCACATGGAGGATTGTATAGAGAAGGTGGTACATAGAGGATGGTACAGAGGCGGTGGTACAGGAGAGGTGGTAGAGGGAAGATGGTGCATGGCGGATGGTATAGAGGAGGTGGTAGATGGAGAATGGTAGAGGGGAGAGGGTACATGGAGAATGGTACATGGAAGGTGTTACATGGAGGGCAGTACATGGAGGATGGTACATGGAGGGCAGTACATGGAGGATGGTACATGGAGGGCAGTACATGGAGGATGGTACATGGAGGGCAGTACATGGAGGATGGTACATGGAGGGCAGTACATGGAGGATGGTACATGGAGGGCAGTACATGGAGGATGGTACATGGAGGGCAGTACATGGAGGATGATACATGGAGGACAGTACATGGAGGATGGTACATGGAGGGTAGTACATGGAGGATGGTACATGGAGGACAGTACATGGAGGATGGTACATGGAGGATGGTACATGGAGGATGGTACAGGGGAGGTGTTACATGGAGGATGGTACATGGAGGATGGTACATGGAGGAAGGTACAGGGGAGGTGTTACATGGAGAATGGTACATGGAGGGCAGTACATGGAGGACGGTACAGGGGAGGTGTTACATGGAGAATGGTACATGGAGAGCAGTACATGGAGGACGGTACAGGGGAGGTGTTACATGGAGAATGGTACATGGAGGGCAGTACATGGAGGATGGTACAGGGGAGGTGTTACATGGAGAATGGTACATGGAGGGCAGTACATGGAGGATGGTACATGGAGGATGGTACAGGGGAGGCGGTACATGGAGAATGGTACATGGAGGATGGTACAGGGGAGGTGGTACATGGAGAATGGTACAGGGGAGGTATTACATGGAGAATGGTACATGGAGGATGGTACAGGGGAGGTGTTGCATGGAGAATGGTACATGGAGGGCAGTACATGGAGGATGGTACATGGAGGATGGTACATGGAGGATGGTACAGGGGAGGTGGTACATGGAGAATGGTACAGGGGAGGTGGTACATGGAGAATGGTACATGGAGGATGGTACAGGGGAGGTGGTACATGGAGAATGGTACAGGGGAGGTGTTACATGGAGAATGGTACATGGAGGGCAGTACATTGAGGATGGTACAGGGGAGGTGGTACATGGAGGATGGTACATGGAGGATGGTACAGGCGAGGTGGTACATGGAGAATGGTACATGGAGGATAGGACATGGAGGATGGTACAGGGGAGGTGGTACATGGAGGATGGTACATGGAGGATGGTACAAGGGAGGTCGTATTTGGAGGAGGGTACAGGGGAGGTGGAACATGGAAGATGGTACAGTTGAGGTGGTATTTAGAGGATGATACAGTGGAAGTGGTACATGGGAGGTGGTACAGGGAAGATGGTACATAAGAGGTGCTATTTGAAGGATGATACAGGGTAGATGGTACATGGAAGGTGGTATATGGAGGATGGTACAAAAGAGGTCATATATGGCGGAGAGTACATGGAGGATGGTACAGGGGAGATGGTATATGGAAGATGGTACAGGGGAGGTGGTACATGGATTTAGGTACACTGGATTGTGTATATGGAGAATGGTACAGAGGATGTGGTATTTGGATGACGCTACATTGGAGGAGGCACATGGAGGATGGCATATAGAGGATGGTACATGGAGGATGGTACAAGGGAGGCGGTACATGGAGAATGGTACAAGGAGGATGGTACGGGGAGGATGGTACAGGGGAGATAGTACATGGAGGATGGTACAAGAGAGGTGGTACATGGAGGATGGTACAGAGGAAATGGTTTTTGAAGGATGGTACAGAGGAGGTGGTACATGGAAAATGGTACAGGGGAGGTGGTACGTGGAGGATGGTACAGGGTAGGTGGTACATGGCAGATGGCACAGGGAAAGCCGTGCAGAGAGTATTGTATATGTAGGACATTGCGTTGAGGAGGGTACATTGAGAATGCACAGCGAGCGTGGTGGAGAGAGGACAGTTGAAAGAGGGTGGTACAGAAGTGACTGTACAGAGATGACAGTACATGGAGGATGCCACAGATAGAACATTATAGTGGTAATAGTACATGTCCGGCACAGACAAGACAGTAACTAAGATACGCGAACATCGTGACATGGAGCAAATGTCAAGAACATAAGTGAGACATGTCACTATATTATCACCTATATCAGTGAGCACAGGTCCGGGATAACAAAAAAGGGAAACAGTTAAGCCAGGACGTGCGACAAATGTGTGTTAGGTAGGCCTCTGTAGATCGCATCTGGAATGGGTGAATGTTTTGGTCGTTAAGAAATCCAATACAAACCACAAGTGGCGTGACTTTCCTCTACCCCCAGAAATAAGCTCTAAAAAATGATAGCAATAAAAAGGTGTGGTTGTGACTTTACACAGACAGTTACACAGACAACAACAACGTCAACAACATTGTCTGTCTGGATGTTACCCCTAGTTCTGTCTGGTCGAACGGTTATTAAGTGACTGGTGCAATACCTTGGACAAGATATCGTCCATGTTGTTCAGCGTCTGGTTGCTACTTGACGACAGTCCCGTGTCATTTCCGCTGTCCTTGACCTGAGGTTCCGAGGACCCACTCTCGGTTTCGAGACTCGTTCCGCGGCCCGTGTCGTAAAGTGTGGGCTTGGGGAGACCCTCCAGCCTGGCTCGGGTCAGTCGGGACTGGTACGAGACGTGGCTACCATTCACACTTTCTAGGTCCCCTAGAGGTGATATGACACGAACATGAAAATATACTGACTGTGCAGTACTGTCAGACAAAAGTCTGATACAGTGACAGTACAGCACTGTCGTACATGTGATTTATACACTGACCGTGCCTAATATCATAAATGGTACTGATATACTGACAGTACGGGATTATCACACATCAACTCAATGCTTACAGCACAGTACTGTCACACATCGATATAATGCTTACAGCACAGTGTTGCCACACATCGATACAATGCTTACAGTACAGTACTGTCACACATCGATATAATGCTTACAGTACAGTGTTGCCACACATCGATACAATGCTTACAGTACAGTACTGTCACACATCGATATAATGCTTACAGTACAGTGTTGCCACACATCGATACAATGCTTACTGTAAAGTACTGTTACACATCGATACAATGTCAACAGTACGGTACTGTCACACATCGACACAATGCTCACAGTACTTTCCGTCACACTTTGATACAATGCACACAGTACAGTACTGTCACACACCGATACAATGTTCAAAGTGCAGTACTGACACACATCGATACAGTGCTCACAGTACAATACTGTCACACATCGGTACAATGCTTACAGTACGTACTGTCACACATCAATACAATTCACACAACAATATCACACACGAAAAAAAAGAAGCTCTGTAGAGCAAGCATGTTATACAATTCTTCAACTGACAATAACAACAATAATTTCAGCATTGCTCTAGAGTTTCAGTCACTGATAAATCTAGCATGGGAGACAGGAATCGGTCTGGATAAAGTGTCTCAAGTTTAGACCAAGGGCCGCATTAATTGCAGGCATTGGAACCAGAAACATACGGATTCAAGTTAATGAAATGATATCTGAATTTATTCAAGTTAATGAAATGATATCCGAATTTATTCAAGTTAATGAAATGATATCCGAATTTATTCAAGTTAATGAAATGATATCCGAATTTATTCAAGTTAAGGAAATGATATCCGAATTTATTCAAGTTAATGAAATGATATCCGAATTTATTCAAGTTAATGAAATGATATCCGAATTTATTCAAGTTAATGAAATGATATCCGAATTTATTCAAGTTAATGAAATGATATCCGAATTTATTCAAGTTAATGAAATGATATCCGAATTTATTCAAGTTAATGAAATGATATCCGAATTTATTCAAGTTAATGAAACAAGGAGTGCTGTTAAATTAATTGAACAAGGGCCATATGAATTAAGTTAATGGAACACAGGTTGCGTTGATCATCTTAATGGGCCGATAACCAAAATGATTCAAGTTAATGGAGCAAGAGTCACATGGATTCATATTTTACTCGAGTTGATGGTACAAGGACCACATTGGTTCAAGTTAATGGAACAAAGACCACATTCTAGTTAATAGAACAAAGACCACATTCTAGTTAATGGAACAAAGACCACATTATAGTTAATAGAACAAGTACTACATTGATTCTAGTTAATAGATCAAGGACCATATTCTAGTTAATAGAACAAGAACCATATTCTAGTTAATAGAACAAGTACTACATTGATTCTAGTTAATAGATCAAGGACCATATTCTAGTTAATAGAACAAGAACCATATTCTAGTTAATAGAACAAGGACTACATTGATTCTAGTTAATAGATCAAGGACCATATTCTAGTTAATAGAACAAGAACCATATTCTAGTTAATAGAACAAGGGCTACATTGATTCTAGTTAATAGATCAAGGACCATATTCTAGTTAATAGAACAAGGACCATATTCTAGTTAATAGAACAAGGACTACATTGATTCTAGTTAATAGATCAAGGACCATATTCTAGTTAATAGATCAAGGACCATATTCTAGTTAATAGAAAAAGAACCATATTCTAATTAATAGAACAAGGACTACATTGATTCTAGTTAATAGATCAAGGACCATATTCTAGTTAATAGAACAAGGATCACATTGATTCTTATTAATAGATCAAGGACTATATTCTAGTTAATAGAACAAGGACCATATTCTAGTTAATAGATCAAGGACCATATTCTAGTTAATGGAACAACGACCACATTGATTCTAGTTAATAGATCAAGGACCATATTCTAGTTAATAGATCAAGGACCATATTCTAGTTAATAGATCAAGGACCATATTCTAGTTAATAGAACAGGGACCATATTCTAGTTAATGGAACAAGGACCACATTGATTCAAGTTAATAGATCAAGGACCATATTCTATTTAATGGAATAAGGATCACATTCTAGTTAATGGAACAACGACCACATTGATTCTAGTTAATAGATCAAGGACCATATTCTAGTTAATGGAACAACGACCACATTGATTCTAGTTAATAGATCAAGGACCATATTCTAGTTAATGGCACAAGGACCAAATTGATTCTAGTTAATAGATCAAGGACAATATTCTAATTACTGAAACAAGGACCACATTCTAGTTAATGGAACAAGGACCACATTGATTCTAGTTAATAGATCAAGGACCATATTCTAATTACTGGAACAAGGACCACATTAATTCTAGTTAATAGATCAAGGACCATATTCTAATTACTGGAACAAGGACCACATTCTAGTAAATGGAACAAGGACCACATTGATTCTAGTTAATAGATCAAGGACCATATTCTAATTACTGGAACAAGGACCACATTCTAATTAATGGAACAAGGACCACATTGATTCTAGTTAATAGATCAAGGACCATATTCTAGTTAATGGAACAAGGACCACATTGATTCTAGTTAATAGAACAAGGATCATATTCTAGTTAATAGAACAAGGACCATATTCTAGTTAATAGAACAATGACCATATTCTAGTTAATAGAACAAGGACCATATTGTAGTTAATAGATCAAGGACCATATTCTAGTTAATGGAACAAGGACCACATTGATTCTAGTTAATAGAACAAGGACCATATTCTAGTTAATAGAACAAAAACTATATTCTAGTTAATAGAACAAGGACTATATTCTAGTTAATAGAACAAGGACCATATTCTAGTTAATGGAACAAGAACCACATTGATTCTAGTTAATAGAACAAGGACCACATTCTAGTTAATAGAACAAGGACCACATTGATTCTAGTTAATAGAAAAAGGACCATATTCTAGTTAATGGAACAAGGACCACATTGATTCTAGTTAATAGAACAAGGACCATATTCTAGTTAATGGAATAAGGACCACATTGATTCTAGTTAATAGATCAAGGACCATATTCTAATTACTGGAACAAGATCAGATTCTAGTTCATGGAACAAGGACCACATTCTAGTTAATGAAACAAAGAACACACTCTAGTTAATGGGACAATGATTATATTCTAGTTCATGGAACAAGAACCACTTTGATTTTAGTTAATGGAATAATGATCACATTCTAGTTAATGAAACAAGGATCACATTCTAGTTAATGGATCAAGGACTACATTCTAGTTAATGGAACAAAGTTTACATTCTAGTTTATGGAACAAGGACCACATTCTAGTTAATGGATCAAAGATCACATTCTAGTTTATGGAACAAGGACCCCATTCTAGTTTATGGAACAGGGACCACATTCTAGTTAATGGAGCAAGGACCACATTCTCGTTAATGGAACAAGAACCCCATTGATTATAGTTAATAGAACAAGGGTCACATTGATTCAAGTTAATGGAACAAGGACTACATTTTAGTTAATGAAACAGTCACCTCACTGATCCACGTTGATGGAGGAAGGACCTCACTGATCCAAGTTAATGAAACAATAACCACATTGATTCAAGTTAATGGAACAGCTACCCCACTGATCCAAGTTAAGGGATCAAGGATTCCACTGATCCAAGTTAATGGACCAGATGAGTGTGAAGAAAGCTCGGACAACCCATGGACTGAGCCAAAGTAAAACTTTAGTTGGTGCTTAACAAAGTATGTTTGGTGAAAACGTGATTTCTCTTTTAATGAATGTACCTCTGTACAATTGTCTTACAACTTATTTTATTTCACTCATGTAATTCTTCTATTTTGTTAATATAGTAAGGCGTGTTCAAATGAAACCGGACCTAACTGCACCAAAGGAACATACGCACGATGCACACAATGACGTAACTTCTGATTTAAATAGCACTTACCAACCGTAAAGTTTGCTAAATTTTATTTTCCTCCGACTTATAGTTTCCTCAGTAGACCGTGGAAAACATGGCGGGTGTGAAACGGAATTCGTCCAGAATTAATCAGCGAGCGGTGATTCGGTTTCTAACAGCTGAAGGATTTACATTCATCGCAGAATGCAGACAATGTATGTGACTGACATGCGTGAAGACAACAGTGAAGAACTGGACAACGATGTTTAAAGAAGGACGTGAGTTAACGAAAGACTTTCCAGGTCAGGCGCATACTGTTGCGTCAGAAGTTATCCAATACCAAAATTGATGCAGAAATTCGGGTGGACCGTCGCCGGAGCTTACGTTCACCACACTTTTCTCACCATACACTGCCTGCATTTTGCAATGAATGTCAACTGATCAACATCCTTCAGCTGCTAGAAACCGAATTACCGCTTGCTGATCAACTCTGGACGGATTCTGTATCCCACCCGCCATGTTTTCAATGGTCTACTGAGGAAACTATGAGTCGGAGGATAATGAAATTTTGCAAACTTGACGATTAGTATGTGCAGTTTATCACGTGCGCATCGACCATATGTTCCCTTGGTGCAGTTAGGTCCGATTTAATTTGAACACGCCTCGAAAGTACTTCTATTTAAATCTTACTTGTGATCTGAGTCCTCTCTTTTATCATAATCCTTGTTTCTGTTTTTGGACGCATTTAGACTTTGTACTTGATAGTTGAATGTTTTGAGTAGTAGAGTGGTAGCGAGCTCGTTCTCACAGCAAATTGTAATAAGTTCAATCCACAGTATCAAACCGCCCCAGTTGACCCAACTGTAAATGGGTACTTTCTTTACTAATAGGGAATGATCGGTAGCGAGGAAGGTAACATACTTTGCATAACGTAGATATGATTTAATAAAGGGTGGAATTTTCATTTTAGCTTTATTTTTGAACAAAGAAAAACCTAATGGAGAGGATTAGAACCCTCTGGACCATCTTATTATTTACAGTCATATTACAACCCCGCCTCATAATATGCTGAGGCCTAGTTTAATTACGTTTTAAACACTTCATCCACGACAGATGTGTTCGTTATGCAGCTATCTTTTCCAATCTATATCTAAATGGGTTTCTCAAACAGCTTTTAACCCACCAACGTTATCATGCCACTCTGGCTGAATACCTCGTGAGTGCGGATTGAGAGTCACTGGTCCAGTGCAAGGGCTCTCAACATGTTTAATATGATACACTGCTCCCCCCCCCCCTCCCGCCCTCCCTCCCCCTAACCCCATCCTCCCAACTAACCTGCGTCATTTTTAGATAGAGTTCTCGTGTTGACGTTAAGTCCTGTTTTATGTTTTTGTTACAAACTTGGAAATCTTTTATAAAATGTTCATTCATGATTCATCTGGTATTCCCTCGCGGGACGCCGTTTGTGAATATGCGTTCAGATTGCTCGTCTTAATGGCTCAGTCTGTGGGTAATGTTTTATCTGGCCCTGATGATTCCTTGCAAAAGACTGTTTGAGAACCCTCGTCTAGAGAGCTCATCTTAACGGGACATTCTGCAGACATCGATCTGGCTGGCCCCTGCGACTTAGTTGTTTTAAGAGCGGTAGGTCGACCAGCTGACTAGTCACGTATCTACAGGCTTGTAATCTGACTAGGTAAAGTCTGTCTGTCCGTGGACTGCGAGCGTGTCTGTCTGTGGGCTGTGGCGTGTTTGTATGTGGAGTGTGGGTGTGTCTGTAGGTGGAATGTAGGGTGTTTGTATGTGAGTTGTGGGGTGTCTGTCTGTGGAGTGTGGGGGTGTTTGTACGTGGGCTGTGGGGTGTCTGTCTGTGGAGTGTATGGGTGTATGTACGTGGAGTGTATGCGTGTCTGTCTGTGGGCTGTGGCGTGTTTGTGTGTGGAGTGTGGGTGTGTCTGTATGAGGAGTGTATGGATGTATGTGGGGTGTTTGTATGTGGAGTGTGAGGATGAGTTGTGGGGTGTCTGTCTGTGGAGTCTATGGGTGTCTGTCTGTGGACTATGAGGGTTTCCGTCTGTCGAGTGTGAGGGTGTCTCTCTGTAGACTGTGAGGGTGTCTATCTGTAGAGTGTATGTGTGTCTGTCTATAGACTGTGGGGATGTCTGTCTGTGAAATATTAGAGTGTCTCTCGGTGGACTCTATCTGTAGAGTGTGATGGTGTCTCTATGTAGAGTGTGATGGTGTCTGTCTGTGAAATGTGAGAGTGTTTCTCTGTAGAGTGTGATGGTGTCTGTCTGTGAAATGTGAGAGTGTTTCTCTGTAGAGTGTGATGGTGTCTCTATGTAGAGTGTGATGGTGTCTGTCTGTAAAATGTGAGAGTGTTTCTCTGTAGAGTGTGATGGTGTCTGTCTGTGAAATGTGAGAGTGTTTCTCTGTAGAGTGTGATGGTGTCTCTATGTAGAGTGTGATGGTGTCTGTCTGTGAAATGTGAGAGTGTTTCTCTGTAGAGTGTGATGGTGTCTCTATGTAGAGTGTGATGGTGTCTGTCTGTGAAATGTGAGAGTGTCTGTCTGTGGAGTGTGATGGTGTCTCTCTGTGGACTGTGAGGGTATCTATATGGGGAGTGTATATGTGTATGTATGTGGAGTGTGGGTGTGTCTGTATGTGGACTGTGAAGGTGTCTGTCTGGGAATTGTGAGGCTGTTTCTATATGAACTATGATGTTGTTTGTATATGAACTATGATGTTGTTTGTATTTGAACTATGATGTTGTTTGTAAATGAATTTTAATGTTGTTTGTATTTGAACTATGATGTTGTTTGTATGTGAACTATGATGTTGTTTGTATGTGAACTATGATGTTGTTTGTATGTGAACTATGATGTTGTTTGTATGTGAACTATGATGTTGTTTGTATGTGAACTATGATGTTGTTTGTATATGAACTATGATGTTGTTTGTAAATGAATTATAATGTTGTTTGTATTTGAACTATGATGTTGTTTGTATGTGGACTGGGAGGATGTTCGAATGTAGGTTGTGAAGGGGTTTGCATGTATACTGTGAGCTTGTCTGTAAGAATATTGTGATGCTGTTTGTACGTAGGTTGTAAGGTTGCTTGTATCCTCACCATGTGGTTGATTGTGTGTGGACTCTTAAAATGTATGTATGTTGGCTGTGAGATTGTTTCCATGTGGACAATTGGGATGTTTGTCTGTAGACTGCTGATGTTTATTTGTTGGCTGCTGATGTTTGTTCGTGGATTATTGGTGTACGCTTGTGGACTGTGATGGCTTGTGTGTGGACTGTTGGGTCTTCTATGTAGAATATTGATGTGTGTTTGTGAACTGTGTTTATGTGTGTTTGTGGACTATGCATGTTTGTGGACTGGGATGATGTTTATTTGTGAACTATTGATCTTGTTTGTGGACTATTTATGTCTATTTGTGAATTATTGATGTTTGTTTTTGGACTTTTTGTGTATGTTTCTGGGCTGTTGCTGTTTATTTGTGGATTATTGGTGTTAGTTTGCGGACTCTGATGACGCGTGGTTGTACGATGTTGATGTCCGCTTGTTTACAATGATAATGCTTGTTTGTGAACTATTGTGTCCGTTTGTTTACAATGATAATGCTTGTTTGTGAACTATTGATATCTGTTTATCGACTGTTGTCACGGTATTGGTGTCGTCAAAGCTAACATGCTGACGTGTTGATATGTTGATATATTTGCCAGGTTGATCCAAGCAAAGGCCCCTGACCTACACCCCGACTATAATCTCCGCTGTTCTATCATATGGGCGGACACTAGTATGAATCACCTGATTGGTCATCTACACAGTAATCAACCAAATACAGTTCTACAAAGCAAACATGCAAATGAGTGTCACGCTACACGAACAAGTCCTTCAGCCAACCAATCAGCGTGTAGCCTGTGATCATGTGACACTAAACTCACCGACAGAAATTTTTTTATCTTTGCGGCTAAAATCTCGTCCTGTTTCCACCTCTCGTCTACAAGGTAAAGGTCGTTGGTCTTCACCGAGACAGCTTGATGAGCGTGGGAAGTAAAAGTCATGGTTAGCACAAAACACAATTCTCCTCAAGACGCTCTATGCCTTTGGCCTGAACACGTTACAGCTGTTGGCTGTCTTGATATTAATATGTGTCATAAAGACTAGGACATGACTTAACCAACCCCTGCCAACATTTGAGCTCTTTCATGCCCTGGATACAGGACGTGTGTGGGCACATGACGTCTGTGAGTATTGGACGTGTGTGGGTATATGACGTGTGTGAGTACATCACGTGTGTGAGCACATGACGTGTGTGAGTACATCACGTGTGTGAGGGCAAGACTTGTGTGAGTATATGACGTGTTTGAGTACAGGACGTGTGAGTACAGGACGTGTGTGAGTACAGGAAGTGTGTGAGTACAGGAAGTGTGTTAGTACAGAATGTATGTGAATACATGACGTGTGTGAGGGGAAGACTTGTGTGAGTACAGGACGTGGGAGCACATGACGTGTGTGAGTACATGAGGTGTGTAAGTACATGCAGTATGTGAGTACAGGACGTGTGAGTACATGAGGTGTGTAAGTACATGCAGTATGTGAGTACAGGACGTGTGAGTACATGACGTGTGTGAGTACAGCACGTGTGTGAGGGGAAGACTTGTGTGAGTACAGGACGTGGGAGCACATGACGTGTGTGAGTACATGAGGTGTGTAAGTACATGCAGTATGTGAGTACAGGACGTGTGAGTACATGACGTGTGTGAGTACAGGACGTGTGTGAGGGGAAGACTTGTGTGAGTACATGACGTGGGAGCACATGACGTGTGTGAGTACATGAGGTGTGTAAGTACATGCAGTATGTGAGTACAGGACGTGTGAGTACATGACGTGTGTGAATACATGACGTGTGTGAGTAAATGAAGTGTCTGAGTACAAGACGTGTGTGAGTACATATGACTGTATATAATTACTTGACGTGTATAACTACGTACTATATGTAAGTGGAGACGTCTATATGTGTAAGTGTCTGTACGAGTGAGTTGGTGATTTATGTAAGTGCATGACTTGTGTGGGTAGGTGATTTATGTAAGTACAAGTCTTGTGTGAGTGAGCGATGACTTGTCTAACCATATGGCGTGTAAATTCCTGACTTTTGTGAGCATTTGATTTGTTTAAGCACATGGCTTATATAAGTACATGGCTTGTTGGGGTAGTTGTGTGACAACATGTGTGAGTGTGAATGATTGTGTGAGTTCATGTGGTGTGGGACTATGTTTCTGTATATTACTTTTTTGGTATGCACGTGACAGTGTGTAAAATAACGTACATACACACACACACACACACATGTAGCCCACATAACCACACGTAGAACAGATACCCACACGCAGAATATATACACACACGCAGTACAGATGCACGCAAGACGCACACTCTGGCACACCCAAACACAGACCATAAAACAAAATACACTGACATGAAATACGGACAGACACACAAAATACATCCCGTATGCACACACACACATTATAAACACACATAGTAAGCCATCAACCATGACCCCCCATGTATCAACCCCATATACAGGTCGCCCATCACTCCTTTTCCCGAACCAGACCTCTGTCAACCCTGACCCCGGGGTCACACAGTCATGGTAACACGCAGCACACACCAACAACGGCGCTCGTCAAACAAAACACCTACCTTTCTCACTAACACTCTCGCTCTCCAGGTCGACCTCCTCACAGCTCGAGCACTCTGGCGAGGACTGGATCTCGTCCTCAGAGCTGCTGAAGCTCTGCTGTCTCTGTTTTTTACCTCTCCTGTGCTTGTGTGGCTTTGGCGGAGGCGGCCTAACGCAATCTGACGGGTCAGAGCTCAGTGAATCGTTTCTTAACATACTCTCTAATTTCTTACGGTTGTTCCTGGTTCTACCACCGGCTGAGCTTGGGTCCAGATGTTGCTTTTTGTCCTTAGGATCATTGACTGCGCTATCCCTGGTGTCATCTGTCTGGTTGTCGCTGGCGTGGTCAATGAGAATGCGATGGCGAGAGAACTGCAGGTCATGGCTGACTGGGGCGCCCTTGGCGTTAAATTTGTCTGAGTCTCTCTCTCGACTTGGGGATCGTCGTTGGTCTTTTCCGGACCGCTCGCCTCTGTCTCGGTGATGTCGGCTGCTGCCTCCTCGTCGGTCCAACCTGACCTCCCCCTCCTGACCTCCATCAAGGCCCCCAGGCGATTGCTGCTGCTTCGTGTCATTGAGACGCTCCCTGGAGCCCCTGTAGCTCTCCTTGTCTGAATAATCCCTGCGACCATTTACCGGACTCTGCCGATACCGCTCTGCAGACTCACCACGTCCATCCTTCCTTCGTTCTTTGCTCTCTCTCCGACGGTCAAGCTGGTCTCTGTCCTCGTGACGTCTGTCGAGTGGACCTTCCCTGAAACAACAAAACAACAACACCATCATAAGCACGTAATGAAACACCTGACAGATTTAAGGATACCCGTTCATGACAGGAATGGCCAACATGTAGCTCTTGAACATATAATGAGCGGCTCAGGGAAGTATGTTGGCCGAATACTTGTTTGCGTCACAGTTAATATACAAGTCCTGCCGATGACTGATGTGTCGGATCGAAAGGTGAAAATATTGCAGTCAAGCTGTAAACTAGCGGGAAAACTTCTCCGGACTACATCCTGCTACTTGCAAAATCCTGTTCAGGGCTTGGTAGCGGGAGATTTTGAACGAACGCAGAAGACAAAGAATATACAAGTACAGGGAATATTACCTTACTGGTAAATTCTACCCTAACTATACACCTGAGTTTGAAGCACTTAAACAAGCTACGAACAACACATTAACAACAATTCTGACCTCCACCAGGCAGTCACCTTGATAGTTCTGTACTGGTGGCTTTTAATGGTGGCACATTCCCAATCCTGAGGACTAATCTAAGCAAGAAAGCTACTTTAAAATTAGCCAAACTTCAGTGGATAAAATCCCATTGTGGAGTACCAGGGAACGAAAAGGCAGACATTTTTTATTTTAAAAAGTAGAGATGATGCACAAGAAGACGTTGAAATCACATACTTTAAGAAAAAGAGAACTATCCAGGATGTCAGAAGAGAACAGGACCAACCAAATGGCGACTATCAGACTCATGAGCGGCAGGGACAGGTCACCATTCTTCTCCACAGAACGGAGAACATCATACTGAACAAGCACATGTTCAAGCTTTGACAGTCTGCTTTAACACTGTTCACAAGTGGACTAAATGAACAAACTGTCCAGCACGTGTTACAGGACTGCCCTTTTGTGTGACCAGTTAGGGAAGATACACTGGCCCAACGATTCAACGCTGGACAGAATGGTATGGAGCTGGTGATGTCAAAGCAGTGGTCAAGTTCCTCATGGGAACTCGTCTAGGGGTGTGAGCATCGCTGGTGTGATCACAAGATAAAGTCCAAACAATGGGTGAGTTCATCATGGGAACTCGTCTGAAGGTGTGAGCATCGTAGGTGTGATCACAAGAGACAGTCCAAACAACGGGCGAGTTCATCATGGGAACTCGTCTGTGGGTTTGAGCATCGCAGGTGTGATCACAAGAGAAAGTCCAAATAACGGGCGAGTTCATCATGGGAATTCGTCTGGGGGTGTGAGCATCGCTGGTGTGATCAGGGTAGGCGTTGGCTTGTGACTAAGTGACACGGCTCACAACCCGAAGAAGCTGGGTTCGTTCCCCGTCACAGTACCGGCCGTTACCTCATAAAGCAAACCCTTAGTATATGCAGTAGGAAGCAGACCCTTACATAAAATGCATACAAAAGTCGGTTGCACTGTGCCTACAGGTGCAAAATAAACATACATAGTGAAAGGTTTGAAAATAGAGAAATAAGGGAGACGCAAGAAAAAAACAACAAACATGTAATCACAAGAGAAAGTCCAAACAACGGGCGAGTTCATCACAGAAGCTCGTCTGGGGGTGTAAACATCAGAGATGGGATCACAAGATTAAGTAAAATATAATATGTAACTAAAATGGGCACTCAAACATACCAGGCAATGACAAGACAAACAGATTAGCAAAAACAGTATGAAGAGAGGAATACACGCACCCCTCAGGCGCACGCGCTTTCACACGCACACGCATACACGCACACACGCAAACACGCACACACACACACACGCACACACCAATGACGCTGTAAACAGTAAAACAGATCATAAGAACAGCAAATAAAGACATTTGGATGAACATATCGGCCATGGGAAACGCCGTTTGGGATGTATACAGACATATCTCAAAGCTGCAATAAAAAAGACAGAATCAAACAATTCACAAAGAAGAATCAGAGCACCATTGTCAGGCTGACAACCTAACAAATCCCACTAAATCGGCACCTGAACAGAATTCAACAACCGCGCATTGTTGAGTGCCAGCTGTGTACACATCCACGCGAAACCTTTGTTCATCATCTTTTTGTGTGCTTATGGTCAACTGTTAGAAAAATACTTCTTCCTCCGAGGACAGAAAAATGGAACACTGTGTTTGAGAATTAAACAGTTAAATAACAGGTCATGGCATTGTGCCGAAAGGCGAAAAAGCTGAATGCTGCTGGATCTGTAACAACAACAACAAATGTTACGATTTTGACAAATGGAATATAGAATCGACCCGGCTTCTTTGCACCTAGGCGCCTCCATCTGTGCTCAGTCTCTTTCATCGCCCCTAGGCGCCCCCCCCCCCATCTGTGCTCAGTCCCTTTCATCGCCCCTAGGCCCCCCCCATCTGTGCTCAGTCCCTTTCATCGCTCCTAGGCGCCCCCATCTGTGCTCAGTCCCTTTCATCGCCCCTAGGCGCCCCCCCCCATCTGTGCTCAGTCACTTTCATCGCCCCTAGGCGCCCCCATCTGTGCTCAGTCCCTTTCATCGCTTCTAGGCGCTCTCATCTGTGCTCAGTCCCTTTCATCGCCCTCTAGTCGCCCCCATCTGTGCTCAGTCCCTTTCATCGCCCCCTAGTCGCCCCAATCTGTGCTCAGTCCCTTTCATCGCCCCCTAGTCGCCCCCATCTGTGCTCAGTCCCTTTCATCGCCCCTAGTCGCCCCCATCTGTGCTCAGTCCCTTTAATCGCCCCCTAGTCGCCCCCATCTGTGCTCAGTCCCTTTCATCGCCCCTAGGCGCCCCCCCCCAATCTGTGCTCAGTCCCTTTCATCGCCCCTAGGCGCCCCCCTCCCATCTGTGCTCAGTCCCTTTCATCGCCCCTAGGCGCCCCCCCCCATCTGTACTCAGTCTCTTTCATCGCCCCTAGGCGTCCCCCCCATCTGTGCTCAGTCCCTTTCATCGCCCCTAGGAACCCCCCCCCCAATCTGTGCTCAGTCCCTTTCATCGCCCCCTAGGCGCCCCCATCTGTGCTCAGTCCTTTTCATCGCCCCTAGGCGCCCCCATTTCTGTGCTCAGTTCCTTTCATCGCCCCCTAGGCGCCCCCATCTGTGCTCAGTCCCCGCTGAAAGCACCGACGAGCTAACACGAATTCAGTAACTCCCGCAGCTTTTTCGAAATGTTCCCTTCACGTCATCACGTACCCATTTACAACTGGATCCACTATGAGAAGCGATTATACCAAGAACAAATTCCACATGTCAGATCTATCAAACTTGAGAGCGACGTGATTAAAACCTGACACATCGGATTTGTAAATTAAGCACACAACCACTTGGCCACACGTGCCCTCTGTTTCATCTGCAGTATTATTTACAATGTGTAAACTATAGTACATTATCGTATATAACATGTAGATTATATATAGCAGTGGGATCAAGATGATGAGCAGCGCATGAGCTGCAGTGGTTAGCGACCCATAGCTGACTGCTAGCGTCAGGGCCAGCTAACCAGAGCTGCCAAGACCCTTCTACACCTCCACGGGGTGATCCTGGATAACAGGCTGCAGCAGGGCAGACTGGCCAAGGAGAAGGGATCGAAGAGGGAATGCTAACCCGGTACTCAAAAAATTGTTGCTGAAGTCGGATGTGTTGGACCGAAAGGTGCAAGTGTCGCAGTCAAGCTGTAAACTACGACACAACGCATTCCGTTCTCTGGACAACATTCTGCTACTTAATCCCTTTCAGGGTTTGGTAGCTGGAGATTGAGAACGAACGCAGAAGAAGAAGAAGAATATACAGCAGTATCCACAGCTTGGATGGCTCTTTTTTTCCCTCAAACTGTGTGACCTCATTATCTTGGCTGTGCTGTAACCATATATGTATAAGGGGTGTTCAAAAATTATCCGACTTTTGGGCCGAAAAAACACTATTACTCACCTGGAAGTTTGAAACCCTAATCCACTAAAAAGTATTCTCCTTGGGACTGTAGACATTTCCCCCAGCGGTCACGCCAATGTTGGAAGCATTTCGGGGAGGTATCTTTGAGAATGAGTACAGCTGGGAGAATAGGGAGTCTGGCGGACCAGATGAAGGTTGTGTTTGGCCAAGAAAGTATAAATCAGATAAGAGGAATGACCGAATTCGTGTCAGCTGCCAAGTTTGTGTTGTCCACATGTACGGCTGTTTGTGTTGAACAGCATCACGAATGCAACGGTTGACCTACAGGTAGTACTCTTTGGTAATGTTTTGACCTTCTGGTGCGTACTCATGATGCACAACCCCACGGAGGTCAAAGAAAACGGTCAAAATAACTTGACATTGCTGCGCACTTGCCTCACTTTTTTCGACATAGTGGATGATGAATGACTGCAGCTTGGCTTCCAGGTCGTCACGAAAACCCTGTTAAATCTTCCGAATGCCTCCACTTGGGTATAGCCTAGCGTCTGGCAAAATGTAATACAACACCGCTACTCAATTCTATCCGTCATTTCGTGGTGAATAAATACCCGACGCGTGCTCACTAAACTCAACATTGATAGGTTGACTGCCAACGACTGACGCAATATGCAGGCGGGACAAAAATTCACGCATGCGCATGACGGACCCGTATACTTCCTTGCCAAAGGACAACATCCATGCTTCAGTTTCAGTTGAAAAAAGTATAGGTCCGATACATTTTGAACACACATCCTGTACATATAGTATATATACACACACGCGCGCGCGCGCGTGCAATTGACAGTCTTAAGTAAAAGTAATTGTATTATAAAGTGCATGGAAGTGTATGTACAGCGGAAAATCTTATTTCAGCACACAAAATGGCTGTTCAGCAATACTCCATGTAGTGATTCTGACGATCGAACACTATGCGCATGCGTAATACAGCGTACAAAAATGGCCGCCCCATGGTCGACTTGCATCATAGACTAACAATGAGGCATTATTCGTTTGTTTGTTTATTTGTTTTGTTTTTTGTTTGTTTTAATTTTTTTGTCAGAGGATGTGAAAATTTCTTAAATCTATAAAAGAATGAAGGTTTCAGTATGGAGGCAGTTGTTTGAGTCAGAGGGGAGTGTACAAATGGGTAGAACGATTTCAAAAGGAGGAAAAAACGTAATTGATTAACATTGACGTGGGAGACCAGCAAGAATGGCAACAGACACCGTGAAACAGCAGATCGACCATTTAGTCCATGGCAACAGGCGAGTAACTATTGATGAAATATCCATATATTTCAACATTAGTCACAAAATTGTCATGATGACCTCGGTTATAGGTAAGGGAGCAGCAAATGGGTCTCATTGCAGCTTACAACCAGGTAAGGGAGGCGGTGCAAAATTGGTTAAAGATCACGTCAACAGACTTTGTTTCTATAGTACACCCACAAGCTAGTGGACAGGTGAACAGAGTTGTTATGCTGGGCACCGGGATTATGTGAACAAAAACAATGTATGGTTCGCACTCTTGTCAAAATGTTATTAGTAAAATTGTTGTTACTTAGCCACAGTATTCTCTCGTTATTTCCAGTTCTACTGAGATCTGACTATATTTTTTTGGATCTTATTGAACCACTTTAAACCATGTATACTGCGCAGGGATCTGTTTATGGATGGCTGTATCTGCTTTGTTGACGATCTAGTTGTCCTTCAATCCATTTATCAGTATCTACTTCAATCGAGTTGAAAATTGTTAACTTCGTGTGAGACCTTTTTATTTTCTTGTTTTCGTTCTCAAACTCCCGCTACAAAACCCTGAAAGGGCTTTGCAAGCAGCAGGATGTAGTCCAGAGGATGGAATGCGCAGTGAAGCTAGTTTACAGCTTGACTGTGATGTTTGCACGTTTCGGTTCGACACATCCGGCTTCAGCAGTCAATTTTGGGTACCGGGTTAGCCTTCCTTTTTCGATCCCTTCTCCTTAGCCAGTCTGCCCTGTTGCAGCCTGTTATCCAGGATCACAATGTGGAGGTGTAGAAGGGTCTTGGCAGCTCTGGATCGCTGGCTCTGACGCTAGCATTCAGATTTGAGTCGCTCACAGCTGTTCCTCATATGCTGCTCAACATCTTGATCCCGTTTCGGACTTGATGTCTTTAGAATTTTAAGGTTCATCAATTTTCCCAGTGCAATGACAGCTTTTCTTGATTCCTGCATCTTTAATCCGATATCCTTTCCTGTAAACCCCCATTCCATCTTGTCTATGATGCTGCCTAGTAGGTAAACAAGTCCATCTCTTGAAGTAGGGTTTCTTCCAACATGATGTGAATATTGACAGCTGCACGTATTCTGAAAATCTTAATTTTCTCTTCATGAATTCCAAGCCCCAATTTATATTTACCACAATTGCTTCATTTCATTTTGCAGTTGATTCCTCTCACCTTATCCGTACAACATATTTGCGGAATGTATAATGAGAAATGTTCGAGGAGACGAGAACATTGAAAGTTTCTACCCATTTACGATTAGTGGGTACGAGATTCCAGAGTTACGATACGCAGATGATAGAGTGATACTTTAAAGAAGTGCAGAAGGGCTAAAGCAGCTAATTTCAGCCGTAAATGGGCATGGTAAAGATCAAAACCTGTTTATAAACATAAATAAAACAAAGATAATGCCACCGACAAAACACAATGTCAGCATTAATTTACAGTGGGTTGTGAGGAAAAAGATCAGGTCACACATTTTGAATATCTGGACTCAATTGACAAAAATGGTGACTGCTCGAAAGAAATCAGAAGAAGACTGGCCATGGCAATGCAGAGACTGAACAGCCTGAAGAAATTATGGCAGAGCACCAATAAAATGATAAAAGTAAAAGTCTTGAGAGCCTGTGTTTTTCCTGTGGCAACTTATTTGTCCTTTGGCAACTTATGGCTACGAATCATGGACGATTACCAAAACGTCCAGACAAAGAATCGAATCCTTAGAGTCAAAATGTTACAGAAAGATCCTCAGAATACCCCGGATAGAGAAAAAGACAAATGTAGACATTCGGCAAGAGTTATGCATAGAGGAGAACTGGTTTGTCAATTCTGTTTTGGCTAGAAAATGCAAATACTTTGGTCACATCAAGAGACACAAGTCTCGACGGAACAGTGATGGAAGGTATGGTGCCAGGCAAAAGAGGAAGGGGTAGACCAAGAAGACGATGGTACCAAGATATCCAGGAATGCCTGAGTGTCACTGGCGGAGGCTGGAGTTTTGGCAAGAGAACGAGTTTCATTCAGACAGACGGGATCAAGATACTGAACAGCGTATGAGCTGCAGTGGTCAGCGACCCATAGCTGACTGCTAGTGTCAGGGCCAGCAAACCAGAGCTGCCAAGACCCTTCTACACCTCCACGTGGTGATCCTTGATAACAGGCTGCAGCAGGGCAGACTGACTAAGGAGACGGGATCGAAGAGGGCATGCTAACTCGGTACTAAAAAAAATGCTTCCTGAAGTCGGATGTGTTGGACCGAAAGGTGCAAATATCGCAGTCAAGCTGTAAACTACGACACAACGCATTCCGTTCTCTGGACTACATTCTGCTACTTAAGCCCTTTCAGGGTTTGGTAGCGGGAGATTGAGAACGAACGAAGCCAAGCCATTCAGACAGACTGTGATCGAAGTGACGTTCTATAAAGGACATGCTAAATGATGAGTTGATTTCGGCCATGTGACAGAAAAGCCAAGTTATCGACAGATTCCAGGTCAACTAATTTTTTCGTCGGAATCTATTTCATTCCACAATCACTGGCTGAAGTCGCTTCCTCATAATCCAGTCCATAGCCAGAATACAAAAATAAATGGTGACAATGGCAATCCCTGTCTCACACCAGTTCTATCGTTAAATGGCCTTGATAACTGACCTTCATGAAGGACTACATGACTTATCCTCCTAGGTGATGTGAAATAGGTTTTGTAAACGTTTTAGGCACACCATAGTAGTTGAGCAGCTTCTATGGAGATTCCTTGCCGAAGTAATCCACAAAACAAAAATGCAATCCATTCCACACTTTGTTCAACTACCAATCGGAGAGTGATCTCCTTGTTCGCATATGTTGTATTTTGTTGAATTGACTGCTGGTCCTTCCTCAAATTTGCGTGTATTGCTTTTTTTTTACATTTCTCAATTAAATCTCTCTGGTGTATGTGTTCGCGCGTGTATATATATATATATATATATATATATATATATATATATATATATATATATATATATATATATATATATATATATATACACACACACACACACACATATAATATGGACTCTCAGAAGGTAAATAATATGCATATAATATTGAAATTCTGTTATTGTTTCTAAATTAGCTCATATGCATTTATCTTGTACATTTACTTGGACTATATTCAGTGTTTAACAAAATTAAGAGCAACAGAAAATGTTGATGTTATCAGGAAAGATGGAAATAGAAATAAAAACATAAGAAATAAAATGGGAAATATTCTTTGTGTTGGCATCATTTCAAGACAGAAAATAAGTTGTTTTTTTTATTCGATCATGCCATGATAATGCAGCCTGATTGACTTCCACTGCACGCCTATACTACAAGCGGTACCAGGTAGAACTCAACCAAGATAGATACGCGACGTAATAATAATCCTTCGACGACACGAGCTTACAACGACTGAAGTGATCCCCCTGCTCCAAGAAATGCAACTTAAAGCTCCTACCGTTAGATCACATGCACAAGGGAAGAAAAAGCTGAACCAAACTTTGCTTACTTTGAATTCTTTGTTTCCTAATACACAAACGGGCAGGTTATGCCTTCTGCCAGGTAGCTGAACACTATCAGTACTACGTTCCTTATTTTGCCATTTTACTTTCAACGGCTTTCCATGGATTTGGAATGTTGAATACAAGTCATTTTCTTAGTATTCCCTTTTTTGTTGTTGTTGTTGAATGCCCACCATGAGTAAGTTTTCTCTTCTGTGCGCCCTGAATAAAACGTTAAATGTTGGGTTGTAGTAATATTTCTGACACCCTCGCATTTTCAACAAGATCAGAACCGCTGATCTAGAACCTGCAGTACTTTATGGTGAACAGTAAATTTCATTAAAATTATTCTCTTCTTCTTCTTCTTCTTCTTCTTCTTCTTCTTCTTCTTCTTCTTCTGCGTTCGTCGTTAAAATGACGTCTTCTCTCTTTCATCCATAATTCTCTTCTTCTTCTTCTTCTTCTTCTTCTTCTTTTTCTTCTGCGTGCGTCGTTAAAATGACGTCTTCTCTCTTCCATCCATAATTCTCTTCTTCTTCTTCTTCTTCTTCTTCTTCTTCTTCTTCTTCTTCTGCGTTCGTCGTTAAAATGACGTCTTCTCTCTTTCATCCATAATTCTCTTCTTCTTCTTCTTCTTCTTCTTCTTCTTCTTTTTCTTCTGCGTGCGTCGTTAAAATGACGTCTTCTCTCTTCCATCCATAATTCTCTTCTTCTTCTTCTTCTTCTTCTTCTTCTTCTGCGATCGTCGTTAAAATGACGTCTTCTCTCTTCCATCCCTAATCACTTAGCCAGTGCAGTCTGTTTCCAGCGTCACCCATTGTTGACATTGTTGGCTGCTGACTGCTGCCAACTCATTCACTTCTGCTCTACGATCATACAGATTTTCCGTTCATTTTGAGCCCGAGTGAGAAGCGGAATGAAAATAATATGACCACTGTTTACCACATCATAAATGGCGACTAAAGAGGGTGGTGCATGGAGCTAGCAACCTCATCATGCAGAAACAATTGATTTGAAATCACCACCACAATTGATTGGATGCAGACTTCGTTAACAATCGTCAGAGAGAAAAGTCAAATGCAGTGTCGGACCTACGGTAAAAAAAAAAGTGGGGCGACACGAGAAAAAAAGAATCAACAAAGTCAATCTTTATCTATAAAGTCTCTATCTATAAAGTCAATCTCTACCTATACAGTCAATCTCTATCTATTTAGCCAATCTCTATCTATAAAATCAATCACTGTCTATAAGGTCTCTATCTACAATGTCAGTCTCTATCCATAACGCCTCTATATAAAAAACAATTTCTACCTATAACGCATATATATTTTTTTTTCTTCTTCTTCTTCTTTTTTTTCGTTCTCAATCTCCCGCTACCAAGCCCTGAACAGGGCTTTGGAAGTAACAGAATGTAGTCCGAAGAACGAAATGCGCTTTGTCGCAAGTTTACAGCTTTACTTCTATATTTGCACCTTTTGGTCCGACAAATCCGTCGTCGGCAGCGCCTATAAAGTCGCTATCTGTTAAGGATATCAGGAGTTGGTTACCCTAAGAACATATTGTGGTGATGTCATTCTACTCTGATAACTTCATCAGAGCTTGGCTACCTGGATTAAGCTAACAATGCCGATGCAGCCGGTTCAAGAGATAAGACGGTGAGTTCCAGCAGAACGTAATGACCATGATGAGACGCTCAGAACGCCATGGTCAACCACTGCGTCCTGTTCTGTGTCCAGTCGTCTGGACCAAGTCTTGCCGCTGGGCGCAAATAGTTCAGGACTAGAGAGTGAGGTTGACAGCCAAGAAAACTCTTTCATGCGTAAATCAAAGCACAGTCCAAGTCACAGTCACGAACATGACAGACAAATCACACACGAGAGAGCGGAAAACTGAAGGTTCTAGCCCTCGGCACATGAAACATTCGCACGTTACAAGATAATGTTGCAGCAGATAGATCTGAGAAATGGACGGAATTTGTCGCTGTGGAACTGGTACGGTACAGCCTAGACATTATGGCTCTCAGTGAGACACGCCTACCTGGTGAAGGTAAGATCACAGAGGCTATGTGAAGTTTGATATTCTTCTGGTGTGGACACAACAACACGAACAAGCGTGAGGGTGTGGTCGGATTCGCCATCAGATCTCCCATCGTTCGCCAGGTTGTCAAACTCCCAAAAGGCATCAGTGACCGTCTTACAACTTCCACTAGGAAACAACTGCTGTTCTCGTCAACTCCTCTGGCTGGACAATGAGCAGCATAGAGGATGTCAGGGAACTGAATTCTTTCATCTTATCAGTTCCGATGTTCGAGAAACTTGTTCTTGGTGACTTCTATGTTGTGACGTTGTGTCGCAGTTTACAGTGAGACTGCTATATTTGCGTCTTTCGGCCCGACACATCAGCTTTCAACTGGCTTTCTTGATTACTGGGTTTGCCTTCCCACTGCGATCTTTATCCCTTGGTCAGACTACACTAGTGACTAGTGCAGAAAAGGGTCTTGGTCAGCAATTGTTTGCTAACCCTGATGTAAGCAGTCAGCAATGGATTGCTGACCATGAAGCAAACAGTCAGCTATGGTTCACTGACCCTGATGTTAGCAGCTAGCTATGTTCACTGACGGTGATACAAACAGTCAGCTATGTTCACTGACGGTGATACAAACAGTCAGCTATGTTCACTGACGGTGATACAAACAGCCAGATATGGTTCACTGACGGTGATGCAAACAGCCAGCTATGGTTCATTGACCCTGATACAAACAGCCAGCTATGTTCACTGACGGTGATACAAACAGCCAGCTATGGTTCATTGACCCTGATACAAACAGCCAGCTATGTTCACTGACGGTGATACAAACAGCCAGCTATGTTCACTGACGGTGATACAAACAGCCAGCTATGGTTCATTGACCCTGATACAAACAGCCAGCTATGGTTCACTAACCCTGATACAAATAGCCAGCTATGGTTCACTGACCCTGATGTAAGCAGCCAGCTATGGTTCACTGACCCTGATGTAAGCAGCCAGATATGGTTCACTGACCCTGATGTAAGCAGCCAGCTATGGTTCACTGACCCTGATGTAAGCAGCCAGCTATGTCAATCGCGGACTAAATTCTAGCCCGAGTCCTGCTCAACCGCATAACAAGTCACCTTGAGCAGGTCATACTTCCAGAGGGTCAGGTGAGCGCATAACAAGTCACCTTGAGCAGGTCATACTTCCAGAGAGTCAGGTGAGCGCATAACAAGTCACCTTGAGCAGGTCATACTTTCAGAGAGTCAGGTGAGCGCATGACAAGTCACCTTGAGCAGGTCATACTTTCAGAGAGTCAGGTGAGCGCATGACAAGTCACCTTGAGCAGGTCATACTTCCAGAGAGTCAGGTGAGCGCATAACAAGTCACCTTGAGCAGGTCATACTTTCAGAGAGTCAGGTGAGCGCATGACAAGTCACCTTGAGCAGCTCATACTTCCAGAGAGTCAGGTGAGCGCATAACAAGTCACCTTGAGCAGGTCATACTTTCAGAGAGTCAGGTGAGCGCATAACAAGTCACCTTGAGCAGGTCATACTTTCAGAGAGTCAGGTGAGCGCATGACAAGTCACCTTGAGCAGGTCATACTTCCAGAGAGTCAGGTGAGCGCATAACAAGTCACCTTGAGCAGGTCATACTTCTCGATGGTAAGGTCAGCGCATAACAAGTCACCTTCAGCAGATCATACTTCTAGATGGTAAGTTCAGCGCATAACAAGTCACCTTGAGCAAGTCATACTTCCAGAGAGTCAGGTGAGCGCATACACGTCACATTGAGCAGGTCATACTCCCAGAGAGTCACGTTAGCGCAAAACACGTCACATTGAGCAGGTCATACTCCCAGAGAGTTAACGAGCAGGTCATGAAACGGTCGACATGATATATGCTGCATGTCCCGATAAGATTCAAAGAACAGTTAAGGTCTTTTATACTTCTTCTTCTTCTTCGTACGCAGTCAGACAGTAACCATTATTTTTTCGAAAAAAAGCGGCGGTCATCCTGAGGCTGTCGCCGCTGCCATAGAGCTTGTCCTGCAGTTCCACTAGTGATGGCCACATCTGCTCTCTCTGATCCTCGTATGTCGGGCAGTTCTGCAGCAGATGTTCAGCGGTCATTTTACCAGTACCGCACGGGCATTCGTCGTTACCACCTATCTTCAATTTGTTGAATAGGTGGTACCTCAGTCTATTGTGGCCAGTGCGAAGTCTGAAGACAACGACCTGCTCTCTTCTGTTCAACTGGTAATAGGCATCTTTTTTGGTTTAACCAGTATGTTTGGTTTCCCATTTGGTCATGTATCTGGCTTTGATAAGCCGTTTTGACTCTTCGTACGTCATACTAGTATCTATTTGTGGTAGTCTTGCACCTTCTTTTGCCAGTCTGTCTGCCTCCTCGTTGTCTTGGATGTTGCAGTGTGAAGGGACCCACTGTACCACTACCCTTTTTGGTCCGGACTGCTGGCACAGTTTGCAGAGTGCTGCTCTTAAGTCATTAAGCTCAGTGTTTTTCTGGCTTTTTAGCGCTGTGACTACGGCGAGAGCATCTGTAAGCAGGACTATATGGCTTTCATTTTCATTGTGTGTCACCATTTCTTCCCCTGCCACCCTCAGTGCCTCTGCCTCCGCTCTGAAATTGCTTGTGTACTTACCAGTAGCGAATGACAGTGTTATTTGTCTGCCATTTGGTAGGTTCAGGAATGCTCCTGCCCCTCCGTTCTGTGTAGTGTTTGTTACAGAACCGTCGGTGTATGCATGGGTCCAGTCCATGCTTGGGTAGCTTTTCGATATGAAGCTTAGGGTAGTATCTCTCCTTTCTTTTTCAGTCTGGCAGTTTTTGTTTCCAATACCTGGTATATTTTCTACCACCTCTGGAAATATATCCTGCCTCCAGGTAGGTTTTCGTACAGTAGTGATGGGTTTGGTGTTGTTAGTGCGTTAATGGGATCTTCGTGCATCTTTGCTTTGGCTATTTCTGCAAAGTTTCTCCGCTTTAGTTTCCCATTTCCCAAATTGTTTAGTCTCTGGTGCATTGGATGGTCAGTCAGTCTTCGGAGTTTCTCTGACTGCAGCTGGGCTCTGCAGTCTCTTCTATCGGTCATGGATTGCAGTTTTGTAATCTTTTCAAGTTCTACAATTGGCGTTGACTTCATGCCTCCTGTTATAACTCTCATGGCTTGGTTTTGAAGTTTGCTAACTTTATCGAAGTTCGCCTTTGCTGCTGTTGTCCATGCCGCAATGCCATACTCGAGAACTGGTCTCACTCTTCCAGTGTACAGTTTCTTTAGTATGCCTTCGTCTGCTCCCCAGCTTGTGCCAGCAAGTTTCCTCATGATTGCCATTCTTTCTCTGGCTCTCATTCGGTTTCTCTCGATCTGACTTTTCCATGTCATGCGCCGATCAAATGTGACTCCCAGATAGGTTGGGTTGTCGTTTGGCTGCAGGAATTTGCCATTTAAACTTAATTTGGTATTTTGGGGTTTTATTGAAAGCGAGAATATTGTGCATGTGGTTTTCTCCTCGTTTATTTTGACCAGCCATGAGTTCGCCCCCTCTTCCAGCGATGTTAGGGCCTGCTGCATCCGATTTCTTGCTATGGTGAGATTCTTTTCAGAGGTCCACATAGCCAGATCGTCTGCAAACATTGAGCTATGGACTCTCCTTTGTATATTCTCTGTAATGTCGTTTATATATACCAGGAAGAGTGTGGGTGACAGTACTCCCCCTTGGGGTACTCCCTGCTCGAGTGTCACCTTTTTGCTCATCTGCCCTTGTACTTGGACTCTGGCCGTTCTTTGTTTGAGGTAGTGGTTGATCCACTTGTACATTTTCCCACAAACATCACTTCTTCTTAGCTTGACTCTAAGTCCGTCTTTCCAGACTTTGTCAAATGGGTCAAATGGGTCTTTTATACCGTCAACAAGGAAGGGCTTTGGCAAATAATGGCAAAGTTTGGTTGTTCCGGCAGATTCAATACAGTTGTTCGCCAGTTTCCCGATTACTCGAGTACTTCACGAAAGATAATTGTCGTTATCTTTCTCAGTCACCAACGGTCAAACAGAGATGTGTGCTGGCTGTGACACGCTTTTGTTTGGTTTATGCAGTAATGTTCTCTTGTTATGTACATGGGACTGCTTCCAGCATGCATATCAGGTACAGGATGCAAGATCAGTTGTTCAATCCGAGACACCTGAAGCCTTATACCAAGGTGAATGAAGACACCATATTGGATCTCTTATTTGCTCCGAACAAGATGTGCAGTCTTTCATTGCGGAGTTTTAGACAGCGCCCAACAATTTTGGTCTCATAATCAACACTAGGAAAACTGAGATATTCTTCTTTCTGCACATGGAAAGACGTTCAGCAAACCAAATATTGCCATACAAAACCAACATCTCCTGGCAGTCAAATGCCTCCCGTATCTAAGCAGTACCCTCACCAGAGAAGCGAATATCGATACCGACGTCAACAACAGGAATGCAAAGGCAAACTTTGCGTTTGGGAGACTAAATGCGAACTTCTAGGACAGACATGTCATCAGTATGGCCATCTAGTTAGATGTGTTTCGTGCTGAAATGCTAACCATTCCGTTGCATGTCTGCTAAACATGAACAGTATATAACAGAAATGTCTGCTGGTTAAATAGTTGCCACATCAGCTGTTTCCACAGACTGCCAAGGACCAGACGGCAGGACAAAGTCCCGAACTCTAACATTCTAAAACTGCTCAGGACAAAGTCCCAAACTCTAACATTCTAAAACTGCTCAGGATCAGGCGGCAGGACAAAGTATCGAACTCTAACATTATAAAACTGCTCAGGACCAGGCGGCAGGACAAAGTCCCGAACTCTAACATTCTAAAACTGCTCAGGACCAGGCGGCAGGACAAAGTCCCGAGCTCTAACATTCTAAAACTGCGCAGGAGCAGGCGGCAGGAAAATGTCCAGAACTCTAACATTCTAAAACTGCTCAGGACCAGGTGGCAGGACAAAGTCCAGAACTCTAACATTCTAAAACTGCTCAGGATCAGGCGGCAGGACAAAGTATCGAACTCTAACATTATAAAACTGCTCAGGACCAGGCGGCAGGACAAAGTCCCGAACTCTAACATTCTAAAACTGCTCAGGACCAGGCGGCAGGACAAAGTCCCGAACTCTAACATTCTAAAACTGCTCAGGACAAAGTCCCGAACTGTAACATTCTAAAACTGCTCAGGACAAAGTCCCAAACTCTAACATTCTGAAACTGCTCAGGACAAAGTCCCGAACTCTAACATTCTAAAACTGTTCAGGACCAGGCGGCAGGACAAAGTCCCGAACTCTAACATTCTAAAACTGCTCAGGACCAGGCGGCAGGAAAAAGTCCAGAACTCTAATATTCTAAAACTGCTCAGGACCAGGCGGCAGGACAAAGTCCCGAACTCTAACATTCTAAAACTGCGCAGGAGCAGGCGGCAGGAAAATGTCCAGAACTCTAACATTCTAAAACTGCTCAGGACCAGGTGGCAGGACAAAGTCCAGAACTCTAACATTCTAAAACTGCTCAGGATCAGGCGGCAGGACAAAGTATCGAACTCTAACATTATAAAACTGCTCAGGACCAGGCGGCAGGACAAAGTCCCGAACTCTAACATTCTAAAACTGCTCAGGACCAGGCGGCAGGACAAAGTCCCGAGCTCTAACATTCTGAAACTGCTCAGGACCAGGTGGCAGGACAAAGTCCCGAACTCTAACATTCTAAAACTGCTCAGGACCATGCGGCAGGACAAAGTCCAGAACTCTACATTCTGAAACTGCTCAGGACCAAGCGGCAGGACAAAGTCCCGAACTCTAACATTCTAGGCAAGCTAAACATGTTAAGCATCCATAAGCTTCTAAACAAATTCCAGAAAATATGGACGAACATGTTGTTCGCATTCATAGATGAGCGCCTGCCCAAACAACTGCTATACAGTGAGCTCAGAACAGGCAGATGCACATCAGGGGGAGAAAAGAAAGGCTACAGAGATTCCCTTTTAAATGTTTTAAAAGTTTAAACATTGAGGTCACCTCCTATAAAATCCTTGCATAGAACCGTTCTATTTCGCACGCTAGCATCACACATGGTGCTCATATAGCAGAGCGAAACATCATCGTCGAATCTCTGAGAAAGCCAGGCTACCAAAAGAACAAGAATGGACGAAGACCCCCAAAGCGAACTCCTTACATCTGTGGTCTGTTTCATCAAGATTAGACTATTAAGTCTTACGACATTATATATCTCGGCATACGACTAATGCTGTCGCCATCTATGCTCTCGATGGGCAACTGCTATCATTATTTAATAGGCACTGATGCCTACATCATTTATATAGGCACTGATGCCTACATCATTTATATAGGCACTGATGCCTACATCATTTATATAGGCACTGATGCCTACATCATTTAAATAGGCACTGATGCCTACATCATATAAATAGGCACTGATGCCTACATCATTTATATAGGCACTGATGCCTACATCATTTATATAGGTACTGATGTCTACATTATTTAAATAGGCACTGATGCCTACATCATATAAATAGGCACTGATGCCTACATCATTTATATAGGCACTGATGCTTACATCATTTATATAGGCACTGATGCCTACATCATTTAAATAGGCACTGATTCCTACATCATATAAATAGGCACTGATGTCTATATCATTTATATAGGCACTGATGCCTATATCATTTATATAGGCACTGATGCCTACATCATTTATATAGGCACTGATGCCTACATAATTTAAATAGGCACTGATGCCTACATCATATAAATAGGTACTGATGCCTACATCATTTAAATAGGCACTGATGCCTACATCATATAAATAGGCACTAATACATACTTCATAGGTGAATCTTGGGCTGTTGTCTCTTGGCGGAGCCCGTCTTCTCTCCAAGTCAGTTTCAGTTGACCTTCAGCAAAGGATACAGGCCTTGGAGATGAGATGGTTCCGAAGACTTTTAAACGTCACGTACAAAGATCGAGTTACAAATGAGGAAATACGAGATAGAATTATAACAGCAATACGGCCTTGGTGAAGCATGTTGAACAAAATCCCACCTCGTAAGTGCCAGGTGAAATATATTGAATAAAATCCCACCTCGTCAGTGCCAGATGAGGCACATGGAACAAAATCCCACCTCGTGAGGGCCAGGTGAAGCATACTGAACAAAATCCCACCTCGTGAGTGCAGGGTGAAGCATACTGAACAAAATCCCACCTCATGAGTGCAGGGTGAAGCATACTGAACAAAATCCCACCTCGTGAGGGCCAGGTGAAGCACATGGAACAAAATCCCACCTCGTCAGAGCTAAGCGAAACATATTGATCCAGACCAACCTAGCTAGAACTATGTAAAATATACTGATAAAGACACCCCACCCCCTCACCACAACCCCCCCCCCTCCCCCGCCTCGTTACGGCTAGGTTAAGCTTACTGAACAAGTCTCCACCTCGTAAGGTCAGGTGAAACATACCGTCCACAACCTCACCTCATGGCAGGGCCAATGTAGTACACTGAACATGACCTCACATCGTAAGGATTAGGTGAAACGTACTGACCAAACCCGAGCTCACGCCAGTGTCAGGTGAAGTATAGCAATGATTTCACACGATAAAGTTGCTAGCCCCATGCACTACCCTCTGTTGTCATTTAGGACATGCTTGAAATGTTGCAATGGTACTTTTCTTTACGTATCGGGTACCAATCGGGTGTCAAAGCTCATGTAGGTAAGGTTAAAATGTTACAGGAGTTATGTCACGTACATTGTAGAATGTGTACAGAAAGACCTTAAGCCAGTCAGTGCTATTATACAAGACTCGGCAGAAGGTCTGCTGGAGATATAGGACGAGAGTTACTTGACAGATATGTGACAGGCAGAAAAAAAGCAAAAGAGCTTCCTGACAGGTGTGGATCCAACAATTGGCAATTGGCAACTGGCACGAGGGAGAAAATTCATACTACAGATAGTCACGCTCCCACACACACATACACAGAAACACATACACATACACGCACACACTCACAACTACAGCATATGACAAGAAACTAGGACATTCACATAAATCTAGTCACAAGAGGCTAAGCAACTCACCGCTGCTTGTCCCTCAAGTCCTGTTCACTCCTGTACACGTTATGCTCCACTTTCCTGTCCTCCACTTGGCTCGGTTTGTGTGAAGATGACAACACAACATCCCTGTCGGTGTCTCTTGTCGTTTCATGCCGATTGCTGACGTGAGCTCTCTCTGGCTGATTCTGAGACTCGCTACCAAACCGACGTTCGGTTTCAGGGATCCTGCTCTCGCTGTGAAATCTGTACTTTGAAGACCCTCGGTCCTTGCCCCGGCCCCTGTCCGGTATCTGCCCATGCTCGCGAAGTTTGTCCTGTTCGTTGATGACCCTATCAGAGGTCGAGGTCGCTCCTGAGCCAGAATGGCTACCGGAAGAACCTGAGGATGATTGTTGGGAGCCAGAAGATCCCCCAAGGTCAAGGCCCCTGTTACCAGCGTCAGACATGGAAAACTGGCGCTTGAGTTCTTTCCCTTGCAAACTTCCGGCACGTGAAAATGAATTTTTTTGACGGTCAACATTTTCTTTCTCTGAACCCTGGCTCCCGCCATCTTGTTTGCCGGACATTTTTGCCCGTTTTTCATTGGCTGGACTTAACGCTGGCTTGATAGAACCTGACTCGCTGCCAGAGGTTATATCGACATCCAGAGCCACCGGTCTGGCCATGCCGCCATGGTACCATGCTCCTGTCTTTGCCAACAGATCCTGTTTCTTCTTACATAGATTGCATGCCCAGACCGTCTGAAACAAGATAAGTAAACATCTTTAAGTAAGCAAGACAAACGAATATCCTTAAGTAAACTTTATTTGTGGATCTGAATCATTTAATATTTCTCATACCTAAGAGACTACTGTTGGTCTGCCTATGTTGGTTGTACATTCTAACAGACTAATGTTAGTCTACATATGTTGGTGGTACACTCTAAGAGACTACTGTTGGTCTACCTATGTTGGTGGTACACTCTAAGAGACTACTGTTGGTCTACCTATGTTGGTGGTACACTCTAAGAGACTACTGTTGGTCTACCTATGTTGGTGGTGTACTCTAAGAGACTACTATTGGTCTACCTATGTTGGTGGTACACTCTAAGAGACTACTGTTGGTCCACCTATGTTGGTTGTACACTCTAAGAGACTACTGTTGGTCTATCTATATTGGTGGTACACTCTAAGAGACTACTGTTTGTCTACCTATGTTGGTTGTACACTCTAAGAGACTACTGTTGGTCAACATATGTTGGTTGTACGCTCTAAGAGACTACTGTTGGTCCACCTATGTTTGTGGTACACTCTAAGATACTACTGTTGGTCCACCTATGTTTGTGGTACACTCTAAGATACTACTGTTGGTCCACCTATGTTTGTGGTACACTCTAAGAGACTATTGTTTGTCCACATTCCTTTTCAATGGTGCTCTCTATGAGACTAGTGTTTGTCCATCTATGTTGGTTGTACACTCTAAGAGTACTGTTGCTCCACCTATGTTGGTTGTACACTCTAAGAGTTCTGTTGCTCCACCCATGTTGGTTGTACACTCTAAGAGTACTGTTGCTCCACCCATGTTGGTGATACAATCTAAAAGACTTGTTTGTCTACCTATGTTGGTGGTACAGTCTAAGAGACTACTGTTGGTCTACTTATGGTGGTGGTACACTCTGAGATACTACTGTTGGTCTAACTATTTTGATGGCACAGTCTAAGAGGCTACTGTTGGTCTACCTATGTTAGTGGTACACTCTAAGAGACTACTGTTGGTCTATTTACACTCTAAGAGACTACTGTTGGTCCACCTATGTTTGTGGTACACTGTAAGAGACTACTGTTGGTCCACCTATTTTTGTGGTACACTCTAAGAGACTAGTGTTTGTCCCCATTCCATTTTAATGGTGCTCTCTGTGAGACTATTGTTTGTCCACCTATGGTGGTGGTACACTCTAAGAGACTACTGTTGGTTTACCTATGTTTGTGGTACACTGTAAGTGACTACTGTTGGTCCACCTATTTTTGTGGAACACTCTAAGAGACTATTGTTTGTCCCCATTCCATTTCAACGGTGCTCTCTATGAGACTATTGTTGGTCCACCTATGTTGGTGGCACACGCACATTTTATCACATTCCCATCTTTGGATGAAATGCATGTAAATAGCCTTTTACGATAAAGTCTCAGCGAGCAGTGGTCCTTCTCTCACTTATGCCAGACAGTCCGTTACCATACAGGAGTTGGAAGCACTGTTGGTCACTTCTTCATACATACTCCCAGTGTGCCAGAGACCTTATTCTCGTCTCAATCCCACACATTTTACTCTTAGAAACCATTCGAACATAACGAAACATTGACACAGTGTCGTTCCAGAATCACAGAGATTTACTCACGTTTGGCTTGTCCTTGGCGGTCAGTGCTTTGCCAGTCATTCTACCGCCGCACCTGGCACATGATTTCTTCAGGCAGAAGTGGCAGCTGTTGCCGACCCCATCGGCGAACTTGGTTTTGTGACAGATCTCGCAGACGGCCCCCTCGTCCAGGATTGGGCCTGTCTTCTTGGTCTCCTCCCCAAGCTTTTTGACGCTCTCTTGGTAGGTGGAGAACTCGTCCTGCATTTGTCTGTGATAGTCAAGAGAAAGGACACGAATTAACGGACTGGAACTGACATGTCTGTGGATATATATATGTGAATATATGTTTGTGAATATATGTATGGGAATATATGTCTGTGAATATATGTCTTATATATATGCCTTTCATTAAACATCGCTGGACAGTTCTTCACTGTTGTCTTCGACACACTTTTGTCACCATACACCGCCAGCATTCTACAATCATTGTCAACTGTTCGACATCCTTCAGCTGTTAAAAACCGAATCACCGGTCGCTGATTAACTCTGGACGGACTCCGTATCCAACCCGCCATGTTTTCAACGGTCTGCTGAGGAAACTATGAGTCTGAGGATAACGAAATTTTGCAACCTTGACGGTTGGTATGTGCTGTTTACACCAGAAGTGACGTCATCATGCGCATCGTACGTATATATTTGTGTGATTATATTTGAGTGAATATATATGTGAGTGAATAGAATATATGTCTGTGAATTTATGTAAGTGAATTTGTATCTGTCCATATTAGTATTTGATAGATGTGTGTGCGTAAAACTAATGTTGGCAGATCATTTATTGATAGATGGGGTGTTACATTTTAGGTTGATAGTTTGATGTTAGTAGATGTTATTTTGATATTTTGGAGGGTGACATAGTTGACATACTTGATGTTAACATGTTTAATGTTGACAATTGATGTTAAAATGATTAATTTTGGCATATTTAATGTTGATGTGACTAATGTTGATATACCCGATGTTTACATGTTTAAATGTTGACATACTTGATGTAGGTATGTTTAATGTTGACATAAGTTAGGTTGGCATGTTTAATTTTTACAATTGATGTTAAAATTATTCATTTTGACTTATTTGATGTTCATGGAACTAATGTTGACATACTTGATTTTAATGTTGACATACTTGATGGTGATTCATTTGATGTTGAAATATTTAAGAGTGACACAATTTAGATTGACAGTTTATGCTGATACACTTATTGTTAACATATCTGATGTTGACTGATCTTATGTTGACATATGTGATGTTGGAGGGACTAACGTTGACATATGTGATGTTGGTGGGACTAACGTTGACATATGTGATGTTGGTGGGACTAACGTTGACATATATGATGTTGGTGGGACTAACGTTGACATATATGATGTTGGTGGGACTAACATTGACATATGTAATGTTGGTTTGACTAACGTTGACATATATGATGTTGGTGGGACTAACGTTGACATACATGATGTTGGTGGGACTAACGTTGACATATGTGATGTTGGTGGGACTAACGTTGACATATGTGATGTTGGTGGGACTAACGTTGACATATGTGATGTTGGTGGGACTAACGTTCACATATATGATTTTGGTATGTTTAATGTTGAAATACTTGATGTTGACATGTTTAAAGTAGACAAACTTGATGTTGACATGTTTAAAGTAGACAAACTTGATGTTCACATGTTTAAAGTAGACAAACTTGATGTTGACATGTTTAAAGTAGACAAACTTGATGTTGACATATTTAAAGTAGACAAACTTGATGTTGACATGTTTAAAGTAGACAAACTTGATGTTGACATGTTTAAAGTAGACAAACTTGACGTTGACATGTTTAAAGTAGACAAACTTGATGTTGACATGTTTAAAGTAAGCAAACTTGATGTTGATATATTTAATGGGGAATATAGATGCTAAAATGGTTAATCTTGACATACTTGATGTATGTTGATATAACAAATGTTGACATACTTGAGGCTGATATGTCTAATGGTGACCAACGTGGAATTATTATGATTAATGTTTACAAACTTGATGTTTATTGATAATATACTTGCTGTTTCGTGTTGATATACCTGGTGTTAATATTTTAATGTTAACATTCTTATGTAAATATATATTTAATGTTGACATATCTTAGGGTGAAAAAAATTAGGTTTGACATATTTGATGGTAACATACTTATTGTTGACATGTCTGATGTCGACTGGTCGTATGTTCACATATTTGATGTTGACCGATCTTATATTGACATATTTGATTTTAATCGATTTCATGTTGACATATTTGGTGTTGACATACTTAGTGTTGACATATTTTGTGATTAAATACTTGATGTGGACATATTTGAGGCAGACTAATTTACGTTGATATAGCTGGTGTTCATTTATTTTGTGTTGACATATTTTGTGTTGACATATTTTGTGTTGACATATTTGATGCAGCCGACACAATGTTGGCATATTTAATGTAGACGTATTTCATGTATAAATATTTGATGTAGATCGATATTATGTTGACATATTTGATGTTCACATATTTGATGTTGTCATATTTAACGTTAGCTGATCTTCTGTTGACAAATTTGATGTTGGCATGTTTGATGCAGACAAATTTGATGCTAATCTATCTTATGTTGTCATATTTGATGTTGAAATATCTGATATATTGTTATCGTTCTATATTATAAATCGAAAAATAATTTCAATCAATCATCAAAACCTTTCAGCTCTCAGCAGAGCATAGGGCTTCAACAAATAGCTGCCAATTCTTCATGTCCGGTGTCATCTTATATAATTATGTCCATATCTTTCCAAATGTGTTTATGAATGTCGCAAGCTCTCTACCTTGTGCTTCTTTTAGAACTAATCTAGCTCCCCTGTCTCACTTGTCTCCCCTATCCCATATCTCACTAACCCACCTATCTCACGTGTCTCACTAACTCGCCTATCTCATGTGTCTCATTTTTCCCATATCTCATCTAACAACCTTTCTCACGTGTCACATATATCCAATATCTCACCAAACCCACCAATCTCACTTGTCTGATCTATCCCATATCTCACCTAACCCACCTATCTTACTTGACTCCCCCCCCCCTTATTTCATATCTCCCCTAACCCACCCATCTCACTTGATCCCCCTATTTCATATTTCACCTAACCGACCTATCTCACTTATCTCACATTTCATCAAACCCACCTGTCTCACTTAACTACTTATCTCACCTAACCCATTACTCACCTAACCCACCTATTTCTCTTAACCCACCTTCTTCACTAGTCTCCCTTAACCCACCTAACTCGCCTATCTCATTTGTCTCATCTATCCCATATCTCACCTAACTCACCGATCCCATATGTCACCTAATCCATCGATCTCATATCTCACCTAACCAACCTATCTCATATCTCGCCTAACTCACCTATCCAATATCTCACTTATCTCATCTATTCCATATCTCACATAACCCGCCTATCTCACTTATCTCACCTACCCCATTTCTCACCTATTAAACTTGTCTCTATCTCATATCTCACCTAATTTACCTTTCTCATTTATTTCACATATCCCATATCTCACCTAGCCTACCTATCTCACTTATCTCATCTATCCCATATCTCACCTAACCAACATATCTCACTTGTCTCACATATCTCCTATCTCACCTACACCACCTATCTCACTTTTCTCATCTATCCAATATCTCATCTAACCCACTATCTCACTTATCCCATATCTCTTCTAACCCACCTATCTCCCCCCCCCTTTCTTACTTATCTCAGTTACTTCTTTTTTATTTCACCTAACCGCCCCCCCCCCTTTTCTTACTTATCTCAGCAGCCCCATATTGCACCTAATCCCTCTATCTCACTTACCTCACCTATCCCATATCTCACCTAACCCCCCTTTCTCACTTATCTCAGCTATCCCATATCTCACCTAACCCCTTTTTCTTACTTATCTCACCTAACCCCCCCCCTTTCTTACTTATCTCATCTATCCCATATCTCACCTAACCCCCCCCCCTTTCTTACTTATCTCACCTACCCACCTCCCTTTCTTACTTATCTCACCTAACACCCCTTTCTTACTTATCTCACCTACCCACCTCCCTTTCTTACTTATCTCACCTAACACCCCTTTCTTACTTATCTCAGCTATCCCATATTGCACCTAACCCACCTATCTCACTTCCCTTATCTATCTCCGCAACTCACCTAACCCGTCTGTCTCATATCTCATCGAACCCACCTGTCTCAGCTCCACTGCTAGGCAGACAGACAGGCGGACAGACTAACATCTAACAAGAACCAGCTCGTCCCCCCTCCCCCTCCCCCCAAACCCACCCACTGACTGCGTCCAGACAGATCGATACACCCACGCCCAGAGTATCGATCCCGTCCTCACTCGAACAATCGGACTTGAGTCACGTGACTGGAAACTGCGAGCCCAGCGTGAGAATAGTAACAGTTTTGTGTCCTGGCGCATGACTCACTCCCTCACTCACTCATTCACCCTCTCACTCACTCACTCATTCACTCTCATTCCTTCAATATCATTCACTTACTCCCACACTCTTTCTCTTTCTTGCTCATCTTTCTGAGGTAAAGATGAGCGCTACACGAAAGTAACATTATATCTTCCATGACATCACATCAGCGCCAATTGCGAAGTGAGGGATGGAGTCATTATATATAGATAGTCTAACGTATAATTGGATAAGAGAACATACATTACATATATATAAAGTGGCATATAGATTGGAACATTATATATAGATAGTCTAACGTATAATTGGATAAGAGAACATACATTACATATATATAAAGTGGCATATAGATTGGAACATTATATATAGATAGTCTAACGTATAATTGGATAAGAGAACATACATTACATATATATAAAGTGGCATATAGATTGGAACATTATATATAGATAGTCTAACGTATAATTGGATAAGAGAACATACATTACATATATATAAAGTGGCATATAGATTGGAACATTATATATAGATAGTCTAACGTATAATTGGATAAGAGAACATACATTACATATATATAAAGTGGCATATAGATTGGAACATTATATATAGATAGTCTAACGTATAATTGGATAAGAGAACATACATTACATATATATAAAGTGGCATATAGATTGGAACATTATATATAGATAGACTAACGTATAATTGGATAAGAGAACATACATTACATATATATAAAGTGGCATATAGATAGGAACATTATATATATATATAAACCATGAAAGGAATATTGTGCAACAAAACCTTGTCGCTGGAACTGAGACAGAGAGTCCTTGAATGTTACGTTGAAGCAGTACTGACATATGGCAGTGAATCATGGACAATCAGCAAAGCAAGCGCATAGATCTTTGAAGGCAGCGGAGATGTGGTTTTATGGAAAAATGCTGCGGATTCCATGGACTGCAAAGAAGACTAATGATGCAGTACTCGAAGATGCAGAAATACAAAGACAACTTATTTCAAGGATCAGAACTAGGCAGTCCTCCTTTCTCGAGCATGTTATGGGAAGAAACGGCTTGAGGTATATTCTGACAACGGGAAAGATAGATAGAAGGAAAGAGAGACAGAGGAAGGCCGAGAGTAAATGCGCTGGACTGCCTGAAAGAATGGCATGAGCGACAATCAACAGCAGAGGTTGTCAACGACATACGTGATAGAAGTGGATTGAAGTCTATGATCGCAAACGTCAACCGACAGGGCACCTGATGATCATATTATTTATATATATATATATATATATATATATATATATATATATATATATATATATATATATATATATAAATATATATATATATATATATATATATATAAATATATATATATATATATATATATATCGTCGGATGCACTGGGCCGTCGGGCGTTTAAATACAGTACAATGCACACCACTTAAAGAAACAAATTAACATATTCAACGAAAAGAAGATAGTGGGGGAGTCTGGTTATGAGTTTGTTAGTTTTTGGTGGGGGAAGGGGGTGTCATCCAGTACTGTAACATTACAGCAGGCTGGTAGACCAGAGAGTCTGTGAGAACTGGGCTGCCTGTAGATCTCTTGTCCACCCCGGACAGGAATGAAGACATAAATGACTGAAGCATAATTCTGGTTCCTCTTAGTTATAGAGAGCCTTTCGCTATCAGTTTGTAATGTTAAGTGTTTAGGGACCTTCTACCCTATAAGAGTACTTAATTAACAGAGGGGTGAAAAAGTTGCAGATTTCTCGCGTTAATGGGTGGTTGGGGGGGGGGGGGGGGGTAGGGGCGGGGAGGGAGAATGTTGGTGAGGGGGGATCCACTATAAATCAGAGGTAGGTGTTCGCCTCTCAAGAAGCGTGAAGTGGTGGGTATTTCAATCCGGCAACTTTCAGGTATCCCCTGGTTTCAAGGAAAGGGAAATTGAAGCCTAGTCCTATGGAAGACGAACGATAAACTCCGAGGTCCCGTGTACACGCTGTACAACTTTAACAGGCGAAAATTTAAAAGGCAAACAAATGTGCCGCTCTCTGTGCATATCGTTTAAATTTAGTGGAACTCCAACCCAATTGGGGTCTGCGTGAAGGCGAAGAGACGGTGGCCCATTCATCCCAACAGTTCAATCACCTGTGTCCCTGTACAATCGATTGCAAGTACATACAAAATACCTGCACCTCACTCTCTATCTCCTTTCCCTCCTCAATCCCCAGAGGTAGGAGAGAAGCGACTAAGGGAGACTTTTCCCGGTAAAATTTCCTTATTCTTCTTCTTCTTCTTCATCGTACGCAGTCAGACATCAACCTTAATTTTTTTCGAAAAAAGCAGCCGTCATCCTGAGGCTGTCGACACTGCCATAGAGCTTGTCTAGTGTTGCCACTGGTGATGGCCACATCTGCTCTCTCTGGTCCTCGTATATAGGGCAGTTTTGCAGCAAATGCTCAGCGATCATTTTCCCGGTACCACACGGGCATTCGTCAGTGCCACCTATCTTCAATTTGTTGAATAGGTGGTACCTCAGTCTATTGTGGCCAGTGCGAAGTCTGAAGACCACGACCTGTTCTCTTCTGTTCAACTGGTAATAGGCATCGTTTTTTGTGTAGCCAGTATGTTCGGTTTCCCATTTGGTCATGTATCTAGCTCTAATAAGCCGTTTTGACTCTTCGTATGTCTTTCCTTATTCAATTTCCGGTATTGACAAGCTTCAGATCACCCAGCTGTAAATTTCTTGACTTCCTGATAGGGAAGGGAAAGCAGCGGGGAATATAACAGGCCACTCCTATTTTATAAAAGCCGAGGCTAAATAAATAGCGTTTAACACATCAGCCTGGACAGCAGTATCTGCTATATGGCCACTTTTACCCTGACACTTTTACTTTGACACTTTTATCTTCATACTTTTATCTGGATACTTTTACCTTCATACTTTTATCTGGATACTTTTACCTTGACATTTTTAACTTGATACTTTTATCTTGACACTTGTACTTTCACACTTTTATCTTGAGACTTTTATCCTGACGCTTTTACTTTCACACTTTTATTTTTGACACATTTTTTCTCGATACTTATATCTTGACAATTGTACTTTAATACGTTTATCTTTTGACACTTGTATCTTGACACTTTTATCTTGACATTTTTATCCTGACAGTTATACTTTCACACTTTTGTCGTGACACTGTTATCTTGACACTGCTATCTTGACACTTTTATTTTGACACTCGCACTTTCACACTTTTATCTTGACACTTTTATGTTGTACATGTACTTTCACACTTTTATCTTGACACTTTTATTTTCACACTTTATTCTTTTGACACTTTAATCTTCGCACTCTTATCTTTTGACACTTTTATATTGACACTTTTTTCTTGACACTTGTTTTTTTCACATTTATCTTGACACTTTTATCTTTTGACACTTATTTTTTGACACTTCTATTTTGACTTTGTTACCTTGACACTTTTATCCTATGCCAGAAAGGTTTATATACTATACTATTTTCCCCGTAGTTCCCTGATACAATTTTAAATCACCAGTACCGCGCTACTGCTTTGTTGGGAAGCGAATGGGAGTTTAGAGGGACACCACGCACAGCCTTGCAGGGGAGGATCGCCTATTGCGATTCAAGTAGGACAAGGCCGATTTAAACCCCCAACAGCCATCCATTTGATGGGAGAGCCCGTTTTAGGGCACACCGCGCTCAAATGACATGGACAGAGAACTCCTGGGAACCGTTAAGTCATTGTCACCTCGATATGGCTTCTATTTTTTTACATTGTCCCACTGACCTTGCCATGAGGCTTCGTAGAGAGGCCGGGTGTGTAGGTTTCGTGTAATCGCCAGATGGAGGTCCGGTGATGTCGTTAGTTGTAGCTTCCAGAGTGTGTCAGAGACACCCTCGATTTATTATCTACGTCGAGGTCGGCCTCTTGCACGTCGATCGGAAACCTGCATACGATATGCTCTTGCTACAGGCTGGCCATACTGCATTCTGACTAAATATCCAAACCACTTAATTTTGTGGGTGTCAATGTAGGCACTAACTGGGTTTGTCCACATTATCTGCTTCAGTGTGGTGTTGCTCATTCGGTCATAGATTGTCTTTCCGGCTGCACTTCTCACACAACGTATCTCACAGCTCTGAATTTTACTCTTGTGTATTTCTAGCAAGGACCAAGATTGTCTTTAGTAATACAATGTAGGAATAAACAGTGCATCTGTCAGCCTCCTCTTAGTTGAATGAAGAACTATTTTGAGTGTCTCAATATTGCTGGAATTTGATAGTGGACACTGTTCGCCTTCTGAATTCTACGAGCGATCACTCCGCCATCAATTGCTGCAAGAACTCATTTCAGACAACACCCCCCCCCCCCCCCCACACACACACACACACACTGAAAGGAAGGGGATGAAATATGGAACACAGTGGACAAAAACACAGGACAAATTCGTATGAAAGATCTGGACCCAGACTATCACAGACACTTTGTAAACGTGAACAAGCCAATGGAACAGCGTTAACACTGAACGCGTCTGTATACTGGTACACGTGAAACTTATCAACGGTTTGATATCAGCGAAATCTAAAGCGTGAAGCAACCAGCAGGAGTTATACCACGTGCAAAACATCGAACGACCTCAAATCAAAAGACCAAATAACGAAGATGTGGATGCATACAACTGCTTAAACGGTTGGCAGGCCACAAGGAACGGGGCATTACAGTATTAATGCGCAACCGTGAGGTCCCCGCCCCTTGTGACGCCCATATTGATTTAGTGAGAGGTCGTGGACATTGCGTTAATGTCTTAACTTCTAGCCAGTTTAAACATTGTTTGGATGTTCAACTATTTTATTTGTTTACTCGCTCGATATACACATCAATTACCCTATCGATGACAGCAGTCAGTTCAAGGCTCCCGAAACTGCCATACAGTTTCTTTAACATTGTCGAAGTACAGGTTTTGACACTTTTGCCGACCGTCGTGTCTTCTTAGGCCGAACACTGTGTTGCTGAGCAATATCTGTGGCTATTTTCATAACGCAGATTATGCTGCAATGCGTTCTGCGCCCAATGGTTTAGTATATCCGTCTTCAGCATAACGTATATTTAGTGCTGTTTTCCTAGCATTTGTCTGTTCTTAGACTACCTGCAAGGCAGCAGCTGTTTGCTGCCAGAGTTAACTAAGAATTCTGATCGGTAAATAATTTACTTTTAATAAAAGTTCATTGAAATGTTCAATGATAGTCGTATTTTATTGAGCTGATGGTGTAGAGATGTTCAACATTGACATGGACCGAATAACAAACAGAACCGTGATGGTTGAGGGATGTTCAACGTTGACATGGACAGAATAACAAAGAGAAGATAACCAAATTACAACACCAGAAGTGACATTCAACACAGAAAACACAGGGAGACAACTCAATAAATAAACTACTCTGTAGAATATGACCAAAGCTTTAATGTGACAGGCTGATGATAGTCTACAAAGTCATATGAAAGCGCTTGGCACAGTCTATGAAAGATATAATAGGAAGATTAACACGGTGAAGAGATTAACTATACTGACTAGCAGAACACTAGCTTTGCTCAACATAAGTGAACAAAACTTATACATGATCAAGAAATCAAATATCTTGGAAGCATATTTTGAGAAGATGGAAAATTGAATAGAATAATTGAAAGAACATGTCTCTGCTGTGACTTATCGACTTATTTTGACAATTCCGAGTATTACAAGCTCTGAGGAGCGTTTACTTTCTGCTTTGATGCGGATACGTAGCGAATGTAGATGCATTGAGAGTCAAGATCGTGTTAGTGTCTTGAGTCTAATTTATAGAGTAAAAGAAATGTTACAAGACTTAAGACTGAAGGACGCATTTTTATGATTTGGTAATTGAAAAGTTTTAGAGTAAATAAAGGAGGTTGGAAATAGTATACAGAAGAAACATTGTATAAAGTGTTCAGTTTTGGAAATGTGTCTACTTTAATTGTATTAATTGTTTAAGATTGGTGTATTTTTCCTTCCTATAAACCATGTTACTTTCAATAAAACTAAGATTAAGCAAACATAATGCTAACCATTATTGTATAATAATTATTGTATAATAATAATGATAATACATTAAAATGAGCATATGCTATGTGAAAGTCACTCTATAAAAATTGATTTGATAAAGTATTCAGTTCTAAGATTGTTGCAAACCCTTGCATCAGGGACCAGGATGCGCCACTGATAATAATATAAGATAGGAAAAGGTGTGAAAGGTCTGAAATCACTAAACAGATTAGGTACAAACGATTAAACACGAACACAAAGAGTCACCACGTCAACAAAGGACCGCTAAGAAATAAATGACATAAATGTGAATCTAGCATGACAAAAATAGAACACAATTTTAAGGCAGGAATAGAAAACGTATAAAACAGATTAAACAAAGAAGATTAAGGGATAAACATAAAACTTTATGAGAGACTAAACAAAGATATATAAGATAAGTCATAAATATAAAAATTATATATCATATTTTAAGCATAAACATATAAAACAGGAATACACAATTTACATGAGAGACTAAAAAGTAAATGAAAAACAAGACCAAAAAAACTTATATCACAGATTAAGCAAAGAAATACTGGAGCGAAAGTAAAACTTCATTTTGTATTAAACAGAAAAATGTAAGACAAGAATTTAAAACGTTTAAGTCAGAAGACGTCTATGTTGCAGATTACAAAGAAATAGTAGACAAGAATTAAAAGCCCATTTAACAGACTAAACAAAGAAATAGAAGACAAGAATGTAAAACCTAGATAAAACTAAACAAAGAAATACAAGGCAAGAAAGTGCTACCTAGATAGCAGACTAAACAAAGAAATAGAAGAAAAGTGTTAAACCTAGATAACACACTAAACAAAGAAATAGAAGACAAGAATATAAAACCCACATAACAGACTAAACAAATAAATAGAAGACCAGTGTTAAATCTAGATAACAGACTAAGCAAAGAAATAGAAGGCAAGAATTGAAAACTTAGATAACAAAACAAAAAAATAGAAGACAAGAATGTTAAACCTAGATAACAGACTTAACAAAGAAACTGAAAACAAGAATATTAAACCCAGATAACAGACCAAACAAAGAAATAGAAGACAAGAATGTTAAACCTCGATAACAAACTAAGCAAAGAAATAGAAGGCAAGAATGTTAAACCTAGATAACAGACTGAGCAAAGAAATAGAAGGCAAGAATGTTTAACCTAGATAACAGACCTAACAAAGAAATCGAAGACAGAAATGTTAATCCTAGATAACAGACCCAACAAAGAAATAGAAAAGTGTTAAACGTAGATAACAGACTAAACAAAGAAATAGAATTCAAGAATGTTAAATCCAGATAACAGACTAAACAAAGAAATAGAAGACAAGAATGTACAACTTGTATAACAGTCTCAACAAAAGAAATTATAAACACGTGCAATACATCAAAAGGATCATGACAGCTCCAAAAGGGCGCAATAAATATGTAGAAACAAATAAATCAGACAGCAAATAGAGGCGCGCACAAAGATCTATTATTAAACACACACACGTCGCTTACACACACAAACGTACAGCCAGCAAAGAATGATACATTAGTATACAAACACACGCACAAACATTACCAACACACAGTCAGAAGGATAAACTATTACACACACACACACACACACACATAATCACACACACACACACATAATCACACACACACACACACACACAGACACGCACACTACGGTAACAGTGGGGCAGATGGTGGGATGAGAGCTGCTAGTTGACCTTGACCTCAGCTACACAAATCAATAGTGAGCGCAAATGGCAGCTGTTTAATTGATGAGGCTCTGGGCTTGTCCGCCCAACGTGTGTGAGTGTGTGTGTGTGTGTGGCTGTTTGCCTGTGTCTGTGTGTGTACGTGTGTGTGTCTCGGCTTGTGTTTCTGTGTGTGCCAGTTCCTCTGTCTTGGTGTGTGTTTCTGTGCTAGTCTCATTGTGCTAATATTATATGTGTGTGCTAAGAGTATGAACGTGTTTAGATATGTGTATGTGCGTCTAGGTGTGTGTCTCTGTGTGTGTGTTAGTGTGTGTATCGGTGTGTGTCTCAGTGTGTGTCTCGGTGGGTGTGTCTGCATGTGCTACTGTGTGTGTCTGTGCGTCTGTCTTTGTGTGTGTTTCTGTGCTAGTCTCATTATGCTAATAGTAGATGTGTGTGCTTAGATTATGAACGTGTTTAGTTTATGTGTGTGCGCTTAGATTATGTTTGTATTTAGATAATCTGTGTGCTCGGATTATGTGTGTGATTAGATTATGTATGTGTGCTTATATTATGTGTGTGTGTGTGTGTTTGTGTTTATAGTATGTATGTGGATTAGATTATATGTGTTTGTTTAGATTGTATTTGAGTGCTTAGATTGTGTTCCTGTACTTAGGTTATGTATGCATGCTTAGATTATGTGTGTATTCTTAGATTATGTGTGCTCTTAGCGAATGCGTGTGCTTAGATTAAGTGTGTGTTTAGATTATGTGTGGGTGTGCTTAGATTATGTGCGTATGTTCTTATATTATCTGTGAGTGTTCTTAGATTATGTGTATGTTCTTAGATCATGTGTGTATGTTCATAAATTATGTGTGTTCTTAGATTATGTCTGGGTGTGCTTAGATTATGTGCGTATGTTCTTATATTATCTGTGAGTGTTCTTAGATCATGTGTGTGTGTTCATAAATTATGTGTGCTCTTAGATTATGTGCGTGTGTTTAGATTATGTTCGTGGGCTTAGATTATGTTCGTGGGCTACAATTATGCTCGTGGGCTTAGATTATGTTCGTTGGCTTAGATGATGTTCGTGGGCTTAAATTATGTTCGTGGGCTTAGATTATGTTCGTGGGCTTAGATTATGTTCGTGGGCATAGATTATGTTCGTGGGCATAGATTATGTTCGTGGGCTTAGATTATGTTCGTGGGCTTAGATTATGTTCGTGGGCTTAGATTATGTTCGTGGGCTTAGATTATGTTCGTGGGCATAAATTATGTTTGTGGGCTTAGATTATGCTCGTGGGCATAGATTATGTTCCCTTGCTTAGATTATGTTCGTGGGCATAGATTATGTTCGTGGGCTTAGATTATGTTCGTGGGCTTAGATTATGTTCGTGGGCATAAATTATGTTCGTGGGCTTAGATTATGCTCGTGGGCATAGATTATGTTCCCTTGCTTAGATTATATGTGTGTGCTTAGATTATGTTCGTGAGCTTAGATTATGTTTGCGTTCTTAGATTATGTGTGTGTGCGTAGATTATGTTCACGGGTGTATAATATGTTCGTAGGCTTAGATTATCTTCGTGGGTGTATATTATGTTCGTAAGCTTAGATTATGTTCGTGGGTCTAGATTGTCTTTGTGGGCTTAGATTATGTTCGTGGGCTTAGATTATGTTCGTGGGCTTAGATTATATTCGTGGGCATAGATTATGTTTGCATGCTTAGATTATGTTTTCGTGCTTAGATTATGCGTGTGTGCTTAGATTATATTGTGTGATTACATTATATGTATGTGTTTAGATTATGTGTGTGTTTAGTTTATATGTGTGTGCTTAGATTTTATTGTAATGCTTACATTATGCATGTGTGTTCAGATTATATGTGTGTGTTAAATTTACACACATCCACATATCACCTCACATACACCCGTACATCTTTTCGTGCACCGTCACATCCCCTCACACACCTAGCCATCACCCCACACACCTATACACATCATCTCACACCCACACATCACCACACCCACACATCACCTCTCGTGCACCCAGACATCACCTCACGCACACCCGCACATCACCTTGAACATCCACACATCACCTCGAACACCCCTACAAAACCACACCCACACATCACATGGTACATCCACACATTACCTCACAAATCACCTCGTACACCCACACATCACCTCGTAGATCCACACATCACCCCACCAACACACAGATAAACGCCAGCTAACTAGCAAATGCAAAGACAACGTGCATTGCCTCACACTTTATATCCAGCAACTACAGGATTAAACCTTCACCGAATCCTTGCCACAACCTAGCTTAATTTATTCTCTTTCCTTTTCGTTCGTCCCTGCAAAAGACGTTATGCTAAGCTGTATTAACTTGCGCAGTACACCAGTGCGATTATAACGGCAGACTGACTGTGACTGAGTGGAAAGGGGGCAGTGGGGTGGATTTAGTGTAGTCTGACAAAAATTTTAAAAAACGCATGCGCAGAACATATCAGGACATATATTGGTTGGATAAATAAATTAATGTCCGTTATTTTTTTCAGACCACATAATTTACAGCGAGGTTGCGATATCTGCGTCTATCAACCAGACACATCAGGATTCAGCACTGCACTATTTTGGGATCATTTTACTTTCATTCTTCTGTCCCTATTCTCTGAGCCAGACTGTAATGAGTAGCCAGTTTCCAGTGCCGTCGCTTGGAGGCGGTGCATGGTCCTAGACATATACGGTTTCTTGACGCTAGCAGTTAGCTGTCAGTCGCTATGACTACTGTTAATTAACTCGTTCACTGCGGCTTCGGTCCCTTGACTTAATGTGACTAAGTACACCTGCACCAGCAACAACGCCCAGTGATCGGATTATCTGAGCTGGCTGTAAGTATGTCAGCTGAATAAATTGATAGACTGCTTGGCCAGGTGTATTTGTTATCTAGGCCAAACTTGTTATAATAGACTCACAACGTAAGCAGCACGGTTGGTGAAATATAACTGGTTGTCTTATCGAACTGCACTGTCACCTCCCTAGCATCTAGTAAAAGGCGCCTAAATAGGGTTTTTGGATGGTGTTGACACCTCATTATGAAAAAAACTTCGAAACCTGCAATGATTGAAAGACATACGTTCTTTACATAGAATAGGGAGGGGGTCAAATAAGGAACCGGTCTTTTACGAGGTGTGTTCAAAAAGTATCATACCTTAATTTTTATCGGCAGAAACAAATCAAGCATGGGTGTTGTCCTTCGGCAGGGAGGTATAGGGGAGCGTCATGCGGTTGTGGGAATTCATCCCACCCGCAGATTGCGTCAGTCTTCGAGAGTTGAGTGTAGTTAGCACCGTGGGGTTTTCATTTACCACGAAATGACGCAATGTCAAAGTCATGTTTTATTTGACTCCCGTGTGGTTATGCATTACGAGTACGCACAAAAAGGTCAAAATATTACCAAATAGAACTCCTGTAGGTCATTGGGGATTTCGTGGCGAAGTGGTTAAGCCGTCGGCCTCGTGATCAGGTGGTGTGGGCTCGACTCCGGACTCTCTTTTTCACGGGTGCTTGATGCATCTCGTAGTGGCCCACTAGTCGTCTTGTCCTTGACTTGCCACTGCGGTCGGGCGGCACGAGACAAGAGAGTGAGGATAAAAAGTAGCGCAGTTAATCCTTACTCCTCTCTCTTAGTCTGTGTTCATTGTCAATCTCCCGCTACCAAGCCCTGAACAGGGCGTTGCATGTAGCCGGATGTAGTCCGGAGAACGGATTTACGTTGTGTCGCTAGCTTACAGTTTGACTGCGATATTTGCACCTTTCGGTCTGACACATCCGTCTTCGGCAGGAATCCTTCCTAAAAATAGCGCTAGAAAAATTAATTATGCCATCATCGACAGGTTCCCTATTCTCCTGAAATGGATCCTTGCGAGTCGTGGCCTTTGCCAGCGTCTGCTGATATGGACCAGATTTGAACCACGAGAAGACAATATGTGGAATGCGACTACTCAGGTTTACTCTATTTCTTCTTCTTCTTCTTCTTCTTCTTCTTCTTCTTCTTCTTCTTCTTCGTTCTCAATCTCCCACTACTAAACCCTGAAAGGGCTTAAGTAGCAGAATGTAGTCCAGAGAACGGAATGCGTTGTGTCGTAGTTTACAGCTTGGCTGCGATATTTGCACCTTTCGGTCCAAAACATCCTACTTCAGCAAGCATTTTTTGAGTACCGGGTTAGAAGAGAGCAGGTCGTTGTCTTAAGACTTCGCACTGGCCACAACAGACTGAGGCACCACCTATTCAACAAATTGAAGATAGGGTGTACCGACGAATGCCCGTGCGGTACTGGTAAAATGACCGCTGAACATCTGCTGCAGAACTGCCCGACATACGAGGATCAGAGAGAGCAGATGTGGCCATTACCAGTGGAACTGCAAGACAAGCTCTATGGCAGTGGCCTGAGCCTCAGGATGACCGCCGCTTTTTTCGAAAAAATAATGGTTACTGTCTGACTGCGTACGAAGAAGAAGAAGAAGAAGAAGAAGAGTACCGGGTTAGCATTCCCTCTTCGATCCCTTCTCCTTAGCCAGTCTGCCCTGCTGCAGTCTGTTATCCAGGATCACCACGTGGCGACTACGAGATGCAGGGGACTCCGCATCAAGCACCCGTGAAAAAGAGCGGAATCCGGAATCGAACCCACACAACATGATCACGAGGCCGATGGCTTAACCAAATCGCCACGGAATCCACGAGCATGAAACAAAGAATAAAGCATCAAGCTTGGGACCAGCCATGCCTGTACGTGAAGAGTCTCCCGCTCCACAATTCTGATCATCGGGAGCCGGACCGTAGTGGGAGAGAAAAACCATAAAATAACTCAAATTATATCTGCACTGAAAACCATGAACAATATATAATTTGCAAATCCAATTCCTTCATTCGTGACTTATTTTGGTCTTAGTCTCTGATGAAAACATGCTGGCTGCAATGTTGGCTATATTATGTCTGAGCTCATGTGCAACATACTTCTAGTTTAGGTATATTAGTGGAACCCTTTATGGAGGTCCCGACTCTATTTGGGGGTCTTAATTTGCTATTATGTCGCTGAAATTTGTAAGCCACCGGGACTGAAGTATCTTTTGACCATATGTTTTACTCTCATGGTGGAGTCTTCTAAATGAGGTAATACTTTAATGTTGTTTTGTAAATTAGATAATACATTAGTGGGGGTCTTCTTAGTTCTTAGTTATTAGTCGACATGTATTTCTACAGTGGCAGATACCATTGTGCAGATCCTAGCTCTCGTATGTGCTGGGTGTAGCCAGATGAAGGATTTCCTGCTTAGCGGGCTAGACTCGAGCAGCTTATTACTCTGTTACGTTGGAACAAGTGCCGGGAAGGGTGGTTAACCGATGTGCGAGTCCATCTTAATAGACTCACACTAGAGCAAAGTAGACCCGCTACCTGTTAGGCGCCATCTATACTGCTCTAAACAAACCACTTAACTATGGCCGGTGTTATGCCATGTCACAGTTAGTCGCCTCTTACGATATGCTCTATGTGGGGCAGTGGTGCTATTCTTGTCTTTGTCATACCCAAAGACACCGTTGGACTACTCGGGGGTTTTCTATTTGATTTAATATGTTAGTTGGGTCTTCTAAATTACACAATATATCAGTGGGATTTTTAATATTCGATAATACATTAGTATAGGATCTTGTAAATAAGATATAAGCGTCTTTAAAATTATGTAATATACCAGAACGGTCTTCTTAATTAGATAATACATCAGTGGGATCTTAAACATTAGATAATACATCAGTGGGATCTTCTAAATTAGATAATACACCAGTAGGATCTTCTAAATTAGATAATACAACAGTAGTGATTTATAAATTAGAATGTACACCAGTGGGATCTTCTAAATTAGATAATATATCAATGGTATCTTCTAAATTAGATAATATATTTTTGTAACATAGCAGGATTTTTAAAAAAGATGTAATGATGTGTCCACATGCAAACATATAATGATGTATTCACAAACGTATTACACATTACCTACATACAAACACATAATAATGTATTTACATAGAAACACATGTTGCATCCACACAAACAAATATACAATGAAGTAACTACATGCAGACAAATATAAAGATTGCATCCACAATCAAGTGTAATTAAATATCCACAAACAAACATATAATGATGTATCCACAAACAAACACATAATGATGTATCCACAAACAAACACATAATGATGTATCTACAAACTAACATTTAAGGAAGTATTCACACAGATTTAACAATGAATCCACATACAAACATACATTGATATATCCACATACAAACTAATAACGAGATATCCACAAAGATGTAATAATGTATTCCCATAAAAACATATAATGATATATCCACATAGATTTAATAATGTATCCACATACAAACATATAATAATGTATCCTCATACAAACATATATTGATATATTCACATACAAACATATATTGATTTAATTAACATACAAACATATAATGATATTTCAAATAGAATTAATAATGTATTCACATACAAACATTTAATGATATATCCACATAGATTTAATAATGTATCCACATACAACCAAATAATGATGTATCCTCTTACAAACATATATTGATATATTCACATACAAACATATATTAATATATGAACATACAAACATATAGTGATATATCTACATAGATTTAATAATATATCCATAAAGAAACATATAATGATGTATCCCCAAACATAAAATGATGTATCTACAAATATTTAACCATGTATCCACATTTAAACGCATAATTATATATCCACATACAAACATATAATGATATATCCACACAGAATTACTAATGTATCCACAAACAAACATATATTGCTGTGTCCACAAACATAAAATGTTGCATCCACCTACAAACATCCACACATGACCTACCTGATGACCTCATGCTCCTTCTCCTCCTCCTCCCTCTGTCGTCGAATGACATCCTCAATCACCTTTCTCTCATCCTCTGTGAGATGGCTCAGGTCAGGCATAGGAGGGAGGGAGGGCCGCCTGGAGGTCATGGTCCCAGAGGGGAGACTTTCTACTTCCAGCTCACAGAAAGGCCCGCGAAATGTCTGCGGGCCTTCAGAAGGAAGACTTGGGGCAGATAGAGCTTGCGTGTCAGCCTCTTAGCTGGCACCATTTACACAAGGACACATAGGACCCATGGCAGGACACACCAGAAGCTTGTGAGATGAACGCTGTTCCCAATAGGAGCACTCATGAATCTTCGCTGCATGCTGGTACTGCGCAATATCAATTCACATAGCCACAACAGTATCCATTAGTTATCCACGAAATTCTTCTCAAGTTATCCACGAAGACCTCCTGAGTTGTCCGCCTGTTCTCTTCAGCTATCCATGTGGTGAACGCGGGATGAATGACATATTAAAATTATTAGCAAACTCACAGCTGTTTATAATCTAACTCGGTCCGACTAGGTTTATAGTTTCCCAAAGTACACCTGTGTTTATAGTCTTCACAGCTCTATTTTTAACTTCAAGCAGTCTGACTCCATTTACTGTTGTAAAAAAGTATGCCTCTGTTTATAGTCTAGTTCATTAAGTCCGATTGTATTTATAGTTGCACGAAGTCTGACTGTGTTTATAGTATCACATAGTTCAATCGTGTTTATAGTCTCACAATGTCCAGACTCTCCAAACGTCAGGCTATTGAAAGTCCCGCAAAGTTCGATTGTGTGATTAGACTTACAAAGTCCGACTGTACTTATAGATTCACTAAAGTCCGGTTGTATTTATAGAACACAAAATCCGGGCATATTTATAGACACAAAATCTGGATGTGTTTATAGGCTAACTGTAAAGTCCGGCTGTGTTTATATATGACAATACACTCGGGCTGTGTTTTCACTCACTAAAATCTGGCTGCATTTATAGATTCACCAAAGTTCGGCTGTGTTTATAGACCAGCAATTCCGGCTGTGTTTATGCCACTATCGAGTCTCACTAGACAACTACTACATCATAAACTTGTCTGGCCAAGCTTGGGCTTGTATCCTACAAAATGGCTGGCTCCCTGACCGCACGCACATCGCCATTAATCGATTTGTGCCTGGTAAGTTCACACACAAACAAGCAGGCGGTGGGAGTATCGACCGGTTACAACTAGGCTTGCTTTGGATGTGTCTTCGCTGTCTGGGGGATTGGGATGCGGGGGTATCTGGCTGAGGCAGCATTCTCTACACACCCTACAACCCACGACACTTTCACGGAAACACAGAACACGCGACAACATCCCCCATATGCGCCCTCCCCGTGCCTGTATGTGTGGAGGAAAGCTAGGTCCGAGCCCTTTGTGCAGTTGGCTGGCTTGTCGATACGGAAACAGTAGCTGGGACACGGAGCTTCTGGTTTGGGGACAATCGCGTGATTATCTAGATTATGTCACAGAATACACACACACTCACACGTTATCTGGTAGATGTAGCGAATCACTTGTACAGTGTATCCACTAGGAAGTGAATGTATCCAAATAGCACTACCAGCTACATCCCGGTGTCAGATGGTCCGTCTGGCACCGACTGTCAGGTCTGGAACACTGGCCTGCAGGACTAGCTAGTCAACACATCGGACCTCACGACTTGCAGTCTCTAACTTGGCAGGCAGCACATTCTGTTTGGCAAGGCTACAAAGCTTATCACAAACTCCGTAATCAGAACAACTGCAGTGACAATGAAATATAGCATGCAACACTTTCAGACCGAATCTAGTGAAAGCGAGCGCTGAACAGACGACATCATGGAGGCTTGGCGTTAGGAAGGACACTCCCACGCGTGGCACGAGCTGAGGTCACTGCTACAAGCCGTCCGACAGTCTGGTATTGTCCCTCACTCGCAGGATACATTTTGGGCTCCTGTCAACTGCCCGATTTCTTATAGTCATTACTGGATTATTTGTCTTGATGTTTGACAGACAGATATGTAAGCTGCTAAAACAAACTGAGACGATGACTGACACGTGTAACTGTCACAAAAACAGATTGAAACGATAACTGACACGTTTAACTGTCACAAAAACAGATTGACACGATAACTGACACGTTTAACTGTCACAAAAAACAGATTGAAACGATAACTGACACGTTTAACTGTCACAAAAACAGATTGAAACGATAACTGACACGTGTAACAGTCACAATAACAGATTGACACGATGACTGACACGTGTAACCGTCACAATAACAGATTGACACGATGACTGACACGTGTAACCGTCACAATAACAGATTGATAGGATGACGGACACGTGTAGCTGTCACAATAACAGATTTCCACGATGACTGACATATGTAAATGTCACAATAAAAGATTGACACAATAACTGACATGTCAACTGGTTCAACAACAGAATGGCGAGGACTTATGTGTCTAGTTTTCAGGATGACAGATTGATAAGATGTCTGATAAATCAAGATGTAATGGTGACAGACTGACATAATGACTGATAAATCAAGCTTTGATTGTGACAGACTGACAAGATGACTGATAAATCAAGCTTTCATTGTGACAGGCTGACAAGATGACTGATAAATCAAGCTTTGATTGTGACAGACTGACAAGATAACTGATAAATCAAGCTTTGATTGTGACAGACTGACAAGATGACTGATAAATCAAGCTTTCACGATGAATGGCCCAATGAGTGATGCGGTGAGAGAACTGGGAACAGGCGGCCAGTATTATGAAGAAAGTGATGTTATAAGTTGAGTCACAGAGCCAGTAGATGGAAAGAATTGAACCACTGCAGCCCTCCACTCACGTCGTAAAGGCAGACAACGAATGTTTTTTTATGGGGCTGGCAACGTCATCATGTAAAGACACTGTTATTTAAACCGCTTCCTGTTGGAGGAGTCAGGTGTAGCTGTGACCATATGTTTCACTTATAGCTAAAAAGACGAAAGAAGAAGGAATTTTTTTATTTTTTTTTTGCGTTCGCCTTATTTCTCTATTCCCCAAAGCGGTGTGTGTTGCACTGCGGCTTTTATTTTGCGCCTGTCGGCCCACTACATCCGACTTCAGCATGTATTTTATGTAAGGGTCTGCTTCCTCCTGCATTTTCTAAGGGTTTGCTTCCCCGGGGTAACGGCCGGTGCTGTGATGGGGATCGAACCCAGCACCTTTGGGTTGTGAGCCGTGCCACTTATCCAGAAGGCCACGCCGTCCCTCTGAAGAAGGGAATGATTATGATGATAATGATGAAGAAGACGGAGAGATAAACTGTTTGGCAACATAAGAAGGTAGTTCTCGTTGTTATAAGACGCTTCTCGTGCTGGGGAGAGTTGACTTTTGGCGACGTTTCTTTTATAGCCGGTTACAGTGGCTCTACTTACAGAGATCATCTGAGCTTTAGTGCAGTACTAGGTTTCAGTAAACTCATAAATATAAGTGTTAATATTGCAATCCCGAACCTTGTTGGCTAGGCTGCTGTGACACAGCATGTTTCCTTGAGTATAAACGAGGACGTGAGGTTGGAGGGGGAAATGGGTGTCTTGATCAATAAGCGATTATTCTTCGCTCCCACCTTGATCAATAAGCGATTATTCTTCACTCCCACCTTGATCATTAAGCGATTATTCTTCACTCCCACCTTGATCAATAAGTGACTATTCTTCGCTCCCACCTTGATCAATAAGCGATTATTCTTCGCTCCCACCTTGATCAATAAGCGACTATTCTTCACTCCCACCTTGATCAATAAGCGATTATTCTTCACTCCGACCTTGATCAATAAGCGACTATTCTTCACTCCCACCTTGATCAACAAGCGATTATTCTTCGCTCCCAGCTTCACCAGTAAACGATTATTCTTCGTTCCGACCTTGATCAGTATGTGATTATTCTTCGTTCCCATCTTGATCAGTAGTTTATTACTATTCGCTCCCACCTTGATCAGTAGTTTATTACTATTCGCTCGCACCTTGATAGTAGTTTATTACTATTCGCTCCCACCTTGATCAGTAGTTTATTACTATTAGCTCCCACCTTGATCAGTAGTTTATTACTATTCAATCTGACATTGATCAGTAGTTTATTACTATTCAATCTGATCTTGATCAGTAGTTTATTACTATTCGCTCCCACGTTGATCAGTAGTTTATTACTATTCGCTCCCACCTTGATCAGTAGTTTATTACTATTCGCTCCCACCTTGATCAGTAGTTTATTACTATTCAATCTGACCTTGATCCGTAGTTTATTACTATTCAATCTGACCTTGATCAGTAGTTTATTACTATTCGCTCCCACTTTGATCAGTAGTTTATTACTATTCGCTCCCACCTTAATTAGCATGATTCACATGACCCTGACTAATTCTCGCTCCCACCTTTATCGGAATGTTTTACTTGACCCTGACTAATTCTCGCTCTCACCATTATCGGTATGTTTTAGTTGACCCTGACTAATTCTTGCTCTTACTTTGATCGCTATGTTTTACTTGTCCCTGACTTAATCTCACTTACAAATTGATCGTTATGTTTTACTTGACCCTGACTAATTCTCGCTCTTACTTTGATCGGTATGTTTTACTTGACCCTGACTAAATCTTGCTCTTACTTTGATCGGTATGTTTTACATGACCCTGACTAAATCTCGCTCTTACTTTGATCGGTATGTTTTACTTGACCCTGACTAATTCTCGCTCCCATCTTCATCGGTATGTTTTTCTTGACCCTGACTAATTCTCGCTCCAATCTTCATCGGAATGTTTTACTTGACCCTGACTAATTCCTGCTCCCATATTCATCTGTATGTTTTACTTGACCCTGACTAAATCTCGCTCTCACTTTGATCGGTATGTTTTACTTGACCCTGACTAAATCTCGCTCTCACTTTAATCGGTATGTTTTACTTGACCCTGACTAAATCTCGCTTCCAAATTGATCGGTATGTTTTACTTGACCCTGACTAAATCTCGCTCTCACTTTGATCGGTATGTTTTACTTGACCCTGACAAAATCTCGCTTCCAAATTGATCGGTATGTTTTACTTGACCCTGACTAAATCTCGCTCTCACTTTGATCGGTATGTTTTACTTGACCCAGACTAAATCTCGCTCTCACTTTGATCGGTATGTTTTACTTGACCCTGACTAAATCTCGCTCTCACTTTGATCGGTATGTTTTACTTGACCCTGACTAAATCTCGCTTCCAAATTGATCGGTATGTTTTACTTGACCCTGACTAAATCTCGCTCTCCCTTTGATCGGTATGTTTTACTTGACCCTGACAAAATCTCGCTTCCAAATTGATCGGTATGTTTTACTTGACCCTGACTAAATCTCGCTCTCACTTTGATCGGTATGTTTTACTTGACCCTGACTAAATCTCGCTCTCACTTTGATCGGTATGTTTTACTTGACCCTGACTAAATCTCGCTTCCAAATTGATCGGTATGTTTTACTTGACCCTGACTAAATCTCGCTCTCACTTTGATCGGTATGTTTTACTTGACCCTGACTAAATCTCGCTCTCACTTTGATCGGTATGTTTTACTTGACCCTGACTAAATCTCGCTCTCACTTTGATCGGTATGTTTTACTTGACCCAGACTAAATCTCGTTCTCTCACTTTGATCGGTATGTTTTACTTGACCCTGACTAAATCTCGCTCTCACTTTGATCGGTATGTTTTACTTGACCCTGACTTAATCTCGCTCTCACTTTGATCGGTATGTTTTACTTGACCCTGACTAAATCTCGCTTCAAAATTGATCGGTATGGTTCACCTGACCCTGATTAATCTTAGCTCCCACTTTGGTCAATATGTTTCACCTGACCTTTATTACTTTTCGCTTCAGTCTTGATCAATATGTTTTACCTGGTCCTGATTACCTTTCGCTCCCACCTTGATCAGTGTGTGTCACTTGACCCTGATTGCCCTTCGCTCCCACCTTGATCAGTAATATGTCACATGACCCCTATTACTCTTAGCTCCCACCTTGATCAATATATTTCACCTGACCTTGATTACACTTCGCTCCCACATTGATCAGTGAGTTTCATATGAGCCTGATTACTCTTCATTCCTACCTTGTTCGGTATATCTCACCTGACCATGATTACTCTTCACTCCTACCTTGTTCGGTATATCTCACCTGACCATGATTACTCTTGTCCCAGGTAAGAAGCCTGAGCCTCACATCCATGTTAACGAGAATGTGGATATAGTGCTTGAACAATAAACTGTGTACCATGAGAAACCACGAGACATACATCCAGTTTTTTTAAATAGAAATACGTTGTATGCTTTGGGAGACGGAAACTATGGAAAAAAATGGCTCATAGAACCGATTAAGAGAATCCCCATATCTGCCCAGTCTCTTTCATTGCTGAAAGTGCCGAACAGGAACTCCTCAGCACGTGCGGTGGCTAAAAATGTGCCCATCATTTCGTAATGTACCAATTTACAGTTGGGTCGACTGAGACAAAAAAACACGACAGGTCTGATGAAGCGAGAATCAATTGGTTCAGTCACTTAATGAGAATGCATCCTGACCAACTACCTCTGTGTACCTATAACGCACGAAATTCGGGTTTTCGCAACCGTGGTAGACCGAGAACTAGATGAATATTCCCTGGACAGAAAACTACGGCTCCCCACGCCGTCTCATGGAACAAGTGGATAAGACAAGACAAGACACAACCTCTTTATCGAAACTACCACTACTAAGGCACACAAAGCTCTTTAACTTATGTTTCCTATAGGAAGTCAATTGTAATGTTCGTCTTATACTCTGGTGGAGTGAAAAAGACACAAGATGAAGAAACTGTTATACAACGTGTGTTTGTCATCCATCTATTTTGTCTTCTCTCATCTATTTACATTCTTGGTCAATGACTGGGACAGCAGGACACAATGTATGACGTCAAGTGATGTTTGAGACATACGACAAGAAATACATGAGACAGGCGTCAACTGATGCACGAGACAGACGCCAAGCGATGCTTGAGACGTGTTAAGTGATGTTTGAGACATACGACAAGAAATACATGAGACAGACGTCAACTGATGCATGAGACAGACGCCAAGAGATGATTGAGACGCGTCAAGAGATGCCAGAGACACTCCATGAGTTGTCTGACACAGAAGACAAGAAATACACGAGATGCGTCAAGTGATGCATGAGACATAGATGCCTGAGACAGACGCCAAGAGATAATTGAGACGCCTCAAGAGATGCCTGAGACAGACGTCTAGAGATGCATGAGACACGCCAAGAGCTTTCTGACACAGAAGACAAGAAATACACGAGCCGCGTCAAGTGATGCCTGAGACAGACGCCAAGAGATGATTGAGACGCTTCAAGTGATGCCTGAGACAGACGCCAAAAAATGCCTCAGACAGACGACAAGAGATGTCTGAAACTGACGCCAGGAGATGTCTGACACATCAAGAGGTTCGTGAGACAGACGCCAAGAGATGTCTGACACAGACCCCAAGAGATATCTGAAACAGACGCCAGATTTAAAAAAAAAATTGAAATCAAATAAGATGTTACCATATCTACATCGAAAATCGACTGCAATCGGTCTCCAACGTCTTCTTTCTCATGCCTAAACAGTGCGATCTTCCAAACGTTTCACTGTCCATCTCTTAACGGTATAATATCACTAACCTCGTTGCCTTTCTCATGTTAGTTTGCCCTTCCAGTACTATTTTCAGTTAGTTGTTATATCTTTTCATATAGTCAAGACATTTTTGCTGTATAACTCTGGTTTCGCTAATTAATGTTTTTGTTGCCTCTAATTTCCCCAAAACCTCCATATTTGTTTTCCTATCTTTCCACGACATGTTCCATTTTCTTCTATACATTCGCATTTCAGGGGTATCAACTCTCTCTCCCAATTGTTTGTTTATCGCCCTTGTTCCTATGCTATACACCAATGACCAGTTACGTATCACTCACTATATGACCCTCATTTATAATTTGTGTGTTATTTGCTTGGATGTCAGCGTCTGACTCATGTTGGTGAGAACAGTTTAGCTATCTCTATTCTCTGCCTGACTTCTGTTTCGCATTTTCTATACTCCGTAATTATATTTCCCACATTGGAGAATCTCCTAGCATGTTAATTTGATAATTGTATCCGTTTGCTAAGCGTAGATTTCTTGTACAGTTTGCTATGTATATCAAAGTTTTCGTTTTGTGAAGGTAAATTACGAAATGTAAAATGCAGAATAGTCCAAGCAAAATCGAGCTTCCAGACCATTAGATGAATATCGTGCAGCAAAACCTTGTCGTGGAAATGAGAAAGAAAGTCGTTGGATGCTACGTGGAACCAGTACTGACATATGGCAGTGAATCATGGACAATCAGCAAGCAAGCGCATAGATCTTTGGAAGGAACGAAGATGTGGTTTTACAGAAGAGTGCTGCAGATCCCATGGACTGCAAAGAAGACTAATGATACAGTTCTCGAGAGGCACAAACACAAAGACAACTTATTTCAAGCATCAGACAAGGGAGTCATTCTTTTCGGGCATTTTATGAGAAGAGACGGCTTAGAGCACGTCATGACAACAGGAAAGATAGCAGGAAAGAGAGACAAAGGAAGGTCGAGAGAGAAGATGGTGGAGAGCCTGAGAGACACGGGCACGGGTGACAATCAACAACACGTGGTAAACGACACACGTGATAGAAGTGGGTAGAGGTCGCCAACTGGCAGGGCACCTGATGATGATGATGAAGATAAATATCCAATCCATAATCTTGACTTTTAATTATTTAATACATTGATTGATTCAGCTAGCAGAATGACAACAACATGTGCATATCTGAGAATATTTATTGTTATCCCACCGAAGACGAGTCCTCGTGTTTGTGCCATCTGTTTGCAAACGTTTTGTCAGTAAATGTAAAACAGGCAGACGAGACGGTACACCTCCTTGTCTCACTCCTCCTTTTACATCTGTATATAGTCGATACATCCTGCCAAATTTTACGTTCGCAATTTACACCTAGTGAGCCACACTAGCTGAGAGGTATGTACTCACTTATCAAGAACAGAAAGCACGAAACGGATGGTGTTCAATTCCTGTTAGTCTCAAAGGCTCCCTGGTTTCAAAAAGGAAAAGTCGCGGCATATTTATATCGGAGATGAACGATAAACTCAGAGGTCCTGAATACAGACTGTGTACGTAAAAGAACCACTGGTAGTTGACAATCGAGAATACCAGGCATTGCTGGGTAAACATTCTGAAGGTAACGAAATGTGTACCAAATTGTGACCTACCTGTATGAGGGCCAAAAGAAGGCGGTACCTTCATCAAGCAAACACAAAACAGAGCAATAACCTGTGTGCATGCAAACTCTATTACAGGTACAGCAAATGATATGTACACTGCCAGGGGCTGTTGTTTGCGAATGTACAGCAAATGATATGTACACCACCAGGGGCTGTTGTTTTCGAATGCTCACAATGAATAGGTTACTTTTTTGTGCGCCCTAAAAAGGAGGTTCAGTGGCGGTGTTGCTGTAGCTTTCCTCACATCCAGAGCGTGCTGATGAAGGTAGACCGGCGTCCTCCGGGCGGTTGTGATGTGCTTGGTTTCATCTGCGTGTCACTCACTACTACAGTTGCCACGTCGATCCATCACCTTGTTAGCCAGGTTGCCATGAAAACAGCCAGTTTCCAGGGAGGGCTACTAGGAAGCCGAGGTGAGGGTCTTGGCCAGTATATTTTGCCTGACCCTGACAAACATGTCTGATCAGTATATTTAGCCTGACCAGACGTTAGTCTTCCTCCCCACCGCCAGTGGTAGAGAAGATGAAACTAACAAGAAGACGTTTTTCCCAGTTTAAGGGGCTGTTATTAACAATCTGTTGTATGCAGATAACTGTGCAGACGTTTGAAATTTAGCAAGGCTTGCACACACAAAAACTGGTTGCTATGATAAACTAACTAACAAGCGAGGGAAACAGACTAGGCCTAATTATCTCCAAAATGATCGCAACCACAGACACACACACAAACTGGTTGCTACGATAAACCGACAAGCGAGGGAAACAGACAAGGCCTAATTATCTCCAAAATGATCACAACCACAGACACACACAAAAACAATTGGATCTGAGATTAAGGGATTATATTCAGTTCTGTTAAGAATCGACGTCACTGAGTTCTGGGCAGACTCATGAGTGGTCAGTATCTCTTTGTAAATTACGAACAGCGCACTGATAGTTTCTGTAGCTCTCTGGTTGTACACACTACTGCTCTATCTTCTCGGGAACCTCTCTGCACTAGACCTACGATTGATCGCAAAACATTGCATAGGTTGATCGAGAGCAGTGTCTTCATCTAAGAGTCGATCGTTAACCTTCATCAACATTTCTTCAATTCATTGCCAAGATAAATGGAATGATATTCTTCTTCGTCTTCATCATCGATCAACTGATGCTATGCTTCTAGTCCGATGAAGTTCACGAAGGAGACTGTGCGTTTCAGGTCTCAGTCGGTTCCCCACAGCTTCTTAAGCATTATCACTCCCCCAGGCCAGACTGTCTCTCTTTGGTCTGCATAAGTCGTGCAGTCAGGCAGAATATGTTCTGGTGTTTGCTTGGGTGCTCCACAATCGCACGTGTCTCTGAGACCTATTCTGGGGAGGTGGGCCTTGAGTCTACAATGTCCCTTTCTGAGTCTGAAGATCTTTTTCTGCCAATCTCTGCCAAGTTTGTCTATGCTGTCATTTTCTGGCTTGTACTCTTTGTGCTGGTCTCTCCATTCCGTCCTCGTGGATCGTTTTATGAGTGCCTTTGTTTCTTTATAGATTCTTGTTTTAACGAGCAACAAAGTGTAGATGACTATGGGGTATCATTACAGATGGTGGAAGAAGTATAGTAGAAATAAATAGCAGAATGGTACAAGCAAAGGCAGGCTTCCATAAAATAAGGAAAAGGCTTAAAAATAGGTCCGAGACAATGAGAAAAAATAATAGTAATAATAGTAATAATAATAAGAATAACAATTATGATGATGACAATATAAATAATTTTAATAATAGTAGTAGTAATAATAATAAAAATAGTAACAAAAAAGTGACAACATTAATTATAGTATTAACTATAGTAATAATAATAATAATAATAATAGTAATAGTAATAACATAAATCATAATAGGAATAAGGCCAGTAATAAGAACAATAATAATAGACATAATAATAATAATAAGAAGAAGAATAACAGTAATAATAGTAGGAACAATAACAATAGTAATAATAATAGTAGTGATAATATTATAAATAATAGTAACAATAATAGTAGTAGTAGAAATAACAATAATAATGGTAATCAAAATCAAAATAACAATTATAATAATAAAAAGTAGGGATAATAAATAACAATATGTGTTTCATTTGACTCTGTCCTACAGTCACACTCTTGCACAACTTTCACACGCGCCCTCATTGTGAGGCCCTTCCATTGCACTTTGGTTGGGCTGGCTTCTGAGAGCGCACAAGCCTAGCATATGTACATACATATGCACACATACATCCAAGCACTAGCTTATGCGTCTTAATATCGTCCAGTTGACTACGGTCTAGGGTGGAATAGGCGCTCCTCCGCCAGCAGAAACTAGTGAGGCAAACACATACAATTTAAAAACATAATAATTATAGTAATAAGTAACATATCAATAATAATAGTAATAATAATAGAAATAACTATGATAGTTGCCCTCACAGGCAATAAACTTGTGCGCCAAATATTGGCAGGGTAGACTCTTTCGCGGATCTTGGTACACGCGAAAAGAGTCGTGCGTTTTGTTCTTTCAGGCAACTCGCTTTCTCTGAGCGTCAGTGACGCTCTCAATATTTTTCATAGTGTCTCAGATCCATAAAGCAATTGGTGCTCTCAATATTTGTGTATGCATGTGAGACTTGGACCGTTACTGCGGATATCCAGTGCAGAATACGTGCAGTGGATATGATGTGGTTTAGAAGACTCTTAAATGTTACATATAAGGATTGTGCCACGAGCGTAGAAATACCTGGAAGAGTGGAAAACGCAATTGGGCCTTTTGATGATCTGTTCACAGCTATTAAAAGGCGAAAGATGGCGTGGTGTGGGCACGTCACGAGGTCCAGCAGAATTACAAATTCTTCTTCTTCTTCTTCTTCTTCTTCTTCTTCTTCTTCTTCTTCTTCTTCTTCGTTCTCAATCTCCCGCTACCAAACCCTGAAAGGGCTTAAGTAGCAGAATGTAGTCCAGAGAACGGAATGCATTGTGTCGCAGTTTACACCTCGACTGCGATATTTGCACCTTTCGGTCCAACACATCCGACTTCAGCAAGCATTTTTTGAGTACCGGGTTAGCATTCCCTCTTCGATCCCTTCTCCTTAGCCAGTCTGCCCTACTGCAGCCTGTTATCCAGGATCACCGCGTGGAGGTATAGAAGGGTCTTGGCAGCTCTGGTTTGCTGGCCCTGACGCTAGCAGTCAGCTATGGGTCGCTGACCACTGCAGCTCATGCGCTGCTCAGCATCTTGATCCCATTACAAATTCGATACTGCATGTTTCCATACCAGGAAAGAGAGGGCAGGTTCTTCATCCAAGGAAGAGATGAGCAGACAACATCACTAAGCGGTCTAACTTTCGTCCCGGTGAGACACGACTGGCGGCAGCGAACAGAGAGAGATGGCATGGGATTGTGGGAGTGTCTTCAAGTGTGCCCGAACGACCTGATGGGTTACGGGATGAACTCAACAGTAACGATATTCCGCTCACCGTTCTGAGCCCCGTGTACGTTGCTAGCGCAAAAGCCGGTACAGTTTTACGAAAGGGTCTCCCAGGAAGTAACATCAGTACTGAAACGCCTCAGAGACATTGCTAATGAGTCTCTGCAGCGCTGCTTCTTTTCCTTTCCCGGCTCTTTCCTTTCCCGGCTCTTTCCTTTCCCTGATGATCGTCTGCCTTTTATATGTGCACCGTACAGCAGTTGTTTAAGAAAGCGTTCATATGGGAGGGGAACACCATGTCCCGTCCATCTGGGCTCTTCGAAGAAGCGTGTTGATGTCAAACAGGTTTGACCCACTGTGTCCTGGACACTACGCCAGATAGCATGTCCCCCAATGTTCAGCCACGTGATCAGCCCCGTCGCTCCCCCCTCAACATGTCATCCATCTCACATATTTCCAGAAAGCCATGACAGACTACAAGGCGGCCTGGTCCATGTGATGCTCTATAGCCGCATGTCACACCATCTCTGCGCAGCGCATCTCCCAAAGTTCTTTCTGTATCGTGATACACCAGCTAAAGATAAGGCAAAGGCTGCCGTTCATCCTAGAATATGATGGCATAATCTATTTGCTAGCGCTATTTTTTAGTAAGGATTAACTGCGCTACTTTTTATTCTCACGCTCTCGTCTCGAGCCGCCCTACCCAAGTGGCAAGTCAATGACAATACGAGTAGGGGGCGACTACGAGATGAAGGGGACTCCGCATCAAGCACCCGTGAAAAAGACGGCGGAGTCCGGAGTCAAACCCACACCACCTAATCACTAGGCAAACGGCTTAACCCCTTCGTCACGGAGTCCCACTATATGAATATATATTATAATTTTTTAGTTTAGATGTATTTCAATAGTTGTTTGTAAATGTATTGTTTGTTTGAATGAGTTTTTATTAAATATGAAAATGGTTGCTGGAGAATGTTGCAATGTTATTTGTTGTATGTGGTCTTGAATGATGTGGATGCATGGGGTAGCATTCTAGACAGCCAAACTTACAGTAAAACCTGGACTGCACAGAAGGACATATTTGCTGTACTCTCTATGTTGTGCCATTCAATTTTCTGGTGCTATTTTTTTTTACCTACTGAGGATCTCAGAATTAAGTAGAACCAACATTGCTTTATGGATCTGAGTCCTAGACACTACGAAACAACTACAGAAGATATGTATACCTAGGCACCTGGCTAGGGTCGCCGTAGTTGAGAGGTAAGACACTCGCTTCTCAATTCGATGAAACGGGGAGCAATCGGATCCCACAAGTTTCAAGCTACCTTGGTCTCAAGAGAGGTGAGACGAAAGTACCTGCTTCCAGTCGTCTTGACTTGTCTTCTTGCCATTGGTCCAGAGTAGCTTGATACGAGAGAGTGAGGTTGATGAACAGCGCAACTTCTTTCTCACTATAATCCAAATACAGAGCAAGTTACATCATCAAGACACAGACCGTCTGATGAAGTCACAGTCACAATTAAGCAACCATTTTGTTTTATGTATGTCGAGGACAGAAATAATATTCGTCGAAGATTTCTTCTTTTTCTGCGTTCGTTCTCAATTTCCCGCTACCAAACCATGAAAGGGCTTAAGTAGAAGAATGTAGTCCAGAGAACGGAATGCCTTGTGTCGTAGTTTACAGCTTGACTGCGATATTTGCACCTTTCGGTCCAACACATCCGACTTCAGCAAGCATTTTTGAGTACCGGATTAGCATTCCCTCTTCGATCCCTGCTGCAGCCTGTTATCCAGGATCACCGCGTGGAGGTGTAGAAGGCTCTTGGCAGCTCTGGTTCGCTGTTCCTGACGCTAGCAGTCAGCTATGGGTCGCTGACCACTGCAGCTCATGCGCTGCTCAGCATCTAGATCCCGTCAAAGATATAATACCAGAAAAAAACAATACTGTACGATCATTGTTCTCCCAAACAAAAAAAAACAGACAGGGTTCATCATTATCATGTTGCATGTCGTTTTGCAGAACGTCGCTCTAAAAGAGTCGATCTTTGGTCCGCTGTTCTGCCTCTGCTTAATGTCACGTGTCACGCTGTCTCGCATCTGTACGTTACGACTTTGACGATTCAATCATCTTCCTTCTGTGTGTGTGTGTTATTGCGCTGTCTCGCGTCTGTACGTTACGACTGGGACGATTCAATCGTCTTCCTTCCGTGTGTGTGTGGTTGCACTGTTCCGCGTCTGTACGTTACGACTGGGACGATTCAATCGTCTTCCTTCCGTGTGTGTGTGGTTGCGCTGTCTCGCATCTGTACGTTACGACTGGGACGATTCAATCGTCTTCCTTCCGTGTGTGTGTGGTTGCGCTGTCTCGCGTCTGTACGCTACGACTGAGACGATTCAATCGTCTCCCTTCCGTGTGTGTGTGGTTGCGCTGTCCCGCGTCTGTACGTTACGACTGGGACGATTCAATCGTCTCTCTTCCGTGTGTGTGAGGTTGCGCTGTCCCGCATCTGTACGTTACGACTGGGACGATTCTCCAGGATATTAATTGTTGTTAGTTGGGGACGGCGTGGACTAGTGGTTAATTGGCACGGCTCAGAACCCGAAGGTGCTGGGTTCTTCTTCTTCTTCTTCGTCTTTCGTTCTCTATCTCCCACTACCAAACCCTGAAAGGGCTTAAGTAGCAGAATGTAGTCCAGAGAACGGAATGCGTTGTGTCGTAGTTTACAGCTTGGCTGCGATATTTGCACCTTTCGGACCAACACATCCGACTTCAGCAAGCATTTTTTGAGTACCGGGTTAGCATTCCCTCTTCGATCCCTTCTCCTTAGCCAGTCTGCCTGCTGCAGCCTGTTATCCAAGTTCACCGCGTGGAGGTGTAGAAGGGTCTTGGCAGCTATGGTTCGCTGGCCCTGACGCTAGTAGTCAGTTATGGGTCACTGACCACTGCAGCTCATGCGCTGCTCAGCATCTTGATCCCATTACAAATTCGATCCCCATCACATCACCGGCTGTTTTCCCCGGGGAAGCAAACCCTTAGAAAATGCGGGAGGAAGCAGACCCTTACATACAATGCACGCGGAAGTCGGATGCACTGAGCCGACAGGCGCAAAATAAAAATTAAAATGCAACACACACTGCCTTGGAGAATTGAGAAATAAGGCGAACGCAAAAACAAAACAAAAATCAAAAACAAACAAAAAATTTGTGTTTGGTGTTTTGACATGTTTTTCATTTTTACCCGACCTTTTGCAATGCCATGTCTGTCTTTGATTTTACTTATCTTTTTTTTTTTTTATGCAATCCTCATTGCTGCTTATAATCGAGGGAAGTTTATCAAAACTTCCTGCTTCTCTAAAATAACTTTTGGTCTGGTGTTTGCCTTTTCAGTGCTATTGACTTAGTCTTTCTTATATTTAGGTGCAGATTAAGTTCTTCGTTGTATTGTAACATGCTCATCTGTTCCAATTCTGCTCTTAGAAAAGACAACTGTATCATCTGCATATCTTAGTCTAATGTAGAGGTACAGATTTAGTTTTTTCGATGTATTGTTTAACCAGTTGTTTAACCAACAGGATCATCTGTTCCAGTCGCGCTCTTTGAACAGAACATACCTTTGTTCTAGTATTTCCTTCTCTTTGTCTGCATTTGTGTTTCTCATTGTTTGTGTTTCTCATTGTTTGCTTTTCTCATTGTTTGGGTTTCCCATTGTTTGCGTTTCTCATTGTTTGCGTTTCTCATTGTTTGTGTTTCTCATTGTTTGTGTTTCTCATTGTTTGTGTTTCTCATTGTTTGCTTTTCTCATTGTTTGGGTTTCCCATTGTTTGCGTTTCTCATTGTTTGCGTTTCTCATTGTTTGTGTTTCTCATTGTTTGGGTTTCTCATTGTTTGCGTTTCTCATTGTTTGGGTTTCTCATTGTTTGCGTTTCTCATTATTTGGGTTTCTCATTGTTTGGGTTTCTCATTGTTTGCGTTTCTCATTGTTTGCGTTTCTAATTTTTTTGGTTTGTCATTGTTTGCGTTTCTCATCGTTTGGGTTTCTCATTGTTTTGGTTTTTCAGGGTTTGCGTCTCTCATTGTGTTTTCGACATAAACGTTGAAAAGATGAAGTGACGAGCAGTCATTCTTGTCTTATTCACTTGTGCACCTCTAACCAGTCATATGACTCTACATGAGACGATGAGGCTAACGTCTGGTCAAGAAAAACACACTGATCAGACACTGTTAGCCAGGGTCAGAAGAAATATACTGGTCAAGACCCTTACCTGACCTCCTCGTTGTTCGTCCTGGAAACGGACTGTTGTCGAGGACAACAGTCTGGCTAATAAGGTGAGGTTCGACGTGATCCCCGTAGTAGTGAGTGACACCCAGATGAAGCCAAGCATTGCACAACCGCCTGGAGGACCCCGGTCCACTTCATCACCACTCTCGATATGCCAGGAAAGCTATTACATTCTGCCACAAGTTCCGTCCTTTTCAAGGCGCACAAAAGAGTTACCAACTATGTCTCTCCAGCTATTGTGACTTGTTTATTGCTCTTACTAAAGTGTTTCGATCCGTTGAATCAGGTGCGTTGGAAACCTCATGTCCTTTATAATTCTCCACAGCGTTCGTGTTTCCCACAATTGAAATCCTTGGTAGAATCAATCAAGCAAGCGTTTAAGTCGACGTTGTGCTCTCTCCACTTTTTGATATTTGGCATGATCAGGATGTGATCTTTCTGGCATCTGTCGTGTCTATATGCTGCTTGTGCTTCATGCACTTCCTCGACAAGATGTTTTCTAACCTTTTCGTGGTGACCCATAGGAAGATGTTTGCTATGATAAGGTATTCAAACGTTGGATCGGTAAATAGTGTATCGCTTCAGATGAACATCCTTAGTAAGTATGATATACACGGATCTTTTCAGTGGTCTTGGTCACACTGTGCCGAATCTTCTCAATGCTCTTGGTCACAGTGTGCCGGATCTTCTCAATGCTCTTGGTCACAGTGTGCCGGATCTTCTCAATGCTCTTGGTCACAGTGTGCCGGATCTTCTCAATGCTCTTGGTCACAGTGTGCCGGATCTTCTCAATGCTCTTGGTCACAGTGTGCTGGATCTTCTCAATGCTCTTGGTCACAGTGTGCCGGATCTTCTCAATGCTCTTGGTCACAGTGTGCCGGATCTTCTCAATGCTCTTGGTCACAGTGTGCCGGATCTTCTCAATGCTCTTGGTCACATTGTGCTGTACCGGATCTTCTCAATGCTCTTGGTCACACTGTGCCACATACTCTCAATGCTCTTGGTCACATTATAATGTGCCGGATCTTCTCAATGCTCTTGATCACATTATGATGTGCCGGATCTTCTTGTACATTCTTATTTAGGATTCATTGACAGGATTCATTGGAGAAATGCTCAAGAGCATGAGTCTACAAAACAGTATGACAGCTGAAGAAACTGAGGGTAAGACGGAAAGTGGAAGTCAGAGGAAGAAGATCATTGGCGGGACGAAAAACCGGTTAGTAAGACAGAGAGAGGATGTTAGCGCTCCTTGTATGGGTTATTGTAGCAAACACCCTGTAGCAAGACCTTACAAAATGATAGCTTAACCCCTCACAGTCCAACATAATTTACAAGATTTAAGTCTTACTGTTCAAGACAAGAACAGTAATTGTATGTGCTTCGTGGTTAACAGGGGGGAAAAAGTAATTAAAACTAAAATTATGATTTTTAAATTTAAAGATGCGGCTTTTATTTAAAAGTCAAATTTAGCTTAAATAACAAGAAATGATTTATATGCGACATGTGACTTCAGATAAATTGGACTGTAAGTGGTACTACTATAGTTGATTGCAATGGACAGTTTGGAATGTAAAGGCTTAACGGTCAAAGGCAGATTGAATGTCCTGTTCTGTTTGGGTAGGCTAAATGTGAACAAGGAAAAGCCTGAAGGCTGGACACCCCAGAGTTGCACCTTCTGCTGACTTAGTAAGCCACAAGAAGGAAACCACCCACAAACTTACTATTAATAGTCAAATGTGAGTCCGAAAGGAAAATCATAGAAGACACCGGACGATAGCTTCGAAGGACCAACAACCAGATGAATTTGCAGAACAAAAAAAAAGCTTTCCAATTGTTCAATTGCCTTGCATTGTATTTCTCACCACTGTTGCTCATAGCAACGTTAATTTGATTGTTTCATATGTTCTTGTCTTTTAAAGCCTCATTGGAGAGTAAACAATAACAACAAAAACATGTTTAATACAGTCAATTAATTTTCTTCACCGTGTCTTCTCTGTCGTATCCATCTCTCTACTCCGTTCTGGTGTCTTCATTGACCTAATTTCTTACACCTATCAGATCATCCGTAGATTTGATCGGTCTTGTACGTCGTTATTCAATATGACATTTCCATATTGTCTTCCTGATTGAATATCAGGATTCCAGTATGGCTCGACCCCAGTATCCCTGAATACCATTATTCAGTATACTACGATTTCAGTATAACACGATTCTACCATTACAGTATACCAGAATCTCAATATTCTAGTATACCAGGATTCCAGTATTACAGAATACCATGACTACCATATTACAGTATACCCCGATTACAGTATACCAGCATTTGATGAGCTGAAATGCCTCAAAGACAGATGGTGGCTCGGTATGGCACTTGATGATGATACATTACTGAATATTTTTGTGTTGTCTTTTCAAACAACATATATAAATGTATATATATATATATATATATATATATATATATATATATATATATATATATATATATATATATATATATATATATATATACGTATATGTATCTGCAGACATTGAATTAGCTTCTCATGCTGGTCAAATTCTTTTTGTAGTCTATAAATTACATATCTAATCCCAGCAAGAAGCTAGCAAAAAAGCGAAAGCTACAAGTCACCATTAATGGCGTTGAAATTAGCCTTGAAGAACATTCTACATCACTTGCAGCCCAGATTAACAAGCACCAACAACAACAATCCCCTTCACACGCGTGTGTGGCACATTGGGAATGTGTCAGGTCCATATTATCTTTACCAACGGCCCACTATTGATGGTGAGGCCAACATCACGCCGGCTGCCTTTACGTCCTAGATTATTCTGGTACCCAATGTGTGATGCTGGGTCGACCCACTGGACCCGTTTTGCGATCTAAAAAAATCCAGCACCAACTTGGGACCGAAACTACATCGTTCGACTGGGAAGTCAGTGCACTAACCAATGCACTGCCTTAACACGTACAAGAACAGCATTGCATAGAAGGCATCCAATAGGTTAAGCTTTCTAAAGCAACGTGCAAGCACATACTGGGGAGCTGACCAGACAACTTCAGACAGCGCTACTTAAGGCACCATTTGATCTTTAATAGACTACAACTGCAGGCTACATTATCTAAGAGTTCCTGTACCAAAGTCAACAGAATACAAAGTCATGACCTTTGTTTCATTTGTAGGGATGCGAGATCTACATCAAGAGCTGAATGTGGAATCGATGCTAACATAGAGCCGCTTGATATAACATTTAAAAAAGGGTAAAAATTGAAGCGGTGGAAAGATGTAGAGGCCTGAACAAGAATGATTTTAGCATTAAGCTGGTCGACAAATAGTAATTCAATAAAGACTGAAGAAAAAAATCTCAGATGGTCATTGCAGAAGTACTAACTACCAAACACCATCTACTAAAATAGATAGAAAAAGTGACTGGATAAAGGTGTCTAGTTGTCCGCCAAATACAGCATTCACACAACTCCAATTAAACACCAAATTCATTAACTACCCAGTGAGCAGCTCAACCGAACTCAACATATGGGAGACAGGTGTGACTGTACGAGTTATGTATGTAGACAACAATAGGTGAAATGATGGATGGCAGGTGTGACTGTACGAGTTATGTATGTAGACAACAATAGGTGAAATGATGGATGGCAGGTATGACTGTACGAGTTATGGTTGCAGACAAGAATTGATGGACTGGTTAGCTACATATGTGACTGCAGGAGTAACGTATGCAACCATCAGGGGATGGACCAATGAACTACAGGTGTGTATGTAGGAGTTACGTATGCAGACATGTCTCAATCCAATCCCAAAGACAGCATCAACAATCAGAGCCGAAAAGACCAAAGTACAATTTTCAGGTTACGAACATATGTGTTATTGAACAAACACCTACAAAGAGTGACCGCAGGCCATACTGCAAGCATTTTGTCGGACAAGAGAACAGTCAAACAAGATTTTCTGGACTGTCCACCATTGCAAGAACTGCCGAAGCAACGAGTACAACCAGTAGAGGACTTGCCCATGTGTCATATTGTCCGATGGTAAGTGGGCCCTCTCTCCTCCTGAGCAAGTGGGCCCCCTCAAACTTTAGACAATATGTAAAACATGTTAACGATTCGGCACTTCAATACAAGGAAAAGTAGAGTGAGATTTAATTATCACTTGAATTTGAAAAGTTTAAAAAAAGTAGTTTTTCTGCTTCTTTTGCTTATGGTGATTTTATTGTCTGTCATCCATAATTCATTTCTCTAAAACTGTTTTACTGTCAGTTGTGTTATTTGTTCATTGGGTGTTAATTTTTAAACTGTCCCACTTAATGGCTGCTTTCTCTTCTAGGCTTTCTCATTTGAATTGGCCCTACTCTCTATCAGCGGTAGGCGTTCATATTTATTGTTGGTCTCCGTAAGACATTTCTGGGGGTTTTTTACGACAATTTTTCTGTTCGTGGTTCTTTTATATCGTGGATATTTATATTGTTTCAGCCTTCAAGCTATTTAAATTACCAGATTTAGGAAAGTGGTCAGCTTTATTTCTGCACCTGGGTACGTTTTTTTAAAAATTGCAACGCTATTTTTAAATATTTTATTTATTAGATCAGTTCAAGTGCTATCGCTACATCGAAGGTCGGTTGAAATGGATCTCCAACGTCCTTTGCCTTTTGAAATGATGGGGCAATCTGCCGAGCTTTGTCCTGTAAATTTGTTTAATATTTCGTTCTAATACATCATTCTTGTTCTAGATCTATCGTCCTCACTGAATCAGATTTGTCGCGTTTGACAAAAAATATGTTCCATAGTAGAAACTGTCGTCCGTGATGAAGTGTTAGAGACTTTATTGTAATAAGCCACAGCTTGTGTTAGGTCGAGGGGGGGGGGCAGGGGCAGTTCCCTTCTTTGCTCTTTCCTGCGTTTCGTTCCCTAACCGTAGTTCATGTATCCGTTTACAAATAAAGCTCCGGGATTAAGTAGTCGACCACTGCATGAGCATAGCTGACTGCTAGAGTCAAGGCAAACTAATCAGAGCGGTCAAGACACTTCTACACCTGCCCGTGGTGATCCTGGATAACAGGCTGCACCAGATCAGACTGGCTTAGGAGAAGTGATCGAAGATGGAAGGCTAACCCGGTATTCAAAAAATGATTGCTGAAGTCGAACGTATCTGACCGAAAGGTGCAAATAAAGCTGTAATCTACGACACAACACATTCCGTTCTCCGGACAACATCCTGCTACTTGCAAAGCCCTTTTCGTGGCTAGGTAGTTGGCGATTAACAACGAACGAACGAAGAAGAAGAAGAAGAAGAAGAAGAAGAAGAAAAAGAAGAAGAAGAAGAAGAAAAAGAAGAAGAAAAAAAAGAAGAAAAAGAAGAAGAAGAAGAAGGAAGGAATCCCCTACAGCTGTGTCGGCTTAAGTAAGTCGGTAGCGGAAGTTGAACTGCGTATTCTTCACTTGAACAGCGAGGGGTCTAACACTACACTAATCAGACGCTATTTCAGTATTTGAAAGATGTTCTATTTCTGCGCGTAGAGCCCTCGTGCTGTGCTTCTTTCTCATGTGTTCAATTGTCTTGAATTGTGTTCCTCCCCATTGTTGCTCATGGCAACGCTCATTTGATTGTTTCAGATGTTCGTGTCTTTTATAACTTCATAGAAGAGTATTCAATTCAACAACAACAAAAACGCGTTTAATAGTTCATTAATTTTCTTCATCGTGTTTCATCTGTCGTATCTTTATCTCTACTACGTTATTATGTCTTCCTTGTCCATTCTTTTAACTATCAGCTCATTCGAAAATTGGATTGGTCTTGTCTGTGGTTATTCATTATTATACTTCCATATTTTTCCTCATTGATTTATTGTGCTAAATAAATGTAGCTATTTGAAGGACTGGGTAAATGCCAACAATATTCAGTCAAGTATCTTGGCTTGGCTTGGTTTCGCTCATTCTCAATCTCCCGCTACCAAACCATGAAAGGGCTTAAGAAGCAGAATGTAGTCCAGAGAACGGAATGCGTTGTGTCGTAGTTTACAGCTTGACTGCGATATTTGCACTTTTCGGTCCAACACATCCGACTTCAGCAACCATTTTTTGAGTAACTGGTTAGCATTTTTCTTCGATCCCTTCTCCTTAGCCAGTCTGCCCTGCTGCAGCCTATTATCCAGCCTATTATCCAGGATCACCGGAGGTGTAGAAGGGTCTTGGCAGCTTTGGTTCCCTGGCCCTGACGCTAGCAGTCAGCTATGGGTCACTGACCACTGCAGCTCATGCGCTACTCAACATCTTGATCCCAGTCAAGCATCTGACCCAACCAGTTGCTTAGACAGACTGGGTCTACTATCAGATAAGTAAACCATTTTTTCCTTATATGCTGATTTATTAGTTCAGTATTGTTGTTATTTGTTGTCCCTGATGAAGGTCTATTGGTTATAACGTAGGTTTTGTTTGTGTTATCGTTTCGGTGCGGTATCTGACCATACCCAGTTTTAAATTTTGATTAAACTCAACCTTAATTAACTTTTACATTTTTTTTTCATTTTTCCCCCATGCCAACAAAAGAAGTCTCCGACAGACCAGATCTCCAAGTTTGTGAGGGGAATATGTGTGAATATTAAAAAGGGAATTTTATGGGGAAGAGATATGCGTGAACAATCCGCCATGTTTGTGGGGGCGGGGGGGGGGGGGGAGTAGGAAATAAATGTAATTATTTGAAGGATAAACTTTATGGTGACGAAAGCTACCTGAACAAACCGTCGACTTTATGAGGGCGGGGTGGAATAGATGTAATTATTTTAAGGATAAACTTTATGGTGAAGAAAGATATCTGAACAAACCGTCAAGTTTATGCGGGCGAGGTGGAATAGATGTAATTATTTGAAGGATAAACGTTGTAGTGACGAAAGATGTCTGAACAAACCGTCAAGTTTATAAGTGCAACAGATGTGATTATTTGAGGGATAAACTTCATAGTGGCGAGTGATGTCTGAACAGACGGCCAAGTTTGTGAGGAAAATAGATGTGATTATTTGAGGGATAAACTTCATAGTGGCGAGTGATGTCTGAACAGACGGCCAAGTTTGTGAGGAAAATAGATGTGATTATTTGAGGGATAAACTTCATAGTGGCGAGTGATGTCTGAACAGACGGCCAAGTTTGTGAGGAAAATCGATGTGATTATTTGAGGGACAAACTTCATAGTGGCGAGTGATGTCTGAACAGACGGCCAAGTTTGTGAGGAAAATAGATGTGATTATTTGAGGGATAAACTTTATAGTGGCGAGAGATTCCTTAGACCGGACGGTCTGATGGAAATATGTTGTTGTTTTAGGAATATAATGGCGATGACGGGGGTTGGTCCAAAACATCCGTGTCGACTGAGACATGCCTGGTGTAAGTACCATACCTTTCATATGGGTTACTCTCGGGTCACGAGATCACCATGTCACACGTGACAGGTGATACTGGCGCGGTGCCCGCCCAGCCCTGGACGGTCGCAGACGTTCACGTGAGCGACAGCACGCGCATGTCATCGACAAACATTAGGGCCAATCAATGGGAAGAGTACGACGTGACGTCACGGACAACAGACTCGGCTACTGGAGTGAGTGTATTTGCAATCGGTGGTAACGGTGTAGGGGCGATATGTAATATGTAGATACAGGCACGCGAGGTGAGGGGGAGGAGAGGAAGAGAGGAGAGGAGGGGTGAGGAGGATGGAGGGAGATGGGTTGGTGGTTACGATGTGAGGACGGTATACATTTGCATCACGGAGGAGGAAGTGGGGGAGAAGGCGAGATGGGTGTTAAGGAGGGAGGTGTAGTGGAAAGGAGAGAGAGGGATCAGTCGATGGTAACGATGGGAAGTCGATATATAGTCATTCTCTCTCTCTCTGTCTCTCTCTCTTACACTACCTAAGTAGATCTCGCTGGTTATGACACATTTTTCTAACTCCTTCTGTATGTCCCTCTCTCACTTCCTCTCTCTCTCTCTCACTCTCTCTCTCTCTCTTACATTACCTAAGTAGATCTCGCTGGTTATGACACATTTTTCTAACTCCTTCTGTATGTCCCTCTCTCACTTCCTCTCTCTCTCTCTCTCATTCTCTCTCTCACTCTCTCTCTCTCTCTTACACTACCTAAGTAGATCTCGCTGGTTATGACACATTTTTCTAACTCCTTCTGTATGTCCCTCTCGCTCTCTCTCATTCTCTCTCTCTCTCTCTCTCTTACACTACCTAAGTAGATCTCGCTGGTTATCACACATTTTTCTAACTCCTTCTGTATGTCCCTCTCTCACTTCCTCTCTCTCTCACTTCCTCTCTCTCTCACTCTCTCTCTCTCTCTTACATTCCTAAGTAGATCTCGCTGGTTATCACACATTTTTCTAACTCCTTCTGTATGTCCCTCTCTCACTTCCTCTCTCTCTCACTTCCTCTCTCTCTCTCTCTCTCTCTCTTACATTCCTAAGTAGATCTCGCTGGTTATGACACATTTTTCTAACTCCTTCTGTATGTCCCTCTCTCACTTCCTCTCTCTCTCTCTCACTCTCTCTCTCTCTCACTCTCTCTCTCTCTCTCTTACACTACCTAAGTAGATCTCGCTGGTTATGACACATTTTTCTAACTCCTTCTGTATGTCCCTCTCTCACTTCCTCTCTCTCTCACTTCCTCTCTCTCTCTCACTCTCTCTCTCTCTCACTCTCTCTCTCTCTCTCTTACACTACCTAAGTAGATCTCGCTGGTTATGACACATTTTTCTAACTCCTTCTGTATGTCCCTCTCTCACTTCCTCTCTCTCTCACTTCCTCTCTCTCTCTCTCACTCTCTCTCTCTCTCTCTCTCTCTCTCTTACACTACCTAAGTAGATCTCGCTGGTTATGACACATTTTTCTAACTCCTTCTGTATGTCCCTCTCTCACTTCCTCTCTCTCTCACTTCCTCTCTCTCTCTCTCACTCTCTCTCTCTCTCACTCTCTCTCTCTCTCTCTTACACTACCTAAGTAGTTCTCGCTGGTTATGACACATTTTTCTAACTCCTTCTCTATGTCCCTCTCTGACTCTCTCTTTCACCGCATAAGTATACCGTTCTTTTTATGGTACATTTTATCTCTCCTCTGGGGGACGGCGTGGCCTAGTGGTTAAGTGCCACGGCTCACAACCCAAAGGTGCTGCGTTCGATCCCCATCACAGCACCGGCTGTTACCTCGGGAAAGCAAACCCTTAGAAAATGCAGGAGGAAGCAGACCCTTACATAAAATGCATGCTGAAGTCGGATGCATTGGGCCGACAGACGCAAAATAAAAACTACAGTGCAACGCACACCGCCTTGGGGATAAGAGAAATAAGGCGAACGCAAAAAAAAAATCTCTCCTCTGTCGCTCCCCCTCTCTCTCTCTTAAACCAGTTAAGTAGATCTCACTGGTTATGGCCCATGTCTCTCTCTCTCTCTCTCTCTTACACCAGCTATGAAGACCTCGCAGCTTATACAATATGTCTCTCTCTCTCTTATACCAGTTAAGTAGATCTCACTGGATATGGCACATGTCTTTCTCTCTCTCTTACACCAGCTATGAAGACCTCGCAGCTTATACAATATGTCTCTCTCTCTCTTTCCCTTTTTGTTTCTCAGTCTCTCTTACATCACCTGTCCACCTCGCTAGTCATATTATACTACGGATCTCCCTCCCTTCTCTCTTTCTATATTCCTCACTATCTCTTCCTCGCCCTCTCTTGCTACCAATAGCCCCATTCATCTCTCATTCCAACTCTCCTGCTCTCTCACTTTCCCTATTCCCCTCCCTCTCTCACACTTCCACTCACCCTGTCCTCCCCTCTTCCTCCCTCATCATTGTCTGCTACGGGCCTATATGTATCTCATGCAGCCAAAGGGGAGAGAATACAATATGCTAGAGCATAGTAGCACATAAGCGAACGGTCGACAATCATAGAGGTATGTGGGTACAGATGCACAGAGAGAAAGACAGAGATAGAGAGGGGGGGGGGGTGGTCTGGATAGGGTTGGAAAGGAGAAAGGAACTTCTGTTCCCGGGACATAACATCAGCTGACTCCCAGGTTCAGAATGGCTGTGTTCAGTACAGCAAGTTGCTCGGTCGTAAGAGAGCAGGGTTCCATTTGCCATTTGCCATCGAAGATTTTGTGTGAGGAAACTGGATTGTACTAGATCCTAACCATGAGCAGATTAATTACACCCGGTGCCCAAAGAACAACCAATCGGTGGTGCCCAAACCCCTCCAACTATCGCCCCCTCCCCTCACACATTCACAACCTAAGTGACAGGCTGCTACCCAAAAACAGTACGACAGTTCTTGTTTCTTGACTCTAAGAACCAACATCATCACACAGGGGACATTCCCATAAGTGCTGCGTTCTCCCTCCAAGCAGCCAGCCAAGCGTGAATGTACTCAGAGTTCCAGTCAAGTGCTGATTTCGGGTTCTTCGGATCTTTCCAGACAGAACACACGATCTCCCCTCTCTCCAAGTCAATCCCAAATCTATCATCCTCTGCACGTATGTATTTTCGCGACCTTCCGTCTTTTCATCATTGTGTAGTGTATCCATATCTTGACAGTGACAATACTAAGGGCCCCAAGATAATTAGAGATCTGAACTCCGGATACTTGAGGATACGGTGTTTGAGGGAAAGCTTTATAGTGGCGAGATGCCTGAAAACCAAGACCCTTCTACACCTCCAAGCGCTGATCCTGGATAACAGGCTGCAGCAGGGCAGACTGGCTATGGAGAAGGGATCGAAGAGGGAATGCTAACCAGGTTCTCAAAAAATGCTTGCTGAAGTCGGATGTGTTGGACCGAAAGGTGCAAATATCGCAGTCAAGCTGTAAACTACAACACAACGCATTCCGTTCTCTGGACTACATTCTACTACTTACCCTTTCAGGGTTTGGTAGCGGGAGATTGAGAACGAACGAAGAAGAAGAAGAAGAGAATTAACGAAGCCAAGCCAAGCCAGACCACCAAATTTATGAGGGAAATAAACGTGATTATTTTATCTGGACTGGATTCTTGAGGCTACGATGTTAAAACAGAACTAACAGACGCGTGCAGATTATCTGGTCATTAGTTGAACTACACAGTCGGTTGCCCATCGCAAGATGATGGCGACACAATCATATAGTTTATGTCTTTATTATGTTGCTTGCGTTGTATTTGGATTATAGTGAGTAAGAGGTTGCGCTGGTCATCAACCTCACTCTCTGGTCCTGAGCTACCTCGGGTCAATGACAAGCCATAATTCGAGACGACTGGAGGTAGGATGCAGGCAATCTCGTCCCACCTTCTTTGAGACCATGAGTCGTATGAAACATACGGGACTAGAACCCGCGCCGTTTCAGTTCATCGCTTTGAGAGGCGAGTGACTTACTTCTCGATCACAGCGACCAGTATGAACATTTTTTTTAAAAACATTAATGATTCATCCCCTTCATACAGTCCCCCCCCCCCATTATTGTACTCTTCGCCCTCATTTCACCCATTCCAAATCGCCTATCTCTTCAACTTGCCAACCACCACCAACCCTTCCCAAACACCCCTGTCACAACTGGTCCATGCATGTTTCAGATACAGAACTGTGTTAACTACACGAGATTACGTCAGACAATCACATCCCCACCGCAAACGGCGGAAACACAGATGGACAATTGAGAATTAGTTGAGGTATGTACATATTATTACTTGTTTAGCCTCGATAGTGCAATGAACTTAGCCTAACCAGTAGTTTTTCTTGTTCTAGACTAGGGCCCAAGATAGTAAATGTGATTTTTTTAAAACTGTGTAAGGCTATGCAGACATGTCAATTTGTAAATAATTTATATTATTATTGCTTTTCCAAAGTTCTCCAAGTCGCATCGACAGATGACTGATTCCAAACACGCAAAGAAGAGGTTAGGTGAGATAAGATCTCCCTGTCGGAACCCAGGAATTGCTGGATGATGATAGAAGAGTGTGTATAGTACTTGACAAGAACTTCGATGCAGTCAGGATAGACTATCCAGTCTGTGCGACTTTGGAATCAATGTGTATGAATCATCCTAGATTCGCGAACGACAAAGTGCTGATCATAGAGTCAATCGTTGAAGCCAATCTCATATTAGAGGTGCTCATCAAACAGGAAAATAGAGCAGGGCAAGAAATGAACAAGACCAAAGTCGTGCGCAACTGTTTAGCCTACTCGTCCTCGATGGGAAAAGCTTGGAAGACGTTGGAATACTGCTCTCTCGGGCGCCTCCTGAATATGCAGAGTAGTTTAGATCCAGAACTAATAATACGTCGTGGCGGAAGCTGAGCTGTCTCTTCGTCCACCTACAGTCCTTGATATTTGCTGAGAACAAACCATACGCGCCGGACCCTCCAACTCCACCGTGTGTCCCCGCAATGTGCTATGCTGCTGGAGCATATGCTCTTACACAAGAGGAAGAAAACATCTGCGAGTGATCCAGGCCTTTCTCTTTCTTGAGAGAGAAATACATGGTTGTTCTCACTTTCCGCGACGAGCAGAATCTTCACAATTCCGACTAACAGCAATTACCATTGGCGAGCGATGCAGTTGTTCGCGCAAACAAGGCGCGATATAGGTGCGCAGGCCACATACTACACTCACAAGAAAGTATGGACGTTGGAGAACGTCAAGAGAGAACTGTACCCTCGAGGCTTAAAAAGACCGTTGGGTAGCCCTTCAACGCGTTGGTCAGACTCCTTTGCATTACTCTTACCATCACGATATGTCAGAAGTAACGAGTGATAGTCAGTTCAGTTCATCCCGTAACCCATCAGGTCGTTGGGGCACACACGAAGACACTCCCAAAATCCCACGCCATCCCAGTCTGTCTACGCCGCCTGACGTATCTCACCGGGACGAAGGCCTGACCACTCAGTGATGTTGTCCACCCATCTCTTCCTTGGACGTCCTCGCCCTCTCTGTCCCGGTACGGAACCAAGGAGTATCGAGTTGGTAATTCCGTTGGACCTCGCGACGTGCCCGCACCAGGTCATCTTTCGTCTTTTGATAGCTGTGAACAGATCTTCAAAAGGACCAATAGCGTCTTCAACTCTCTGACGTATTACTACGTTCGTGGCACGATCTTTATATGTAACATTTAGGATTTTTCTATAGCACCTCATTTCCATTGCATGTATTCTGCCCTGGATATCTGCTGTAATGGTCCAGGTCTCGCAGGCATACATAAATATTGATAGCACCAAAGAGCCCATTAGTCTAACTTTTATGCCGAGGGCGAGCCGCTTGTCTTGCCATATAGGTTTCAACCGAGTCAGCGCCGCTGTTGTTTGTGCTATTCTTGCAATTACCTCTGGCTTCGATAGTCACTGGACATATATAGTCCAAGAGGAAGTGTTTGGCGACGAAATTTGGGCCCGAAGCGAAACAACCGCCGAATAGGAACGGCCGCGCTCGATGAAACATCTAAAATTGTTCACAGGATCAAGATGCTGAGCAGCGCATGAGCTGCAGTGGTTAGCGACACATAGCTGCCTGCTAGCGTCAGGGCCAGCGAACCATAGCTGCCAAGACTCTTCTACACCTCCACGTGGTGATCCTGGATAACAGGGTGCAGCAGGGCAGACTGGCTAAGGAGAAGGGAATGCTAACCCGGTACTCAAAAAATGCTTGCTGAAATCGGATGTGTTGGACCAGAGAAGCTGAGCTATGCATAGATCAAGCACGTGCAACGTACGTCCCTCTTCTTCTGCTGCCTGTGTTCGAGGATGGCCATTCCAGTCATGAGAATACTCTTAGATTTCTATGTTCGAGGATGGCCATTCCAGTCATGAGAATACTCTTAGATTTCTATGTTCGAGGATGGCCATTCCAGTCATGAGAATACTCTTAGATTTCTATGTTCGAGGATGGCCATTCCAGTCATGAGAATACTCTTAGATTTCTATGTTCGAGGATGGCCATTCCAGTCATGAGAATACTCTTAGATTTCTATGTTCGAGGATGGCCATTCCAGTCATGAGAATACTCTTAGCTTTCTATGTTCGAGGATGGCCATTCCAGTCATGAGAATACTCTTAGCTTTCTATGTTCAACGATGGCCATTCCAGTCATGAGAATACTCTTAGATTTCTATGTTCGAGGATGGCCATTCCAGTCATGAGAATACTCTTAGATTTCTATCTTCGAGGATGGCCATTCCAGTCATGAGAATACTCTTAGATTTCTATGTTCGAGGATGGCCATTCCAGTCATGAGAATACTCTTAGATTTCTATGTTTGAGGATGGCCATTCCAGTCATGAGAATACTCTTAGATTTCTATGTTCGAGGATGGCCATTCCAGTCATGAGAATACTCTTAGCTTTCTATGTTCTAGGATGGCCATTCCAGTCATGAGAATACTCTTAGATTTCTATGTTCGAGGATGGCCATTCCAGTCATGAGAATACTCTTAGATTTCTATGTTCAACGATGGCCATTCCAGTGGTGTAATCAATTTTTGGGAAGGACAGTACACAACCGCACATAACGTGACAATTAGTAATGACCAGACGCTATACTCTCCCTCTATCAAGCGCTGATATGGCATTGCAAGTAATAAGATATTGTCTGGAGAAGGTATGCGTTGTGTTGTAGTTGACAGCTTGCTGCACTTTTCAGTCCGACACATCCTTTAGCAAGCATTTTTGAGTACCAGGTTAGCCTTTCCTTTTCAATCTCTTCTCCTTGGCAAGTCTGTTCTGCTACAGGCTGTTATCCAGAATCACCGCGTGGAGGTGTAGAAGGGTCTTGGCAGCTCTAGTTTGCTTGTCATGACGCTAGCTGTCAGCTTTGGGTTGCTGACAGCTGCAACTCATGGACTGCTCATCATCTTGATACGAGACGCGATATGAAATATACATTGTTCCTTTTAATGAACGTTGGTGTGAAATATAAGCCAACAATTCACAGCCGAAAGCATCCATGATCATATGGATAATATAATAGGTTGATTGTATACACTCCTAATCTGTCCTCTCATGTGTTCCACTCTGCTAAAATATCTTTTGATTTCAAAGTATTGAAGTCGTTGATTGCTGATTCATCTATTGCTGTGTCATCTTCCAAGACACTGTCCTTCGTTGACTAGAACAGTAGATCCACACCTGCCCCTGCAGTTTTGAGGCCTCTACAGCTGCCATCCCCTCTTGCCTTAGCCAGTCCTTCTGAAACAGAAACTGGGAGTCTGACTGCCCATATTACAATGGTGCTGTGAGATGAAAGTGTTATACAAATAAACTGCTTCTAAGGGAGGTTACCGTGATAATTAAAGCAACTTGTTAGCCACGATTAAGGTTACATAGAACATTACTCTGCGGTCTTACGTTTGTCTGTCTGTAGGTCATGTCTCAACAAGGATTAAGGTTACATATTTTGCTGTCTTATTTGTCTGAAGATGATGTCTCAGAGAAGATTAAGGTCAAACAATCTATACTTTGCTGTCTTACATTTGTCTGTCTGTAGGTGATGTCTCAGAGAAGATTAAGGTCAAACAATCTATACTTTGCTGTCTTACATTTGTCTGTCTGTAGGGGATGTCTCAGAGAAGATTAAGGCCAAACAATCTATACTCCGCTGTCTTACATTTGTCTGTCTGGTAGGTGATGTATCAGACCAGCCTCCCTGGGAACCTAATGTCAAAAACACTCTCACACACTACTTTAGAAAATGGTTTTAAACTTATTTGTAAAGCTAAAGTCAAGGTTGGCATCTGAATTTACAAACTTTATGGCAGCGAGAACACCTGGACCACTTAACATAAATTTAAATGGTATTGCTCTTCAACAAGTCCATGAGTTCAAGTACTTGGGCAATGTTTTTTTCGGCAGATGGCCAGATAATCAAGACTAGGTTCAGGAAACATCTGCGGTGACTTATCAGCTGTCACCACTGCTTAGGCACCCAAGAATTAGTTTTGCAACAAAGCAGCAGCTGATAAACTGTATATTTATGTTGCCTCTGTGCTACCAGTGCCAAACATGGCCTCTGTCCAGGGCACATGAGAGCAGAATTTCAACATATGATTTGAAGTGTATGAGGAAAGTCAATGGTGTGACCAGGAAAGATAGAATGCGGAACGACGACATTCGCAGTATTGTCGGCACTGCGTCTTGCGCACAGTACATTTCCAAGCACAAAATATGTTGGTTTGGTCATCTCATGAGAATGCACCCACATCAACTTCCACTGATGGCTTGCAACGCTGGTAGATCTGGCTACAGTTCAAGGCGGTGGTCGCGAGACAGGTGGATAGATGACAGAGTGATCATGCAGCAGCATGGGCTCACATTGACCAATGCAATGCACTTGGCGCAGGATAGACGACAAGCGCCCTACGATGCTTAACAGCTCAAGTGGAAAGAAAACTAACTAACTATGGCAGCGAGAGAAGCCTGAGACAGACCAACATATGAGGGAAATAGATGTGGTTTAATGAGAAAAACAACAAAGAAGAATAACATCTTACAGATGGTTGTAAGGTTCAAATCTCAAACGCTCCCACACAACGCTAAGCACATCAGACCCTTCAGAAGATTCTGGGCCCAGATACTCAAACATACTACACCTCACTACACGAATGATCATCTTCTCATACTCCATGTGTATCTTCAATGACCAACAATAGACAACAGACACGTACCAAAAAACAGGCCACACATTAGCTCAACAGTTCAGTACAACACACACGATCCATTATTTGTTTTTATTGTTTTTGTCTGAAACAAACCCGAGTGAAAATATGAAGACATCAGGAGCATTCAAATACAGTCACACATATGACCAACAATAGACAACAGATACAGGACTAACAATTTACTATCACCAGACACATAACCAACAATTGGCTACAGCCATCCAGATGACCAATAATTGACTACAGTCATACAGAAGCAACACTTCACTACAACAAGACATAACAAAATTGGCTACAGTCAGACAGATGAACAACAATTGGCTACAGCCAGACATGACCAACAATTGGCTACAGTCAGGCAGATGAACAACAATTGGCTACAGTCAGACAGATGACCAACAATTGGCTACAGTCAGACAGATGAACAACACTTGGTTACAGTCAGACAGATGAACAACAATTGGCTACAGCTAGGCAGATGAGCAACAATTGGCTACAGCTAGGCAGATGAACAAAAATTGGCTACAGCTAGGCAGATGAGCAACAATTGGCTACAGCCAGGCAGATGAACAACACTTGGTTACAGTCAGACAGATGAGCAACAATTGGCTACAGCTAGGCAGATGAACAAAAATTGGCTACAGCCAGGCAGATGATCAACAATTGACTATAGCCAGACAGATGACCAACAATTGACTATAGCCAGACACACCAAACAAATTAATAGTCCCACACAACACTAACACTTGACTACAGCCAGACACACCAATAACTGTAAAAGCAGCGGCCAAACAATAAGTGTCAACTTGTACGGAGGCTACCCACAATGTCTCTATACCCTCTGCATATACCTTCAAATAAATGATTGTACACATTTCTACAAGTTTTCCCCCTAAAGAGTTTTTATACAACAAATTAGATCCATTTTTTGTATTTCTAACCCCAGGTGCACTGACAACATTCTTCAATCATTGTGGTCTTCTTATTTGATCAGTCAATCATGGACAACACAATAATACCTTCCTTTCATTTAATCAAATCATAGAAACATGAAATTGAGTTTAAGCATTACTGCAGCATTAAGAAATATGCTGCAGTGGTTTTCATGATGACACAATGATTACATGTGACGTCATCTTGACAGTGGTAAACACAGCTGTGAAGCGGGTGTTTATAGTGAAAAGCTAATGGACAACGAATTCTATAGAGGTAACATAATGTGAATTGGGTGTAGCAAGTAGAGACAGGATCAGAAACAATATAACAGTGGTAGGGACTGGTTGGAACAACACCACAATTAGACTACATAAAAAGACAGCAACTAAAAATGGTTTAGCCATGTAACAAGACTACCATGCCACACAGCACATTTAAGGCCAAGGGCTGACCACGAAAAGGTGGCTCACTGAAATATCTGAGGCGGTGAATGCCACTGTGCATGAGACGCACAGTATGGGCTCATTCTAGAGATCATTTCCTAATCTGAAAGGTAAAACAGGATAATCAAAAAGAATAAGAATGTGAATCCCTGAAGAAGTTTGGAGGAAGAGAATTCCCATAGAAATGGTACATAGTCAGGTTAGCAAAGAAATCTTACATCACGGTTAGTGTTTTGAACAAAAACAAAAGCAGATATTCTCCAATAGAGAGAGAAAAAATTGATGAGGCAAATAACAGACTGCTGGCATCAATGAAAAAGATATTACGATGTTTGTCACAAGAAACTTGATACTCTTTTTCCACCTGTGAAAGCTTTGCTTCACTAAGAATTTTGAATATTTTTGATGGCACATGGTTCAGTGACGAAGTATGGTTTCACTCGGACGGTATATTCCATTTCTCAAAATTCCAGTATCTGGACTAAAGAAATCCCATGAATTACATGACAGCTCATTACATCCTGTAAACGTTTGTGTTTAGTGTGATATCTCATAAGCCAGAATAATAGGACCAATTTTCTTCAAGAACGTACTCAACTCAGAGTCTTATGCCAAGATCTTCAGACAATTTATGGAAGGTTTGACAATGGACTACTTCCAAAAGGTCTTATACCAAGATCTTCAGACAATTTATGGAAGGTTTGACAATGGACTACTTCCAAAAGGTCTTATACCAAGATCTTCAGACAATTTATAGAAGGTTTGACAATGGACTACTTCCAAAAGGTCTTATGCCAAGATCTTCAGACAATTTATGGAAGGTTTGACAATGGACTACTTCCAAAAGGTCTTATACCAAGATCTTCAGACAATTTATAGAAGGTTTGACAATGGACTACTTCCAAAAGGTCTTATGCCAAGATCTTCAGACAATTTATGGAAGGTTTGACAATGGACTACTTCCAAAAGGTCTTATACCAAGATCTTCAGACAATTTATGGAAGGTTTGACAATGGACTACTTCCAAAAGGTCTTATACCAAGATCTTCAGACAATTTATGGAAGGTTTGACAATGGACTACTTCCAAAAGGTCTTATGCCAAGATCTTCAGACAATTTATGGAAGGTTTGACAATGGACTACTTCCAATTCCAAAAGGTCTTATACCAAGATCTTCAGACAATTTATGGAAGGTTTGATAATGGACTACTTCCAAAAGGTCTTATACCAAGATCTTCAGACAATTTATGGAAGGTTTGACAATGGACTACTTCCAAAAGGTCTTATGCCAAGATCTTCAGACAATTTATGGAAGGTTTGACAATGGACTACTTCCAATTCCAAAAGGTCTTATACCAAGATCTTAAGACAATTTATGGAAGGTTTGACAATGGACTACTTCCAAAAGGTCTTATACTAAGATCTTCAGACAATTTATGGAAGGTTTGACAATGGACTACTTCCAAAAGGTCTTATACCAAGATCTTCAGACAATTTATGGAAGGTTTGACAATGGACTACTTCCAAAAGGTCTTATAAAAAGATCTTCAGACAATTTATGGAAGGTTTGACAATGGACTACTTCCAAAAGGTCTTATACTAAGATCTTCAGACAATTTATGGAAGGTTTGACAATGGACTACTTCCAAAAGGTCTTATACTAAGACCTTCTGACAATTTATGGAAGGTTTGACAATGGACTACTTCCAAAAGGTCTTATACTAAGATCTTCAGACAATTTATGGAAGGTTTGACAATAGACTACTTCCAAAAGGTCTTATACCAAGATCTTCAGACAATTTATGGAAGGTTTGACAATGAACTACTTCCAAAAGGTCTTATACCAAGATCTTCAGACAATTTATGGAAGGTTTGACAATGAACTACTTCCAAAAGGCCTTATACTAAGATCTTGAGACAATTTATGGAAGGTTTGACAATGGACTACTTCCAAAAGGACGGACTGACATGCCCCACATCTCATGTGAGAAAGAGTGAAATTTCATCTTTCTTCGGTAAACGAACGATCTCCAAAGGAATGTGGCCACCTCGTTCGCCCGATTTAATTCCTCTTGACTGTTTCTTGTGGAGAAGAGTCCAATATGCCTTGCCTAGTAGGAGACTTCAAAAGCAACATAAGTGCATCAATCCTAACTATTGATGATAACATGCTGAGATGGACTTTATAGAAAATATGGAGTATGCTTGGATATCTGTGGAGGACATTTCCAGCATTGATTGTAAATGGTCTGATATATACATGAACTAATGAACTGTTAAACCCAATTTCATGTATCTATGATTAGAGGTAATAAAAAATATAGTTGATTTACTGGGGGATGATGGTCTACCTAGTGAATCGCCCTGTATAACTTACAACAGGGTGTGCATAGATATTTTTAGATCAATGAAGTAGAAGAAGCTGGTTGTATACAGACTCTACAGAGTCTTCTAAACCAGTATAAAGAAGTTATATATTTCCATATATCTTTTGTTGGTTAGTTATTTCCAGAAGTCTGTCTGTTTTATCTTAGAATTATAGTTTCTTATTAACTCTAAGAAACTTCTTCTTCTTCTTCTTACGCTGTCAGACGTCGACCTTAATTTTTTTCCAAAAAAGCAGCGTTCATCCTGAGGCTGTCGACACTGCCATAGAGCTTGTCTAGTGTTGCCACTGGTGATGGCCACATCTGCTCTCTCTGGTCCTCGTATGTCGGGCAGTTTTGCAGCAGATGCTCAGCGGTCATTTTCCCAGAACCACACGAGCATTCGTCAGTGCCACCTATCTTCAATTTGTTGAATAGGTGGTACCTCAGTCTATTGTGGCCAGTGCGAAGTCTGAAGACCACGACCTGCTCTCTTCTGTTCAACTGGTAATAGGCATCATTTTTTTAACTCTAAGAAACGAAAGGGTAGGGTTTCAAATCCCACAAATGTCAAGCATCCTCTGGTCTCAATGGAGGTAGGACCAGCACCTAGTCCTATTGAAGATGGATGATAAAATTATAAGATCTTGTGTACACACTGTGCACATAAAAGAACCTTTGACAGTTGAAAAAACAATAAGAGCAGGTTATTAGCTGCTGTTCGGACAAAATTCTAGAAGTAAATAAATTCTTACCCAATATGCAATCTACTTTCCCCCCCACGTAAAAAAACGTACTACAGATAGTTTTTGGCTACCTGGCAGCGGGCATAGACCTGAATTTCAAGCATTACTCTTTACAGTTCCATTTGACTGGCACTATGGTGAGCAAACCATCAAACACTTTTTGTTTCATTCCGTCACTTAGTGACGAGATTTACATATTGAGGATGACCTAAACTATGTTAGAATTTCTTTCAGTTTTCATTCGTTTCAGGCAATGTTTTAAACTTGTGGCATTCTGCATGAAGAATTAGAACTTCTAGAATCAAGAAATGATTTATTATTGGATCAGGTCAATATCTGATTTTGATTATGACATGGACATAGATGAAAAGCAAAATTGCAATGCTATGGATTGGAAAATGCAAAAATACAAATACATGTTTTGAGTAAAACAATAAAAATTGACCCTTTACATTCCCTTTTAACAAAAATTTACCACCTGCAAAATGTCAATTTCCGCCCGACCCTGCCGTCACCAAATTACAAAACATGCATTACATTCTGTCATTTACTTTGCTAAATTTCAGGTTTTGATGCCACTTTCAAGATTGCCGAACAATTCACACATACATAATTGTCGTTTAGTGTTTGGTGTAGAGTTATTTCTGATAGGTAGACATTTAAGAATGTGAAGAAGTTTCAATGTTGATGCATTTCACGCGAGGAAAGTTGACTACAAGACTTGAGAAATTATTTATTATTTAATCAGACTAACGATCACGCGCCTGAATTACTTATGAATATTAAACACATGCCCTATTCAGACTTTGATTGGGACACAAAAGAAAGGTCTGTGATAATGGAATTGAGGAATATTAAACGCTGAAATACACAACATGGGTGAGCACCAACATTTTGTTGTCATCTCGTATTTCCACCATGACATTAATGCTGTGTAACACTTGATATACCATTTTTATTATGAATGCTTCATGTTATAGAGACAAGTTCTTTCTACACATAATCAAATCATATTTATAGACCAACAAATAAATAGGTTACAGGTTCAAGGCCAACAACCATAGTAAACATGTCATGTTGAAAAATAATACCGCCGCAGATGAAAATTGCGTCAATTTTGAATGGAGGGTGGCCGGGGTCAATTATGTGTCCTTAGATCAATTAATCATAATTTTAGCTCAATTTGTTGAGTATTAATTTATTTTATTTTGAAAATACTATTTGACATACTGAGTTGCGGCATTTTCCTTAGACTGTAAGAGACACTGGTACTAATTCAGACTGGACTTTGAATGGGTTAAGCCTTTTATACATCTGCTGAGCCACCATCACCCCCACCCCTTCCTCCAACGTTTACGCATGCACTTTTTCAAGTCATTTTGTTTGTCTTTCTTGCACATGTTAAGTTGACATGTACAGTTTATATTGATAGTCTAGTGTACATGCTTTCAGCTGGTACAAGTTGACATTGATCTTATCAATGCCTTTACAGTTCCCCACAGAGCATAGGTCTTCAACATTTACAAACCAAGTCTTTAAATTGTCATCCTATTTCTGTTTGATGTTTTTATGGCTAAAGTTTCTTTTAAAAAAACAGGGTAGCCAGTCCCATGTACAGTTTGCATTAGTTATCTGGTGTACAGGCTTTCAGTTGGTACACATTCACATGTACAGTTCATATTAGCTGTTCGGTGTACAGACTTCCAGCCAGTACAAGTTGACATGTACAGTTCATATTAGCTGTTCGGTGTACACCCTTTCAGCTACTACAATTTGACATGCTAGAGTTACCAAAGATGAGTTCCTCACAAATAACAAAAGTAGGTCATGCGTGTGTGATACGGGACCCTGTTCACACACAAGCCAGGTATTCCTGGATAAGAACCCTCCACAGAAAAACTACTTGAAAAAATGCAATTGTAAACTTTCACACGAGTCCGTCCAACAACAAAGCAACCCAATGTACAAGAGGCTTGTCTTAAGCCGCCATGACTCAACATACAAGAGGCTTGTCTTAAGCCGCCATGACTCAACATACAAAACGCTTGTCTTAAGCCGCCATGACTCAACATACAAAAGGCGTGTCTTAAGCCGCCATGACTCAACATACAAGAGACTTGTCATAAGCCGCCATCACTCAACATACAAGAGGCTTGCCTCAAGCCCCCATGATTCAATGTACAAGAGGCTTGAGGCAAGCCCACATGACACAACATCCAAGAGGCTTGTCTCAAGCCCCCATGATTCAATATACAAGAGGCTTGCCTCAAGCCCATATCACTGATACAACATAGCAGAGGCTTGTCACAAGTACTCATGACACAACATAGAGGCTTGTCACAAGTACTCATGACACAACATAGAGGCTTGTCACAAGTACTCATGACACAACATAGAGTCTTGTCTCAAGCCCCTTCACTGACACAATATACAGAGACTTACATCAATACCTCAAGCCCCCCCCCCCCCCCCCCCCCACACACACAGCACAATAGAGGATTAGTTCAAGTCACCCATAACACAACATACAAGAAGTTTACCTCAAGCCCGTTTTGCTAACACAACACACAAGAGGTTGCCTCAAACCTCCACCCCAGGACACAACACACAAGAAGCTTGTGTCAAATTCCGCCCCAAGACACTAAACACAGGAGACTTACCTCAAACCTCCACCGCAGAACACAAAAGGTTTGCCTCAAACCTCCACCCCAGGACACAACAAACAAGAGGTTTTCCTCAAACCTCCACCCCAGGACACAACACACAAGAGGTTTGCCTCAAACCTCCACCCCAGGACACAACACACAGCATCCTCTTCCAACATACACACCAAATAACAGAACCACAATTTCAAATTCTGCAAACCGTCTGGCGCTGCAAAAGCTAATCAATATTGCCCTCCTTTACTGTGGACCCATTTAGGAGTGAGTGCCCTGGGCCTCCAGAACCCACGAGCCCATTATGTCCCTTGGCCAGGGGCTCGTCATCGTGTCTGTGGACCAGCTTGTCCATCTGTGGGTGGCCCGTGCTCTTAATAGTCTGCTTATTGCGTGCCACAAATACCTCCTGGATAGCGTTACGGAAACACTTAAAGTTGTACTCAATGATGCCTGCAACACATTATAAAGACCATATTATATAGAAAACACTACTTAGAATTCATTACATAGAAAAAAATTTTATAGAAAATACTACATAGACAACATTACTTAGACAATATTATAGAGAAAACATTACATAGACAACATTGTGGAGACTACATCACATAACACTATAGAGACAATATTACATAAAGTAAGCAAAAGTAAAGTGGAAATTCAGCAGAATTAACCACTGGTTGGAAATGAAGTTTTTTGAAGACTCCATTGTACTAAGTCGCAGACTGTGAGAGGTGGGGTGGTCAGTGCCCTTCTGTGCTGATTTTACTTTCTCTAAGTCATGCGTCAGGTACCCATTTACATCTGGGTTAACTGGAGAAGTGTGTCCCTGATTAAAATCACGACCTGGCTTTTTTTTTAGTCTCCAGACGTGATTCGAACCGAGACACACTGTTACCGCAGAAAATAGCGAATTGCTAGAGCCATGAACTGAGCTAACGCGCCCCTCAGACAACACTTTAGAGACAATATTACAGAGACAACATTATAGAGACAATCCATAGACCACATTACAGAGACAATATTACATAGACAACATTATAGAGACAATATATAGACCACATTGTAGAGACAATATTACATAGATGACATTATAGAAACAATACAGAGACCACATTATAGATACAATATTACACAGACCACATTATAGAGACAATACATGGACCACATTATAGAGCCAATATTACATAGACAACATTATATAGCAAATATTATACAAATATGATATAGACTGGTCCTGGTTATTCCGTGGCAAAGTTGTTAATCGTCGGCCTCGTGATCAGGTGGTGTGGGTTCAACTCCGGACTCTGCCGTCTTTTTCACAGGTGCTTGATGCGGAGTCCCCTGCATCTCGTATTCATCCCCTAGTCGTCTTGTCTTTGACTTGCCACTGGGGTCGGGCGGCACGAGACGAGAGAGTGAGGATAAAAAGTAGCACAGTTAATCCTTACTAAAAATAGCGCTAGGAAAATTAATTATGCCATCATCGTCTACAATGGACGGCGGCCTTTGCCTTTTAGGTCCTGGGGGATGAGCATACCCTCCTTCCAGGCAGGGCTGCGGATTGCTGAATGACCCTCTTATTTGGAGGCTAGCTGCGAATGTTAAATAAGCAGCCATGGACATAACAAGGCATCATTCAAAGATACAACAGACTAATCACCTGTTTGTTTTTAACAAAAATTACAAGATGAAACAGAGAAAACTGAACTGATCTTAAGACGACAAACAGACGAAAACTAAGACAATGATTTCCTGAAACATGGAATATAAGGATAGAAGAGATCAAAATTGATAAAAGAAAGATAAGAAAAAGAAATAAGGCGGCCTGCATTACATACACCTATAAAGTGAAAGAACTAGGATGGAGGTGAGTTGTATTATGGACAGGAATCAAACTGGGAAACATCAAAAGATGAGAATTCATTTCAGAACGACTAATGGTGTTTAACCTACAAGAGGAAGACAGTAAAATTGATATAGTCGTCGTATATGCACCAAATAAAGATGAGAAAAGTGACATTAAAGAAGAAGAATTTGAGTTTCTCAAAAAGATTGTTGACGATTATCAAAACAAAATCACCTCCTGGAAGACTTTAGCACCAGAGTTGGAAACAACTATTACAGGTTAGGTGGTGTGATTGGTACGAGGCGTGTTCAAATGAAACCAGACCTAACTGCACCAAGTGAACATATGCTTGATGCGCATGATGACGTACTTCTGATGTAAACAGCACATACCAACAGTCAAATTTGCAAAATTTCATTATCCTCTGACTCATAGTTTCCTCAGCAGACTGTTGAAAACATGGCAGATGTGATACAGAATCCGCCCAGAGTTGATTAGCGAGCGGTGATTCGGTTTCTAACAGTTGAAGGATGTCAATCAGTTGACATTCATCGCAGAATGCAGGCAGTGTATGGTGACAAAAGTGTGGCCAACGTAAGCTCCGGTTCACCCGAATTGTTGCATCAATTTTGACGCAACAATATGCGCCTGACCTAGTTGGTATGTGCTGTTTACATCAGAAGTGACATCATGCGCATTGTACGAGTGTTCACTTGGTGCAGTTAGATCCGATTCCATTTGAACACGCCTCGTAGATATTAGGAGTATTTTCTAAATGACAATGGAAAACGACTACTAAGATTTTGCAGCATCAAGATGCTGAGCAGTGCATGAGCTGCAGTGGTCAGCGACCCATAGCTGACTGCTAGCATCAGGGCCAGTGAATCAGAACTGCCAAGACCCTTCTACACCTCCACGCGGTGATCCTCGATAACAGGCTGCAGCAGAGGGATCGAAGAGGGAATGCTAACCCGGTACTCAAAAAATGATTCTGAAGTCAGATGTGTTGGACCAAAAGGTGCAAATATCGCAGTCAAGCTATAAACTACGACACAACGAATTCCGTTCTCTGAACTACATTCTGCTACTTTAACCCATTCAATCCCAGCTGATCAGAAAAACTCTCAATTGAATTCCCAGGACAAGGGAAAACTCCGCAAAAATTAGACGTGCTTGCGCAATAAAAATTAATAACAAATACAATTTTAAATTTATTTGTGTGATTCAAACTCCAGTTTACAGATAAATGGAAGAGGTACTCTTCTGTGCACATGTTTTTTCTGAGTGTCATGTATGTTGGATGCAAAAAATTAAACAAGTGAAGAAAAACAAAAAGTCAATATAAAATGTCTGTTTCACTCTTGTCAATTTTGCTAATAAATGTTCAAGCGAAAAGCAATCTCCCTTGGTTCATTGCAACTAGTACATCTTTCATCTTCTTGTCCAATGTCTGACTTTCCAGTATACACCTCAAAGTTATAGAGTTATCTAGTATGAGGATCTGCAGCACACCAAAATTTAATTCCTCAAGGATCTTTTTCCCCTAAAATTCTGATGCAGGCATATGCATTGGTTTGCTCTGCCAAGTACTCAAAAAAGGTCTGAAGTAGAAATGATGAAAGTGAAAGGTAATCAAAAGCAGAGTAATCTTGATCTGGATCTATGTCATCTGCAGGACCTGTTCACTCACTAAATCCTTCAATAATGATATTACTCCATTGCTTTGACCATTCTCTATCACCACTAGGGCCTGCCTGTGGGGCGGGTCACTTTGTCACTGTCTTCTACCGATAATTCGTCATCACTACCAAGGCCAGTGTCGCTACTTTCATCTTCTAAGTCCTGAACTTATTCCTCATCAACATCCAATTTGTACACATTCTCTTCAACTCCATCAACAAATTCGCAACCACTATCGTCTGACTCATAAGTATCTTCAGTCCGCACCAAGTTTTGAAGAAAATTGAAGGTCATTTTTTTTTAAAATCACGGCTCGAACACCATACATGATAGAAACGATCTGCAAACTGCTATGGGAGCCGCCATTACCAGTAGTCACATGAAGGCTAAATTTAGCGTGTCTATTCGTAGGTAAAACGTAAGAAAAAATAATTTAAATAAATATATCCACGGCGGCCATCCTGGGAGCGAGTCGATAGCGGCCATCGCCGGCCGGTCTGGGATTGAATGGGTTAAGCCCTTTCAGGGCTTGGTAGCGGGAGATTGAGAACGAATGAAGCCAAGCCAGCCAGTGGTACAACTGAAGTTGTCTATTAGGATGGACTCGCATATCGGTTAATTTAACCCCCCCCCCCCCCCCCCACAAGCACCTGTCCCAATGCAGCGGAGTATTAAGCTACTCGAGCCTATCCCGCTAAGCAGGAATCCCTTCTCCCGGCTACATCCAGCTCATACCAGAGCTGGGACCTGCACAGGGGCTTCTGCCCTGTAGAAGTACAGATCAACTAAGAACTAAAGTTGTAGTTAATGACAGCTCACCTCTGTTCTCACAGCCGTCCTCCCTGAGTATGCACAGCAAGGCCAGGTGCCGGTTGACCTCCCGCAGGAAGAGGATGGTGCTAGAGTTGAGCTTGATGAATGAAGCCGATTCGCTGTCAAATGCTCCATCATCCCGTACGCTGTAGGCATGAGTAACACAGACAGCAAGTCATCAAAACTGCTCAAAAACACAAAATATACATAATGTTTCTACCCATAGGTGCTCAGTCTCTCTCTCAGTAAATTGCGCAACGTCTGGATGTTGATGTTCCCTGTAGCTCGCTGGTTGTACACTCTCATGCCCATGCTGAAGTGCAGCTTCAGCGTCTGTCAAGATGATTACCCTTAATAAAGGGGTCTCAGACAGCCATCTTAGCGCTAAGGTCACTGCTTCCATCTTCATTCTCAGGAAGGAAGACAACGTCTGGTCAGGCACAACATACTTCTCAGACATGTTAGTCAGAGCCAGGCAAAATATACTGGCCAAGACCCTCACCTCGGCTTAAACGCAGCCCTTCCTGGAAATGGGCTGTTTTTATAGCAGCCTGGCTAACAAGGTGAGGGATCAACGTGAGTGACACGCAGAAGAAGCCAGCATAGCACAACCACCTGGAGGGTCCAGTACACCTTCATCAGGACGCTCGGAATGTGAGGAAAGCTTCAACAACCCGCCACTTAATGTCCTTTTTAGGGTGCACAAAAGAGTAATCCTACTCATTGTGGGCACTCAACAACAACCTCCATTCTCAAACTGGAGGTTGTTGACATGTATGCCCCACTCTGCTCAGTCCTCTCACTCTAGCTGAGAAGCCTTAGCATAATAACATGGCTGCTTACAAACAAACGTAAACAAACAAAAACAAGAAGCAAATGAATGACTGTGGTCCGACTAAAGTCTGAGCACATCAAACAGTCACACTCACACACGCACATCTTTTGCTTTCAGGATTGATACCTCTTCAGAAGGGGCCGCAGGAACCAACAACAAGGTGAGAAATTCAGCAGACTGACAGACCATCCAACATACCAGAGAACAAATGGGCTTTGAAGGGGAAAACTCAAGAGGGTCACTTTGTAGCATCAGTGAAAACAAAATGGAGAACAGATCCTATAAATGGCACATGACAAATAAAACCAATACATGCTAACCTTGAGGAAACAGCACTTCCCAGAGAGGACAGAAAACATTTTCCAGGCATTGTGGGAAAACAAACAACCAAACAGAAAGTAACTGTAAAACACACAGAGAAATACTACCAAAGTAACAGCTGGGCACACGTATATCTTCTTCTTACGCTGTTAGACGTCAACTTGAATTTGTTCAAAGAAAGCAGCTGTCATCCTGAGGCTGCTGACACTGCCATAGAGCTTGTCTAGTATTGGCACTGGTGATGGCCATGTGTGCTTTCTCTGGTCCTTATAAGTTGGGCAATTTTGCAGCAGATGTTCAGGGGTCATTTTCCCTGTACTACAGGTACATTTGTCAGTAGCACCTATCTTCAGTTTATTGAATAGATGGTACCTCAATCTGTTGTGGCATGTGTGGAGTCTGGTACCTCAATCTGTTGTGGTCTGTGCGGAGTCTGGTACCTCAATCTGTTGTGGCCTGTGCAGAGTCTGGTACCTCAATCTGTTGTGGCCTGTGCAGAGTCTGGTACCTCAATCTGTTGTGGCCTGTGCGGAGTCTGGTACCTCAGTCTGTTGTGGCCTTTGCGGAGTCTGGTACCTCAATCTGTTGTGGCCTGTGCGAAATCTGGTACTTGAGTCTGTTGTGGCTTGTGTGGAGTCTGAAGACCACCACCTGCTCCCTTCTGTTCAACTGATAATAAGCATCATTTTTTGTGTAGCCAGTATGATGTTTCCAATTGGACACATGTATATAGATTGATCAGACAACAAATACAACAAAGAAAGGGTGGAAGGATCTTTCTGAACATAAAAAAACACTACGCAAACAATGGCAACCAGACAATTTTCAGAGGCCTTGAAAACTGCAGCAGAAGTTCCAATGACGGATGAAAACACAGAGAAACAAGTGGTATTCTTCACTTACTCACTGTCAGTGGTTGCGGCACTGGGTAGCCACAAAAATAGACTTAGAGAAACTAAGAGTGATACTCTATAAACTATATCACCTGTTCAAGACAGTTGTGATACATTCCATCTTCTTCTTCTTTGTTCGTTCTCAATCTCCCATTACCAAGCCATGAAAAGGGATTTGCAAGTAGCAGGATGTAGTCCGAAAAACGGAATGCGTTGTATCATTGTTTACAGCTTGACTGCGATATTTGCACATTTTGGTCCAACACATTCGACTTCAGCAAGTCGTTTTTTGGGTACCGGATTAGTCTTCCCACTCTGATCCCTTCTCCTTACCAAGTCTGCGCTGTTGCAGCCTGTTATCCAGGATCACGCCAAGGTGGAGATGGGTCTCGACATGGGTTCACTGACCCTGACGCTAGCAGTCAGCTACGGGTCGCTGACCATTGCAGTTCATGCACTGCTCAGCATCTTGATTCCGAATTCCATCTCATTGCAACATTCTTAGCAACCAGGAGGCTGACAGACTGTCAAGGGAAGGTGGAAAACTACCTCAACCTGATATAGGTATAACTTATGAAGGGACGAAGAGGTTTACCAGGTGTATATTGAGGAACAAGTGGGAAGCAGAGCACACAGGTCATCAACCAAGTGATGCATATTACCAGCTCAACAGAGGTGGGCAGACAGTAATCTTTAGACTCTGCACAGGCCACAAAAGATTAAGCTACCATCTGGTCAACAAATTAAGGATAGGAAACACTAATGAAGGTATCTGCAACAATGACAAAATGACTGCTGAGCATCTGCTACAAAGGTGTGCTACATACAAGGAACACAGAAAACACATATGTCCATCACCAATACCATTCCTGGACAAGCTCTATGAATACACTGATAGCCTCAGGCTAACCACTGCTTTCTTTAGATATATTCAATTTGTTATCTGAAAGAGTACGAAGAAGAAGATATCAGGTACCATAGCTCCTATAAGGTCTCATAGCTCATAATGAGGTCTTCTTCTTCTTCTTTGTTCGCTCTCAATCTCCCACTACCAAGCCCTGAAAAAAAGCTTTGCAAGTAGCAGAATGCAGTCCAGAGAACGAAATCTGTTATGTCGTGTTTTACAGCTTGACTGCGATATTTGCACCTTTCGGTCCAACACATCTGACTACAGCAAACATTTTTGAGTACCGGTTGCCCACCCTCTTCGATCCCTTCTACTTAGCCAGTTTGCTCTGTTGCAGCTTGTTATCCAGGATCACCGCGTGGAAGTGTAAAAGGGTCTTGGCGGTTCTGCTTCGCTGATCCTGACGCTAGCAGTCAGCTATGGGTTGCTGACCGCAGCAGTTTATGCGCTGCTCAGTGTCTTGATCCCATAATGAGGTCTTATAACTCATATAAAAATCACATAAGTCATGCCCAAATTTAATAAACTCATACCCATGTCCCATAACTCATTTCAGGTCCAAAAGTTCCACAACTAATTCTCATTTTACTATAAGGAACAAAAGAGATAAGAATAGCTATCACAGGTTGCGGCACGGGAAAGTGCGAAAACCTCACCCATAAATACATGACATGTCAATGACCACGTCTATCATGTCACAGCATAGCTCGTAGCATTGCATGTCCACTGGCGAGCTGTCAGTGGCGATGTAGATCTTGCTCACAACATCAAACAGGAAAGCTTTCTCTATCTTTGAGTTCTGTTGAAAGAGAATATGGACAAGAACGATATCAGTTCTGTTAGGGAAGAACATGATGAGGTGTTCTGTTAAGGGAGAACAATGTAAGATGTTAGTGGAGACCAGAGACAGGAGTTCTGTTAGTGGAGAACAAAGAGAGGAATTCTGTTAGTGGAGAGCATAAAGAGAAATCATGTTAGCTGAGAACATAGTGAAAACTTATGTTAGCTGAGAACATAGAGAGAAGTTATGCTAGTGGAGAACATAGAGAGAAGTTATGCTAGTGGAGAACATAGAGAGAAGGTATGTTAGATGAGAACATAGTGAAAAGTTATGTTAGCCTACTTTACTTAATAGTGACCTAATTAAAGATATGGACATACTTTACTTAATAGTGACCTACTTACAGATATTACTATGTCTAGAAGGTTCTCCAGGACTGGGAGCTGTGGTATGAGTTTCTGTACAACTTTGCTGAATGCTTCAAATATGGAGTGATCATAGATGCTGGTCAGATGGAAGCTGGGGAAGTAAAGACATCACGTCATCTACTGAAGATTAATTCACTAAACATTGTGTGCAATACAAACCTGTCAACATTACAAGAGACTGTCTATAGTTGAAGACATTCGTAACAGTCATTTTTCATGTATGTTGTCTATTTTGGTATGGAGATAAACACTGGAAAGACAAAATTAATGACCAACAACGCTGAGGGTTTCAACAGCAGGATAAAAGTTAACGGTCAGAAACTCAAAGCGATTGACCGTTTTAAATATCTAGGGTCAATTGTCAGTGATGAAGGATCAAAATGTGAAGTGTTGGCCAGAATAGCACAGACAATAGCGGCGCTTGCACGGCGTAACAAAATCTGGCAAAATAAATGGTTAGCACTATGCACGAAAATCAGATTAATGCATACACTGGTCCTGTCAATATTCCTCTATGCTTGTGAGACATGGACAGTTACAGTTGACCTTCAAAGAAGGATACAGGTCTTGGAGATGAGATATTTCCGAAGACTTTTAAACGTCACGTACAAAGATCGAGTTACAAATGAGGAAATACGAGATAGAATTACAACAGCACTAGGGCCTTTTGAAGATCTCTTGACAACAGTCAAAAGAAGGAAACTCGCTTGGTACGGTCACATATCGAGATCAAATGGTCTTGCAAATTACAATCCTCCACGGAACAGTGCAAGGCAGACGACGAAGAGGCTGTCCCCAAAAAGAGATGGGAGGACAACATAAAAGAATGGACCAATCTCCGACCAGAAGAGTCACAGGCAGCGGCCGCTGATAGAGAAGGGTGACGTGGTGTTGTGAGGATGTCTTCATGTGTGCCCCAACAACCTGACCTGTTGTCTATTTCTTCTTCTTCATTTGTGACGTGCCATAGTTTAAAGTGAGGTTGCGATATCTAGTTTAAGCACTGCATTTTTGGGACCAGGTTTGCCTTCTCTCTTTGATCCCTATCTCTTAGCCAGGCTGCATAGTTGCAGTCTGTTTCCAGGGCTGCCACTTGGAGGCAGAACAGGATCTCAGTTAGTTATCAGTCGCTGAACTTGATGCAAGCAGTCAGCTATGAGTCACTGACCCGGGATCAAGATGCTGAGCAGCACATGAGCTGCAGTGGTCAGCGACCCATAGCTGACTGCTAGCGTCGGGGCCAGCAAACCATAGCTGCCAAGACCCTTCTACACCTCCACGCGGTGATCCTGGATAACTGGCTGCAAAAGGGCAGACTGGCTAAGGAGAAGGGATCGAAGAGGGAATGCTAACCCGGTACTCAAAAAATGCTTGCTGAAGTCGGATGTGTTGGACCGAAAGGTGCAAATATCGCAGCCAAGCTGTAACAGACACAATGCATTCCGTTCTCTGGACTACATTCTGCTACTTAAGCCCTTTCAGGGTTTGGTAGCGGGAGATTGAGAACGAACGAAGAAGAAGAAGTCGCTAACCCTAACACTAGCAGTCAGCTATCGTTCGCTGACCGCTTCAGCTCATGCTCTGCCCAGCATCTTTAAAACACTTCTTTGATACACCTGCCTTCTGGCCTGATACAACTCCAAGGTACATGCACTGCTTAACCTGTTCCAGAGGCTGTCCTTCTTGCATAATGTGATGTCTATTCTCTATCTCCAGACCACCATTGTCTTTGAACTGCTAATGGTCATTCCTCTCTTCCCAAACTCCGCATTCCAGATTTGAAGGTTGGTCTGGAGATGTTTCTTTGATTTAGTAATCATGGCCACATAATCAGCAAAGGCTAGCTCAGATATATAGACTGGTCTCATCTTCCATCACCCCACTGAGTACTTCTTGGTCTTCTCCTTACAGGCATTGATGTCATCATGTGTCACTAGTGGTCTCATCTACTTTTTATTTCCTCTCCTTATGTAGCTTATAGCTTTCAAGGTAGTGTAGTGGTTAGTGCACAGGCTTCCCAGCCAAGCAATCTGGGTTAGGTCCCCAGTTCATGCATGATTTTTTTAAAATCACAAAATGGCTTCCAGGGTTGACCCACCCTCAAACAATCTGGGAAGTAAAGTTGGCTAGCATTATGCTGACCACATCACCATAGTGTGCTGGTGGTCAAGATAATAGAGGCTTAAAACCATATCCCCAATATGTCACACAGGCGTGTAAGCGAGATTTTAAAAAAAATCTGCAGGCGTATATCAAGAGTGCTGGGATGTTCTTCCTATCCAGTTATTTCCAAACCCTCCTCCATTGAACCTCATAAAATGCTTTTCCCAGTTCATGAAACAGATGTGCATTTCATCCTCATACTCTAGAGCTTTTTCACTCAATTGGACAATCAGTGAAGGATTTCTCATTCCTTGTTGGTTCACCTCGAGTGTCTGTCAGTAATGTGCTGGTGCAGGAACAGATATTTGTAAAAACCAGGTTTTGCTCCCGATGGTCCACCGTGTTCCTTATATATGTCTAAGACAAGAATGGCACCACTGCCCCACAGAGAGCATGTCGTAAGAGGCGACTGTGTGACATGGCACAACACCGGCCATGGTTAGGTGGTCTGTTAAGAGCAGCACAGATGGCGCCTAACAGGCTGAGGGTCTACTTTCCTCTAGTGTTTGAGTCTATTAAGATGGACTCGCACATCAGTTAACCACCCTCCACAGCACTTGTCCCAACACAGCGGAGTAATAAGCTGCTCGAGCCTAGCTCGCTAAGCAGGAAATCCTCCTCCCAGCTGCATCCAGCTCATGCAAGAGCTGGGACCTCCACAGGAGCATACGTTCCTGTAGAAGTACAGACCGACTAAGACTTTACTCATGCAGAACATCAGGAGTCATCTTCCATTGTCATTCAGAAGTGATTATGTGCGTTATTATTTCTGCGATTATTTATGTAGTTCATAGTGAGGTAATTTTTGTATGATTTTCTGTGTGGATTTATGTGTTCTTATTTGTGTGATTATACATTTTATTAGGCTTGGCTTGGCTTCATTCATTCTCAGTCTCCCACTACCAAACACTGAAAGGGCTTAAGTGGCAGAATGTAGTCCAGAGAACGGAATGCGTTGTGTTGTAGTTTACAGCTTTGCTGCGATATTTGCACCTTTCAGTCCAACACATCCGACTTCAGCAAGCATTTTTTTAGTACTGGGTTAGCATTCCCTCTTCGATCCCTTCTCCTTAGCCAGTCTGCCCTGCTGCAGCCTGTTATCCAGGATCACCGCGTGGAGTTGTAGAAGGGTCTTGGCAGCTTTGGTTCGCTGGCCCTGACGCTAGCAGTCAGCTATGGGTCGCTGACCACTGCAGTTCATGCGCTGCTCAGCATCTTGATCCCACATTTGATTATTGTGTGAATATTTAAGCGGTTTTATATATATGGCTTTTTTTAAATATATGTGTTATGTATGTGATTATTTGTGTGCGAGATGTAACAGTACCCAGCAGCTACTCACCTCAGTCGGATATTATCCATGCCAGCATCTGCTAGCTCATCTGTTGCCCTCTGTAATATGTCTCGCTGTGTTTCTATCTTGTTATCATCCGACAAGCCATCCACTTTGTGGATAAACACCTCAAACTTGATGCTTTCATTGATCTTGTGGGCTCGTGTCACAGCCATCTGTAGACGGGACAGAGCTTCCATGTAGTCATCCTGGGCATCGATGACAAAGATGAGGGCCCCGCAGCCTCCAAAAATGTATTCCGAGTCAAAGGTCGAGTCAAAGAAGTCAATCTGACCTGGGATGTCCCAGATTTGAAATTGAACAAACGATGAGTTTGAAATGTCTGCAGAGAGAAACGAGAGCATCACTGACCAAACTCATCCATTCATAAATGTGAGCATCATTGACAACTGGCCAAACTCATCCATTCATAAATGCAAGCATCATCAACCCTGACCAAACTCATCCATTGATCCTCATACACACAAACTCACTGAACTTTCAATAAACTACACCACCAACACAATCACTTTCCAACTAACTCCCCATCCAACTAACTCCTACAAATTCACCCTGTTGTTCGTTCATCACGAGTGATGATGAAGACCTTTTCTCTTTTCATTCAACAAGTCCTTACAGTTGAGTATTCTGTGAGTCTGGGGTTGTGGTCGGATGCGAAGATGGCTGGCGAGTCCAATATGTGACCTGCATAATCGCAGGCAGTGAATTTTCGCTTCACGAGACGGAGATAGTTCACAGACTTTTCTCACCAACCCTCTCCCCCACTTTTTCTACCCACTCACTCACCAAATCACTCGCACAATTCACCCACACCATTCTTTCCCCTCACATACCAATTACCTCCCTCGTACACACACCAACTCTCCCCCCTACTCACCATCCTTGACAATCTTGTTGGTGCTCTCCAGGAACAACGTCTCATTGGGAGACACCTTGTGGAAGACAACCTTCTGGATGGAGGACTTGCCACTTCTAGGAAGACACGACACATCTACATTGACTACAAGTGGATGATTACTGGCTGGAGGCGAGGGACACATCATCATCATGTATCGGTCATTCCAAACTACGAAGCATAGGTCCAGCACTCTATTTGGTTTACCCTAACTAGCTTTAAGGGAATCCTCTATCTATTTGTTTACAGTGCGATTTCAGTAGCAAGTCTTTACATCGTAATGTTGCCAACCCCATGCACAACCTTCCCCACATTTCAGGAAAGAATTAGTGACTTTATTATGATTTACCTGGGAACCACTCTGCTGTCGTGGAGTCCACCAAAGGACAATCAGCAACCCAAGAGGACAAAGGAGATATGTGTCTGCTGTGCAAACAAATCTCATTGCTTAGTCCAAGTCTCAACAGCTCACAGTGACGGTTCGATAACCGAGACATGTGCTACTACCACCAAAACAACTAGCAACATGACATAACTAAACCTTGCAATTGAAAACATCAACAGGACACGAGTTTACTTACTAAGTGGCTTATTCTCTACTTTGTTGTGCAGAGGCTTTTTTCCCCCTTACCTTGTTACTATTTGATGGGGTGGCCAGACTAATGCCAAGGATATGAGTATAATGATCTGCAGAATTAAACTGCTTCATTCAGTATGACTGAATAAAATTGCCCAAAGCAAATATCTGCAAAGATGGATCAGCAACAAATGCTGGAATCTTTGTCTCGTGTCCTAAAAATCATTATGAGACCAGGAGTATTCCTACTGGTAAATTCTGCTTTTAACTATACAGCTGAGGTTCAAGCACTTGAACAAGTTGAAAACATGATTTATAACAACAATTCTGACTAGTCATCCTCACAGATGAGCTATCTGTACTGCCGGCTCTTAGTGGTGGCTAACTCATGCATGTGAGGAATGAACTAAGCAAGGTAGCTACTAGAAAGTCAATCATATTTTATTGGCAACCACTACAATATCATCATCACAACTAACAGCCACTACAATATCATCACCCCAACAGCCACTTCAATATCATCACCACAATCAACAACCACTACAATATCACCACACATAACAATCACTACAATATCATCACCTCAACCAACAACCACTACAACATCATCACTACAACTAACAAACACTACAATACCATCACCATAACATCATCATTACTACAACTAACAGCCACCAACCAGTACAATATAATCACCACAACCAACAACCACTACAACATCATCACTACAACTAACAAACACTACAATACCATCACCACAACATCATCATTACTACAACTAACAGCCACCAACCACTACAATATCATCACCACAACTAACAGCCACTACAATATCATAACCACAACAGCCACTACAATATCATCACCACAACTAACAACCACTTGAATATCATCACCACCAACAACATCAATCAATACATTATCATCACCACAAAAACCACTACAATATCACCCCCACAACTAACAGTCACTACAATATCATCATCACAAAAAACCACTACAATAGCATCACCAGAACTAACAGCCACTACAATATCACCACCACCAACAACATCAATCACTACAACTAACAACCACTATAATATCATCACCACAACATCATAACCAGAACAACTACAATATCATCATAACAACTAACAACCACTACAATATCATCACCACCAACGACATCAACCCCTTCAATATCACCACCAACATCAACTACTACACTTTCATCAATACAACCAACAATTACTACAATATCATCACCCTAACCAACAACTACTTCAATATCATCACCCCAACCAACAACTACTACAATATCATCACCCCAACCAACAACTACTACAATATCATCACCCCAACCAACAACTACTACAATATCATCACCCCAACCAACAACTACTACAATATCATCACCCCAACCAACAACTACTACAATATCATCACCCCAACCAACAACTACTACAATATCATCACCTCAACCAACAACTACTACAATATCATCACCCCAACCAACAACTACTACAATATCATCACCACAACTAACAACTACTACAATATCATCACCCCAACCAACAACTACTTCAATATCATCACCCCAACCAACAACTACTACAATATCATCACCCCAACCAACAACTACTACAATATCATCACCCCAACCAACAACTACTACAATATCATCACCACAACTAACAACCACTACAATATCATACTCACCAACAACATTAACCACAACTAACAACTGCCACAATATCATCACCACTACAATATTGTCATCACCACTAAAAACAACTACAAAACTATCATGACCACTAACAACCTGTAAGAGTGAAGCGAGGTGCAGATGTAGCGTCAGGCCACCACATATTGCTTGAGATCTTTAAGCTCAAACTAAAAAAGTACCCAGTACAGGGGGCAAGGCGATGAGATATAACGTACACCTCTTACAACACCAGAAAAGGAAGATGGAATATAGCATACAACTTAATAACAGATACCAAAGGCCACAAGAGCTAAATGAGGACAAGGAGGTGGATATTAATAGTATGTAGGAACAGGCTAAATAAATGTGAAATAAGACATTAAAAGGAACTGTAGTATTCAAGAGAACCTAACACAAAGAATGGATCACAACAGAGACATTTTATCAAATAGAGGAAAGGAAAAATTAGAAAGCTATACTCAACAATTGCTAAACCAGAATTACCAAAGCAGAAGCACAGAGAAACTATACTGTTACAGACAAAAAGAAAAATATATGTATTAGGAAAAAATAAAAAGGGCATATATTGACAAGTTGGCACGAGAGACAGAAGAGATAGGAAATATGAGAGATCTCTACTCATCAACAAATAAAATGGCAAATAGATATATACAGACAGACAAACCAATCAAAGATAGAGAAGGCAAGATAACGACATCATCGGAGGAACAATAGAAACGATGGGTTTGTGTATTTCAAAGAAAGTCTAAACAGACCTCCACCACAAGAAGCACCAAACATCCTACCAGTAGAGGAGACTCTGAACTTTTAGGGTAACCCACCAAGTAAAATATAGGACCATTTGTAAATTCAAGAAATGAAAAGTGGCAGGGCCAGATGGAATATAGATAAGGCCACAGATATTCAAGGACTATTCATGAATATATGGGAAGAGGAGAAAGTGCCTACAGAATGAAAAGAAGGAAATCTGATTAAGCTGACCAAGAAGGGAGACATAGCAGATTGCAGCAGTTATAGAGGAATTTACATTATTGTCTGTGCCAGGCAAGATATACAACAGAATCATCTTGGACAAATTAAAAACACAAGTTGACAAAAAGGTCAGAGTGGAACAGACAAGATTTCACCAGGGAAGATCGTGCTCATATTACATAGGTACTCTAAGCATCACGGTAGAACATACTATTGAATGGAAATAATCCCTATATGCAAATTTTATAGACTATGAAAAGGCGTTTGACAGTGCAAATCGAAGTACTCTATGGCATCTGTTGAGACACTATGAGATACCAAAAAAGTTCATAACCCTCATATAGAATATGTACAAAGACACAGTTAGTAGACTGATACATGACGGAGTACTGACTGACAGCTTCGGGGTGAAGAACTTGGTGAGAGAAGGGTGCATGTTCTCGACCTTGCTGTTCTTGTTGGCTATAGAATGAATAATAAAGACATCAATGAAGAGAAAAAGAACTGGTATTCAGTGGACACGGGGGATCAAGATGCTGCAGTGGTCAGCGACCCATAGCTGACTGCTAGCGTCAGGGCCAGCGAACCATAGCTGCCAAGACCTTTCTACACCTCCACGCGGTGATTCTGGATAACAGGCTGCAGCAGGGCAGACTGGCTAAGGAGAAGGGATTAAAGAGGGAATGCTAACCCGGTACTCAAAAAATGATTGAGAAGTCGGATGTGTTGGACCGAAAGGTGCAAATATCGCAGCCAAGCTGTAAACTACAACACAACGCATTCCGTTCTCTGGACTACATTCTGCTACTTAAACCCTTTCAGGGTTTGGTAGTGGGAGATTGAGAACGAACGAAGAAGAAGTGACACGGCTCACAATCCAAAGGTGCTGGGTTCGATCCCCATCGCAGCACCAGCCGTTATCACAGGGAAGCAAACCCTTAGAAAATGCAGGAGAAAGCCCTTACATAAAATGCATGCCAAAGTCGAATACACTAGGCCGTCAGGCACAAAATAAGAACCGTAGTGCATTGCACACCGCCTTGTAGAATAGAGAAATAAGGCAAACGCCAAAAAAAAATTAAACTAGTCGACACAATTGGAGGCATTGGCCACTACGCAGATGATCTGGTACTTTTGTCACACAGTCATTGTCAAATGGAAGAGAAACTTGATAGAATGAATGAACAATCAGCCAAACTGGGACTGAATGTCAAAATGAAGAAAACTAAGCTCCTTAAACTCAACACTATCAGCAAACATTCAATCAAGCTGGAGGAAGTGGAAAATTGTATCTTTTTGGGCTGCACAATTGACACATCAGGAGGTACAGATGCAGGTGTAAAAACTAAAAATGGAAAGGCAAGAAGGGCATTCTGGACACAAAACAACATACGGAGATCCAGAGAAATCAAGATTAACACCAAAGCGAAGGCCACCGCACATCGTAGACGATGATTGCATAATTAATTTTGCTAGCGCTATTTTTAGTAAGGATTAATCCTCACTCTCTTGTCTTGAGCCGCCTGACCCCAGTGGCAAGTCAAGGACAAGACGACTAGGGGGCAACTACGAGATGCAGGGGACTCTGCATCAAGCACCCGTGAAAAAGACGATGGAGAAACCACACCACATGATCATGAGGCCGACGGCTTAACCACTTCGCCACGGAATCCCCAAGATTAACACCAAAGTTAGGTTAGAATATTTAATGTCAGTGTCAAGTTGGCACTGTTGTATGCAATGGGGACACAGAATGACCAAGGCCATATAACAAAGATTCCAGTTCTTAATAGATGCCGCCGAAGGATAATGGGCATGCAGTGGCAGGACATGTTGAGCAATGAAGACCTGTGAAAAAGAAGTCACTGAGACAACAAATTAAGTGAAGAAAATTTAGAAAATAGGACCTATGCTATGGGAGGCACCATCCAACATTGCCTGACAGGCTCTTGCATGGAATCCTCAAGGGAAGAGAGAGAGAGAGAGATATGTATACCCAAAAACACACGGAGAAGAGAATGTGAGAAGAAACTAAGATTAAATTATTACACCTGAAGAGAAGCAGAAAGAGCAGCCCAGAACCATGTATGCTGGTGGGATGTTGTTAATGGCATATGCACTGAGAGAAGCGACAGGCTTTGATTGGTTTAACAATTACAATATAATCAGTACCAACTACAACATTATCAGCAACAATCCCTGCAATTTTACCACCATCACCACCAACAATCACTACAATGCTATTACTGTCACCAGCTAGGTCAACAAAAAAATGGCAAACCGTCATCATTAACATCACTTCCCCCACCCAGCTGTTACCTGCGGAGGCCCATTAGCAAGATCCTCGGCTTCTCCTCTCCAGCGTTGACAGCACCCTCTATCTCTGTCTCCTCTGGTCCATAGCCAAATCCTTTCGGGAAGGACCCCACATATGTGCCCCCTTGATCGTCCTCGAAGGACTACAGAAGAGAAATACACATCACAGTTGGTAGTGTGTAAGTCATGCCATTAGGGCACAAATGTTAGTGTTAGTCACATTAGTAGGATCCAGGACAGAACTATTAGCCTGAGAGAGTCTCGTCACTAGGACTGTACTGTTAGTCTGAGAGTCTCGTCACTAGGACTGTACTGTTAGTCTGAGAGTCTCGCCACTAGGACTGTACTGTTAGTCTGAGAGTCTCGTCACTAGGACTGTACTGTTAGTCTGAGAGTCTCGTCACTAGGACTGTACTGTTAGTCTGAGAGAGTCTCGTCACTAGGACTGTACTGTTAGTCTGAGAGAGTCTCGTCACTAGGACTGTACTGTTAGTCTGAGAGTCTCGTCACTAGGACTGTACTGTTAGTCTGAGAGAGTCTCACCACTAGGACTGTACTGTTAGTCTGAGAGAGTCTTGTCACTAGGACTGCACTGTTAGTCTGAGAGAGTCCTATCACCAGGTCTGCACTGTTTGTCTGAGAGAGTCCTGTTACCAGAACTGCACTGTTTGTCTGAGAGAGAGAAAGAACACTTTTAGGTACTGATAGTGAGAGACTTGCACTACTAGAACAGTATTGTTAGCTTGAGAGTCACAGAACTGTTGGTCTGAGAACCATGCCACTATGACAAATCTGTTTTTCTAAAAGTCACTATGATGGAACAATCAAGTAATCAATAATATAACAGTCAGGTTATCAGTAATTCTCTACTTCTTCGACGTTCATCTTGACGTTGTGTCGTAATTTACAGGGAGGCTACGATATCTGCACCTTTCAGCTGGCTTTTTTGAGTTCCAGTTTTGCCTTCCCACTGTGATCCTTATTTCTTAGCCAGTCTACACTAATGATTAGTAACACAACATGCAGGTGATCAATAATCTACACAAAATGTAGACGATCAATAATCAACATCATAACAAGTAGATTATTAATAATCAACAAAACAACAGGTAGATGTTCAATAATCAACAGCACAAAAGGTAGATGACCAATAATCAACAACACAATCATCAGGTGATCAATAATTAAAAACACAAGTCAGGTAGGCCCTCTCATAGATAGTAAAGGTAAAATAATAAGAGAAAATAGGGAGACAGATAATCTACTAAATCAATACTTTGGCACAGTCTGCACAAAAGAAGACTGCCCCAAGATCCCAGAGCCTATAGATTTTTTCAAATGAGAAATTGATATATTGGGATTAAAATCACTCGTTTTACAGAGGAAATGATTTCTAAAAAATTGGATATGGATTGAAAGTAGAAAAATGTCCAGGTTCAAGATGGTATCCATCCAAAAATGCTAATTGAAATTAGAGACCAAATAGCAAAACCATTGGCTATATTATTTTCTCAATCACTTGCAAATGCGATTGTTCCAAGAAATTGGAAAGATGCGGGAGTGATTCCCTTATTCTTCTTCTTCTTCTTCATCGTACGCAGTCAGACAGTAACCATTATTTTTTCGAAAAAAGCGGCGGTCATCCTGAGGCTGTCGGCACTGCCATAGAGCTTGTCTTGTGTTGCCACTGGTGATGGCCACATCTGCTCTCTCTGATCCTCGTATGTCGGGCAGTTCTGCAGCAGATGCTCAGCGGTCATTTTCCCGGTACCACACGGGCATTCGTCGGTACCACCTATCTTCAATTTGTTGAATAGGTGGTACCTCAGTCTATTGTGGCCAGTGCGAAGTCTGAAGACAACGACCTGCTCGCTTCTGTTCAACTGGTAATAGGCATCTTTTTTGGTGTAGCCGGTATGTTCAGTTTCCCATTTGGTCATGTATCTGGCTTTAATAAGCCGTTTTGACTCTTCGTACGTCATACTAGTATCTGTTTGTGGTAGTCTTGCACCTTCTTTTGCCAGTCTGTCTGCCTCCTCGTTGCCTTGGATGTTGCAGTGTGATGGGACCCACTGTATCACTACCCTTTTTGGTGCGGACTGCTAGCATAGTTGACAGAGTACTGCTCTTAAGTCATTAAGCTCAGTGTTTTTCTGGCTTTTTAGCGCTGTGACTACGGCCAGAGCATCTGTAAGCAGGACTGTGTGGCTTTCATTTTCTTTATGTGTCACCATTTCTTCCACTGCCGCCCTCAGTGCCTCTGCTCTGAAATTGCTTGTGTACTTACCAGTAGCAAATGACAGTGTTATTTTTCTGCCATTTGGTAGGTTCAGGAATGCTCCTGCCCCTCCGTTCTGTGTAGTGTTTGTTACAGAACCGTCGGTGTATGCATGGGTACAGTCCATGCTTGGGTAGTTTTTCGATATAAAGCTTAGGGTAGTATCTCTCCTTTCTTTTTCAGTCTGGCAGTTTTTGTTTCCAATACCTGGTATATTTTCTACCACCTCTGGAAATATATCCTGCCTCCAGGTAGGTTTTCGTACAGTAGTGATGGGCTTTGGTGTTGTTAGTGCGTTTATGGGATCTTCGTGCATCTTTGCTTTGGCTATTTCTGCAAAGTTTCTCCGCTTTAGTTTCCTATTTCCCAAATTGTTTAGTCTCTGGTGCATTGGATGGTCAGTCAGTCTTCGGAGTTTCTCTGACTGCAGCTGGGCTCTGCAGTCTCTTCTATCGGTCATGGATTGCAGTTTTGTAATCTTTTCAAGTTCTACAATTGGCGTTGACTTCATGCCTCCTGTTATAACTCTCATGGCTTGGTTTTGAAGTTTGCTAACTTTATCGAAGTTCGCCTTTGCTGCTGTTGTCCATGCCGCAATGCCATACTCGAGAACTGGTCTCACTCTTCCAGTGTACAGTTTCTTTAGTATACTTTCGTCTGCTCTCCAGCTTGTGCCAGCAAGTTTCCTCATGATTGCCATTCTTTCTCTGGCTCTCATTCGGTTTCTCTCGATCTGACTTTTCCATGTCATGCGCCGATCAAATGTGACTCCCAGATAGTTTCGGTTGTCGTTTGGCGCAGGAATTTGCCATTTAGACTTAATTTGGTGTTTTGGGGTCTGATTGAAAGCGAGAATATTGTACATGTGGTTTTCTCCTCGTTTATTTTGACCAGCCATGAGTTCGCCCACTCTTCCAGCGATGTTAGGGCCGTCTGCATCCGATTTCTTGCTATGGTGAGATTCTTTTCAGAGGTCCACATAGCCAGATCGTCTGCAAACATTGAGCTATGGGCTCTTCTTGGTATATTCTCTGTAATGTCGTTTATATACACCAGGAAGAGTGTGGATGACAGTACTCCCCCTTGGGGTACTCCCTGCTCGAGTGTCACCTTTTTGCTCATCTGCCCTTGTACTTGGACTCTGGCCGTTCTTTTTTTTGAGGTAGATTCCCTTATTCAAAAAGGGAAAGAAATCAGATCCAGCTAATTATAGACCGGTAAGTTTAATGAGCATTGTCTGTAAGTTGTTTGAATCAATAATCAAAGAAAACATTGTAATGCATCTAGACAGGTTCAATTTAATAAGAAATAGTCAGCATGGGTTTACTAGAGGGAGATCGTGCTTAACAAATCTATTGGAGTTCATGGAGGAGGTTACTAAAATGATAGATAAAGGGAACCAGTGGATGTTATTTATCTAGATTTTGCAAAGGCTTTTTGATAGAGTACCTCATCGAAGATTATTTAAAAAGTTAAAATCACACGGAATTTAGTGGGGAGGTTGCCGAATGGATTGAAAGTTGGTTAAAGGGAAGAAGGCAGAGAGTGTACATAAATAAGGAGTACCCTGTGTGGTGTGAACTAAAAAGTGGAGTGCTACAGGGCTCGGTTTTGGGACTGATATTGTTCTTGATAAATATAAATGATTTGGACATTAATATAGGATCAATGATTGAAAAATTTCCAGATGACACAAAACTATGTAGACGTGTCTCATCTATAGCAGAGGTGGAATTATTGAGGTCAGATTTAGATCAAATTTGAGACTGTTCTGTGAAATGGCAAATGGAGTTTAATATAGATAAATGTAGAGTCATCCACATGGGTAGATCCAATATGGAATATAGTTACAGAATGGGCGAGAACAATATTAGAAAGATAGAAAAGGAAAGATCTATGGGTTATAATAGAGCATACAGGAAAAATTAAGGGGCAAGTCCAGGTAGCAGTGAACAAGGCAAATGCAATGTTAGGTATGATAAAAAGAAATATTAAACATTTTAGTAAGGAGGTGATTGTCAAACTGTAGAAAGCATTAGTTAGACCTAGATTGGAGTACTGTGTACAGGTGTGGAGTCCTTAACGTAGAGGCGATATAAACATGCTGGAAAGGATACAAAGAAGAGCGACAAAACTAATAGTGGGATTCCAGAATTAGTTACGAAGAAAGACAGAAAAACTGGCCTACAGTGTCTAGAAAAGAGAAGAATTCGAGGTGACGATACAGGTTTATAAGATAATCACAGGAAAGGTTAAATTAGACTATAACAAGTTTTTCAAAATACAACCACCAACAAGAGCAAGGGGGCATAGATACAAATTAACTAAAGAAAGGTCCAGATTGGATATAAGGAAATATTTGTTTAGTCAGAGTGTGGTGAATGCTTGGAATGCATTACCTGACCATTACCCCAGGAGGTGGTGGAGGCAGAGACAGTTAATGCATTTAAGAATAGATTGGATGTGCATAGTTTTTAGAGCATGGTAATGCAGATGAGATGTGACTGGTTCTTCTAAACCAGTATAAAAACGTAAAGTTAAGTTAAGGTGATCAATAATCACCAACACAAAAAGTAGATGATTAATACTCAACAACACAACAAGCAGGTGATCAATAATCAACAACACAACAAGCAGGTGATCAATAATCAACAACACAACAAGCAGGTGATCAATAATCAACAACACAACAGTCAGGTGATCAATAATCAATAACACAACAGTCAGGTGATCAATAATCAACAGCAGAAAAGGTAGATGATAAATAATCACCAACACGAAAGGTAGATGATTAATACTCAACAACACAACAGTCAGGTGATCAATAATCAACAGCACAAAAGGTAGATGATTAATAATTACCAACACAAAAGGTAGATGATTAATACCCAACAACACAACAGTCAGATGATCAATAATTAACAGCACAACAAGCAGGTGACAAATAACACAATGTACCTTGACCGACTGTAACATGAATATTTGGTTATGATCTCTGAAACACAATGGTTGTTAAAAACTGTCCCTTTCTATCTGAGCTGGCCTAGTGTTACAGCTTAACACACAAGACCTTTACAGCTGATGTTATCTCTGATGTACTACTGTTATGGACAGACTGATACGAAGATAACTGCATTCCCATAGATACGGTGATAACATGACGTCATGCACATGTCATATAAAATATCCAGAACTGAAGACATTTTCACTCTAATGAAAGACTGATGGATTACAGCCAGTTGTCCTCAAAAGAAGTCACGTCACACAAAAGGATGATGTGACAGAAGTCACTAGAGAGTAGTTACATTACAAAAGTGTGATGTGACAGAGGTCATTAGAGAGCCGTCTGGTCTTAGACAGGGTGATGTGACAGGTCACTAGAGAGTAATTCAATTCCAGATAGGGTGTGTGACACAGATCACTAGAGAGTAATTCAGTCCCAGAGAGGGTGTGTGACACAGATCACTAGAGAGTAATTCAGTCCCAGACAGGGTATGTGACACAGATCACTAGAGAGTAATACAGTCCCAGACAGGGTGATGTGACAGAGGTCATTAGAGAGTGGTCTGGTCCCAGACAGGATGATGTGACACAGATCACTAGAGAGTTATACAGTCCCAGACAGGATGATGTGACACAGATCACTAGAGAGTTATACAGTCCCAGACAGGGTGTGTGACACAGATCACTAGTGAGTTATACAGTCCCAGACAGGGTGTGTGACACAGATCACTAGAGAGATATACAGTCCCAGACAGGGTGTGTGACACAGATCACTAGAGAGATATACAGTCCCAGACAGGGTGATGTGGCAGAGGGTTATTAGGAAGTAGTCACATTACAAACAGGATAACAAGACAGAGGTTATTAGTGAGTAGTTCAGTCATAGACAGGGTGATGTGACAGAGGTCATTAGACAGTGGTCTGGTCTCAGACAGGTTGATGTGACAGAGGTCACTAGAGAATAGTTCAATCCCAGAGAGGGTGGCATGAAAGAGGTCACTAGAAAGAAGCCACATCATATAGAGGTAGTAACAATGGATATGGAGGGTTAGTTCCCCATTTGGGAGGTAGTAACAATGGATATGGAGGGTTAGTTCCTCATTTGGGAGGTCGCACAATAGATATGGATGGTTAGTTCACAAATTGGGAGGTAGTAACAATAGATATGGATGGTTAGTTCACCATTTGAAAGGTAGTAATAATGGATATGGATGGTTAGTTCACTATTTGAAAGGTAGTAATAATGGATATGGATGGTTAGTTCACCATTTGAAAGGTAGTAATAATGGATATGTTGTTGTTGAATGCCCACAATGAGTAAGATTACTCTGTTGTGCCCCCTGAAAAGAACATTAAGTGGCAGGTTGCAGTAGCTCTCCTCACATCCCGAGTGTGCTAATGAAGGTGGAATGGAGTTCTCCTGGCTGTTGTGCTATTGTTGGCTTCATCTGTGTGTCACTCACTACTACGGAGATCACGAAAATCTCCCACATCATTAACCAGGCTGCCATGAAAACAGCCGTTTCCAGTGAGACCTACATGGAAGTGAGGGGGGGGGGGGGGGGGGGGGGGGGGGGGGTCCCGAGTGTGCTGATGAAGGTGGAATGGGGTTCTCCTGGCTGTTGTGCTATTGTTGGCTTCATCTGTGTGTCACTCCCTACTACGGAGATCACGAAAATCTCCCACATCATTAACCAGGCTGCCATGAAAACAGCCGTTTCCAGTGAGACCTACATGGAAGTGAGGTGGGGGGGGGGGGGGGGGGGGGTGTCATGGTCAGTGTATTTTACCTGATCCTGACTAACATGTCCTATCGTATGTTTTGCCTGACCAGACGTTAGTATCCTCACCCCAGAGGGAGGGTTAGTTCACTGTTTGGGTTGGGAGGTAGTGTTGAACATGGTTGTGTCTACTATTTTAGAGGTTATGTTGATGGAGGTGATTCTCCTATTTGGAAGGTAGTATCAGTCCAGTATTTGGGAAACAGCAACAGCTGCAATACCATCTCAGTTCGTAAGTCCTCTATTTCAGTTATCACAAACACTGTGGTAGAGGTTGAGTTCACGATGCTAGTTTCCTCACTCCCACCCCCACTCTTCACTTCCCTTGCGCGTTCCAGGCAAAGTACAACTCACTATGAGACACACATAACACTCAATACTCACCATGGTACTGTCTCAGCTGGTCATGTAACCAGACTAGCTCAACTTCAGAGAATATAGGAGAAAAAAGCCAGGTGTCTGGTCAAAGCTGTATTCTGTGTGAGAACACAAACAAGAGAAACAATGACAGACCCAGCTCTGATAGAGAACACAAACAACTGTACTTCAGTTTTCTAATTTCTCTTACTTGTGACAGATCTTCAGTTTTCTAATTTCTCTTACTTGTGACAGATCTTCAGTTTTCTATTTTCTCTTACTCGTGACTGTGCATCAGCTTTCTATTTTCTCTTAATTGTGATTGTAATTCATGGAAACCAAATATAGAGAAAATCCAGACAAGGGCCATTAAAAGACTCTCTGCGATGAAAAAACTGGCTGGGACATCATGGGGAGCAATACAAAAAAAATCTCAAGCAGGTCAACACGGGGGTAATCAGACCAATCATGAAATATGCCTCTAGCACTTGGATAACAGTGCCAAAACAAACACAGGAAAACTAGACAGGGCTCAAAATATTTCTCAGAATTACCGTTGGGGTGTTGAAAAGCACTCCTATTACAGAACTAGGGAAAGCAACAAATACCCAGCCCCTCAAATTAAGGAGAAAATATAAATCCTTTACTCAGTTTGAAAAACTAAACAAGCTACCTGATTACCCTCTACACCAGAAAAACAGACTGCTACACACATAGATTGGCCACAGAGAGCAAAAAAGGGGAGGCAGTGGAATCTACAACGCATATTCCAACAGCAACATAGAAAATCACTTCAGGAGAGCCCTGTACCAATTTTAGGGCTGAAGCAACAGCTGTACATGCAAGACCTCAGATTCGTATCAGCCAAAATACACCTACAAGGAAAACACTCATTCTAACAACCTCCAGGAGCGTACTCCAAGACATCTTAAGCCTCAAACAAGATAGACTTTCACAAGAAATAAACCATAACATTGGGTTGCTGTCATAAAAAACAGATCTATTTCTACAGTGGATTCTCGCCCACTGTGGAATTCTTGGAAACGAGAAGGCAGATGAGCTAGCAAAAGTTGGAAGTGGCAGCATACAGACTCGCCATCCACAGAGCTATAAAGAAGCGAAGTCCCTCATGAGAATAAAGAATACAAGCCAGAAAATTACAGCATAGGCAAACTTGACAGAGATGGGCAGATAAAGATCTTCAGACTCAGAACAGGACATTGCAGACTCAAGGCCCACCTGCACAGAACGGGTCTTAAAGACAACGCCTCATGCGATTTGTGGTGCACCCAAGCAAACACCAGAACATATCCTGCAGGACTGCCTCACTTATGTAGAACAAAGACAGGCAGTCTGGTCTGGAGTAGCGGGTATGCTCGAGGGACCGGCCAAGACCTGAAACGAAGCCTCCCTCGTGATCCTCACCAGGTTATAAGCATAGCATCAGTAGATCGAAGAAGAGAATTGTACTTCAGTTTTCTAATTTCTAATCTGTTAAGAATCGATGTCCTTGCACTCTGGCCAGACCAACAGGTGCTCAATTCCTCCCATAAAACGGTGACGAGTGTAGACGCTGGTGGTTACAATAGCTCACTGATTGTACACACTCATGTCCCATCCCTGCTGCAACTGTGGCTATCTGTGCATTTCCAGCTCATCAATTATGGTGTCTTCATACAAGAGATGGCCGTTGATTAACTTCAAAATTTTACCTCTATCTATTGCCAATGTACTCACTATGGGTACCCATGAGGCTAGGATGTCATCTTTTTTCATTCCTGAAAACCTAAGCATAATCAGGTCAGTTGATCTACACAAGGTTCAAGGTCTCTATGTCTGCTATCCACTTATGCCATTCTGTACCTTCCAAAAGAAGAGATTAAGAGGGATGATTAAGGAACTCATTATTAAAGAGCCCTAAATAGCCACACCAGAGGTGAAGTCACCGCTTTGATCTGCATTCTCATAATGGATATTGTTGTCCTGTATGCACTGCTCCTATCAGCAATGACCCTGTCTCTCACTCTAGCAGAGAAGCCACAACTGGCTTTATTATGCAGATACCCAGCCTATAATCAATAATTGACAGGAGCAAATCACTACATAGGATGAAAAGCAGCCACTGCTCCAGGTTTGCTGCTATCTGTGACGTGAGTGCGGCTTTGCATAACATGATCAATATAGTACTTATAAAACAAGCTGTGATCAAAGGTGACTCCCAGATTTCTTTAGCTTTCACGCCTCTCACATATCATGCGTTATGTTAGGGAGGTCAGTCTTTACAATTGAGTTGTTCAAGGAGCACCATATCACACTGGCCCTGTCAGGTTTGATATGGGAACTTGACTTCCCGCAGCACTATGAGATTGCCTGTAAAGTCTCTTGTGTGTCCTTGCCTATTGAAGCCAGTTGTGTATGTGAGAATGTCATCTGAAAATGCCAATGTGCATCCTGGGTCTGTGAGTTGAATGTTGTCCACTTGTATTATGTAGATGTTATACAGTAAAACGGATCAACGCTGGGGCTGCTCAGGACATATATGCCTAGATGCAGATGTTCCTGATTCCAAACAGACTGTAAATGTTCTTTCCGTGAGAGCAGTGGCTTCCAGCTCACCAGCCATGCATTGATTGCACATTTTATTAAACAGTACATCAATGTCCAAGTATACACTTTTATAAGTAATCACTAGATCAAGGGCCACAGTGGCTGTTTAATGTTTGAACTGAAAACCTTCATAAGCAAATGCCTCTGTATTTCCCAGGGTCTACTTCCTTATTCTGTATTTACAGAGATTGTCAGGCAGAATGTGCTCGTTCTCTAGATGGGGCATGACTTTTCTGGTAACTATTTTCTAATGTAATTCGCTATAGACATTTTGACAGTAAGGTGACGATTTTGTAGCTGCTTAGCACCATGGGGTACTGGTCATCTTTAAAAAGTAGCTATTATGAGGCGTGTTAACTAGCACTTATTATGTATGCTTTCTCTTATTTGTTACTGCTCATAAGTTTTCTTCTTCTGCACTCGTTCTTAATCTCCCGCTACTAAGCCCTTAAACACTACTTAATAGGGCTTCGCAAGTAGCAGGAAGTAGTTCGAAGAACGGAATGCGTTGTGTCTCTAGTTTACAGCTTGACTGTGATATTAGCACCTTTCAGTCCGACACATCCGTCTTCGGCGGCCTTAAGTTTTCTTATTTCTCTATCTGTTGTGAAAGTTATTTGAGCTATGTCACTTAATTGATGATAGTAAAAATAATACTAATAGTATAGTAATGATTATTATATTAGTATTAGTAGTGGTTCTTCATTTGAAACTAGCTCTGTAAACTTCTGCATAGTTCTTTATAACCAAAACAAATTTAATAAATATCTAGACCTATATAGCAAAACACAATGCCTCCTAAACTGACAGGCGTGTGTTAGTGTTAGCAAGACGACAAACAATCTGCAGCATCCCTCAAGTCTTACTCTTAGTCTTTAAATTTAATGAACGAGCATGTGTCATGGTTGATGGAAGTCTGTGTGAGCGAGACAGACAAGCCCCTTTCTATTACGTGTATGTATCAGAGAAGTATGTGTTACTGATTCTGCCCTTAAATGAGCATGCATGTGTTAGAGAGTGTATGTTACTAGTGCCAGTAGCGAGACAGCCAGAGCACAGAGAAGGCATAGTAATACTATTAGTATAGGCCCCCATAAATGGACGGGCGTGTGTCAGGGAACTTGGGAAGTACTCTTAACTGAATTTTCAAATCGTGCTGTGACCAGTTTAGTTCAAATTTGTTAGCTTAAATTAAAACAGTATACACCAAAATAAAATCGTCTAATAAATTCCCATAATTTACTGTGTTTACCTGGTTGGTGGACTTCTAATTCAGACAGAAATCAAGCTGATGAACACGGTCCGCGATGACCTGGAATATTCACCATGTTTTCCTTCGCCTAATCATGTGACTAACTACTCTCTAACATAAAACTTTTTTTACGCTAAATTCGTTTAACACAGCTGTTTCTAGAGTGTTTTCATACTTTTATAATTTTCTCTCAAAGAAATCATATTTTTGGGCTTAAGAATACTCCATGCAATTTATTTAAACTAATTATGAAATTTTACTAACTGGAAATGATTGATTTTGAGACTATATTTTAAAATGCAAAACTATAAACGTTTTCCACGGAAAAGGAACAACATATACTTTCAAACGCAAATGAAACAAATAATTTAAGAATAATTTATATTCTCCTCTTTTGAAAATTGTCATAACTTAACTTCATTATACTGGTTTAGAAGGCTCTACAGAGTCTGTATACAATCAGTTTATTTCACTCTACGGATACCGAAAATACTGTGAGCATGCAATATATTTTTGAATGCAGTAACTCTTAGTATACCATCACTAAAAGCACGTTTTTACACTGTTTCATAATTATTTTTTTAGGTTAGATTTACATAACATATTTATCATAATTTTCTTATTTTAAACATTACATTAATTTGTCTCATATACAAATGTGCAGAATTTAATGGGCTATCAAACAGAACTACTTTGTGTCTTTATATTTTTTTAAATAGATAAATAGTAATTTACGTTTATTGTAAATACATTTAAAAAAAAAATATATTTTTAAGTTTGAACTTCCCATAATATATCAAACTTTGTGCATGTTTAAAGCTCCCAGCATTAGCCATCACTGATAGAATATCCATTCATACAACATATACAAGTATCATTTTCTGTCAGTAAATACAGATTTAGTGTACATTTGTAACTTTGAAATGACATTGTGAAAAAATAGTCAGAAATGAAAACTATATCAGTTGAGGTTATGTCACCATAATATATTATAAAATAATTTTCTTATTTTAATATTTTGTTAATGTATTTCATGTACAAAATTTAATAGGCTATCAAACAAAACCAATTTGTCTTAGTAAAGTAAAGTATCCCATAGCATTACTGCCGTAGGGGTATGAGGTGTTAGCGATCTCACATTTCAAAGGCTCGGCTATATGAGGGCGGTAGCCATCTCCTCTCCCTCGCCGCTCAGATGCGAAGCCAGCGCACTAACCACTGCGCTACGCGGCTCCCCATATAGAAAAATAGATAAATAGTGATCCACATATATTGCAAATACATTTAAAACAAAATATTTTTTTTAATGTTTGAACTGACCATAATATATTGTAATATATGTGTGCAGGCCTGAAGCTCCTAACACTAATCCTCACTAACAATATAAATTTATACACAACATATGTCAGTTTTATCTTTTTCCATGAATAGATAAGCTCTAGTGATTGTTCTGGTGATAATCTTTGCTTACGATCACTGGAAGCCATTTTTATCAAACAAATTTTGCTGGAGCAAATCGATTGATCAGCTAATTTCTTAAATTCGAACCTCATTGGACAAGCAGAAATTGTAGAAGTTGGCATAATGGCTCAAGAGACGAAGATCTGCATCTTCAACCTGTACGGACCACCAAACAAAAACCTATCGCTCTCTAGTATGGAAGTCAAAGACTCCAACTGCATAGTAGTTGGAGACTTCAACAGCCACTCGGAGAGATGGGGATACTCGGACACAGATAGCAGAGGTGACGAAGTGGAAGATTGGGAGATAGACACAAATCTCTATCTAATCAATAGGCCGGAGGATAGCCCTAGCTTCTACTCAAGAACATGGTATACCACCTCTACTCCAGATTTGGCCTTTTCCACGGTGGACATTCACCATAAAATAGACCGCCAGGTGCTAAACTAATTGGCAGGTAGCGACCACATGCCAATTAGGCTAGAAGTTGATATGGAAGTAGGCCCAGAGGAAACAAAACCGCTCCCACTTTGGAATTACAAACGAGCCGACTGGGACAGATTTGCAAGCCTGACAGATGGGCTGTGTGAAACCATCAACACACGGAATAACAAAATGAAGCCCATGGTGGAAAGCCTAAGCAAAGCAATAATGCAAGCTGCCACTGAAACCATCCCAAGAGGGGCAAGGAAAAATTATAAGCCCTACTGGAATGATGATTTGCAGAAAGCGGTAGACACAGTCACAAATGCTAGGAACATGGCAGAGCGAGAACAATCTATGGAGGCAAATATCGCCCTCAAAGCCACCACGGCGAAATACAAATACACTCTAAACCAAATAGCAAGAGAAAGCTGGAAAAACAAAACAGAAAGCCTCAATGTAGACAAAGAAGGGAACAAACTATGGAAGCTAGTCAGAGCCATGAGTGACGAAACTCCATCAAACAAACAAATTGCAATCAAACAGGGTGACAACATGCTCACTGGAAAAAAAAGCAGCAAATGCCTTTGTTGAACATTATGCCAGAGCAAACCACATTGATGTCCCTGCAGATGGGCATACAGACATTAGTGAAAAGCAAAAGGGGCACGACAACATCAATATGGCACCAGAAGAGCATATGATGGCAAAATTAACAAAGAATGAAATGGAAGAGGCCATGAGAACATTAAAGGAAAGGAAATCTCCCGGAAAAGACGGGATAACAAACGAAATGCTGATGGGGCTGGGCCAAACAGCAAAGAGGAAACTGCTATCAGTCCTAAACCAAAGCTGGAAAAGGGGTTTTGTACCAAAGACATGGAAAGACGCAGTACTTGTACCAGTACCAAAGAAAGGAAAAGACAAAACAGATCCAAATGGTTACAGGCCTATCAGCCTACTGAGCTGCTTAGGCAAACTGATGGAACGTATGATAAACACCAGACTGATGTGGCATCTGGAAGAAAAACACATACTAATTCCACAGCAAGCAGGCTTTAGACAGCACAGATCCACTGAGGACCAGGTCATCCTCATAGCCCAGGAAATAGAAGATGCCTACCAGGAGCAAAAACACACAGTAACGGTTTGGGTGGACCTAGAAAAGGCATTTGACAAAGTCTGGAAAGAGGGACTTAGAGTCAAGCTAAGAAGAAGTGAAGTTTGTGGGAAAATGTACAAATGGAAAAGTCACTACCTCAAAAACAGAATGGCCAGAGTTCAAATACAAAGGCAGATGAGCAAAAATGTGACACTTAAGCAGGTAGTACCCCAAGGGGAGTACTGTCACCCACAATCTTCCTGGTGTATATAAATAATATAACAGAGGAAATACCAAGAAGAGTCCATAGCTCAATGTTTGCAGACGATCTGGCTATGTGGACCTCTGAAAAGAATCTCACCATAGCAAGAAATCGGATGCAGCAGGCCATAACATCGCTGGAAGAGTGGGCGAACTCATGGCTGGTCAAAATAAACGAGGAAAAAACCACATGTACAATACTCTCGCTATCAAACAAACCCCAAAACACCAAATTAAGTTTTAACGGCAAATACCTGCAGCCAAACGACAGCCCAAACAACCTGGAAGTCACATTTGTCCGGCGCAGGACATGGAAAAGTCAGATCGAAAGAAACCGAATGAGAGCCAGAGAAAGAATGGAAATCATGAGGAAACTTGCTGGCACAAGCTGGGGAGCAGACGAAAGTATACTAAAGAAACTGTACACTGGAAGAGTGAGACCAGTTCTCGAGTATAGCATTGCGGCATGGACAACATCAGCAAAGGCGAACTTCGATAAAATCAGCAAACTCCAAAACCAAGCCATGAGAGTTATAACAGGAGGCATGAAGTCAACGCCAATTGTAGAACTTGAAAAGATTACAAAACTGCAATCCATGACCGATAGAAGAGACTGCAGAGCCCAGCTGCAGTCAGAGAAACTCCGAAGACTGACTGACCATCCAATGCACCAGAGACTAAACAATTTGGGAAATGGGAAACTAAAGCGGAGAAACTTTGCAGAAATAGCCAAAGCAAAGATGCACGAAGACCCCCATGAACGCTCTAACAACACCAAAGCCCATCCCTACTGTACGAAAACCTACCTGGAGGCAGCATATATTTCCAGAGGTGGTAGAAAATATACCAGGTATTGGAAACAAAAACTGCCAGACTGAAAAAGAAAGAAGAGATACTACCCTGAGCTACATAAAGAAAAACTACCCAAGCATGGACTGGACCCATGCATACACCGACGGTTCTGTAACAAACACAACACAGAACGGAGGGGCAGGAGCACTTCTGAACCTACTAAATGGCAGAAAAATAGCACTGTCATTCGCTACTGGAAAATACACAAGCAATTTCGGAGCGGAGGCAGAGGCACTGAGGGCGGCAGTGGAAGAAATGGTGACAGGTAAAAGAAATGAAAGCCATATAGTCCTGCTTACAGGTGCCTTGGCCGTAGTCACAGCGCTAAAAAGCCAGAAAAATACTGAACTTAATGATTTAAGAGCAGTACTCTGTCAACTGTGCCAGCAATCCGCACCAAAAAGGGTAGTGGTGCAGTGGGTTCCATCCCACTGCAACATCCAAGGCAACGAGGAGGCAGACAGACTGGCAAAAGAAGGTGCAAGACTACCACAACCAGATACTAGTATGACCTACGAAGAGTCAAAACGGCTTATTAGAGCTAGATACATGACCAAATGGGAAACCGAACATACTGGCTACACAAAAACACGATGCCTATTACCAGTTGAACAGAAGCGAGCAGGTCGTGGTCTTTAGACTTCGCACTGGCCACAATAGACTGAGGTACCACCTATTCAACAAATTGAAGATAGGTGACACTGACGAATGCCCGTGTGGTACCGGGAAAATGACCGCTGAACATTTGCTGCAAAACTGCCCGACATACGAGGATCAGAGAAAGCAGATGTGGCCATCACCAGTGGCAACACTAGACAAGCTCTATGGCAGTGTCGACAGTCTCAGGATGACCGCTGCTTTTTTCGAAAAAATAAAGGTTGATGTCTGACTGCGTACGATGAAGAAGAAGAAGAAGAAGAAGAAGAAGAACCTCATTGTCTAAGAAAAAAAGCGCAAATGCCTCTTAAATTGTAAAGTTCATCAAAAGCAAATGACATTTAAAATCTTGGATTGGTTTAAGCTTCGAAAATTGTTTTCTAAACTTTCCTTATGGAGATCTAACATGACTAGCCACTCTTAGTCGCTAATGTAAAAATGTGTCCAAAAATACGCCACCTGGAGTGGCACAGGTAGTCTAGGAGTTAACTGACTCTGCTTCCACTACATCCTGCGTCAATGAATTCCAAGAATTCACCACTCTCTGACAAAAAAAAATATTTCCTAATATCTAAACTAGACCTGTCTTTAGACAATTTGTAGCTGTGCCCTATTGTTCTTGTAGCCGGCTGTACTTTGAAAAACTTGGTATTGTCTAATTGATCCTTTCCATTTATTAATTTATACACTTGTATTATCACCTTGAATTCTTCTTTGTTCGAGACACTGAAGACCAGGTTTTTTTAGTCTTTCCTCATAACTATAATTCTGAAACCCCGCGATCATTTTTGTAGCTCTTCTTTGTACCCTTCCCAGCATGCTTATATCCACTCTATTATATGGACTCCACACCTGAACACAGTACTCTAATTTAGGTCGAACTAATGATTTATATTACTTGACTATTACTTCCTTGCTCTTATGTGAAATGTTTATTTTTTATCATGCCCAACATGGCATTAAGCCCTTTTCACTGAGACCTGGACTTGCTCCCATACCTTTCCTGTATGCTCTGTTATAACTCCTTTGTCTCTTTCATTTTTTATTATCCTAAAATTGTTCTCTCACATCCTGTAATTATATTCATTATTGGATCTTCCAATGTGGAGGACTGTACATTTTTCAACATTAAACTCCATCTGCCAGCTCTCAAACCATTTTTAATCGTTTCTAAATCCAATCTCAATAGATCCAACTCTTCCGGAGAAGAGACCCTGCCGCATAATTTTGTGTCCTCCGCGAACTTTGCAATCATGAGTCTGATATCAATGTACAAATCATTTATAATTATTAAGAAACAAAATTGGTCCCAATACCGATCCCTAGGGCACACCAGTTATTACATTACACCAGTCAGAGTACTCCCTATTCATGCCAACTCTCTGCCTTTTTCCCGTCAACCAATTTTCTATCCAATTGGCAACTTCACCACCTATTCCATGTGATTTCAATTTTCGAAACAATCGTTGATGAGGTACTCTATGAAAGACCTTTGCAAAATCCAGATAGAGAACATCCGCCGGCTCTCCGCAATCTAACATTTTGGTAACCTCCTCCATGAATTATAATAGATTGGTTAAACATGATCTTCCTTAATAAACCCATGCTGACTATTTTTGATTAAATTAAACTACTATGTCGTCCGTTAAAATGGACTTAATTTTGCATAATATGCTCGTCAACTCACGGGTTTATAATTGGCTGAATCTGATTTTTGCCCTTTTTGAACAAGGGGATCCCACCTGCATCTTTTCAATCCCTTGGAACAATCCCTTTCTCAAACGTGTGAAAATAAAATATCGCTAATGGTTTTGCTAATTGGTCTCGAAGTTCAAACAGTAATTTTGCACGAATACCGTCTTGACTAGGACATTTATTCACCTTCAACCTATCCATTTTTTGTAAAACCATTTTCTTCGTAATGCAGAATGATAGTAATCCTTGTGAGTGCATGTCCCGTTGGAAAATATTTTATGGCTTTTGGGATCCTGGAGCAGTCATCTTTTGTATAGACTGTGCCAAAGTACTGATTGGGGGTTCTTGTGCGTTAATTCATCCATTCTGAAATGTATACCATTCAATGACCACACGGGTTTCCGTACACAAATAATTATAAGTGTCTAGCTACAGGAGGCCAAAATTATGTGATGCTCTGCAGAATATTGTCGAACGGGTCTAGCTGACGGACTTTATTCCGATGTCGCCACAGAAACTCACACATGTAGGAATATATCATGTGTCTGTGTGTTCCGTTTTGGTTAGGGTCAGGGTTAGGGTTAGGATTAGGGTTAGGTGCCCTCTAACCATGTGCCAGAACGAACAGAAATGTCCTGCTGACATGTGCGACATCTCTAACGATCTTGGCGAATTGTGAGAGACAAAGTCAAAACATGATTTTTAGCACACAGTCGGACGGTGTGTATAATTCGTGTTTCCTGCAAAAACTGCACACAATTTATTTTCTTGCGTGTCAAGTGTGACAACTGCAATAAATCCATCTTCCACGTAGAGTGTTAGATCTGAGAATGACATGGACATAGGTTTACCACGCGAATTGAAGACGCGCGAATTGAAAAGTATGTTGCTTCGTGTGGCTACAGTCTACTAAATTTGACCTTTTATAATACGTGGGTAAATTAACGCACAAGTATCCTGATTGAGTTGATTAGCAGCATCCCTGTTCTCACTGATTATTTTTCCTGTACTATCTTTAAGTGGGTCATCTGTGTCTTTCGTTCTCCGTTTATGTCGAACATAAGAAAAAAAAAAGCGTTTGCTATCAGTCTTGATCTGTTTTGGAAGTTGTTATTTCAGAGTCAATTTTTGCTGCTCTATTAACTTTATAAGATTTGTTTTGTATGTCCAAATATTTTAAATATGTTTCATTCGATTTTACAGCCTCTATATATTTTTTCCAAACTTTATTCTTAGCTCTTCTAGAACTAACCATGGATCGAGTGTCATGGACGCTCTATAGAATGACGAAGAGACAGAAAGTCGCAAACATGTATATATGCAGAAGATGATAGATTTGGGAGTGACTAAATGAGAAGGGAGAAAGTGTGTTCTGTCTGGAAAGATCCGAAGAACACGAAATCAACACTTGACTAGGACACTGAGTATACGCTGGGATGGCTGCTTGGACGGAGACCGGAGTACGTATGGGAATGTCTCATGTGCGATGATGTTGGTTCATAGGATATGGTGACCACTGTAGTTTACACTGTAGATGTCTCCATGCATGCAGTCTGTGCCTGTTCTTTCATCTCAAAAGTAGGGCCACATGATCAACTATGGAATGAATCATTTGTGTTGGGTGAAAATATAGTTAGATACTTATCAATGATTGACGTTTTATAAATGATACTTCATTACTGCAAAAGTTTAAGTTATTATGAATATTTGTGGTAAATGAACATATGTGTTCCCAAACGAATTTAGTTACGTTCCTTTTAATTTTCTCATTTATAAAGGAAAGGTAATAACTAATAAAACATTAATTATCCAGAATTATATAATCATTTTAAACGTAGTGTAGGCTATAAATAGTGCTATCAAAGCCCATCACTTCTCTGGGTGCAAAGGTTATTGACCACATTTCACCAACTTACATGGTCATTGGCTATTCTTTCTACCTCTCTCCAGGTTTAACCATTTAAATGTAGTTATTGTACAAATTATCTTTTCGTCCTGCTGAAGTTGGATGTGTCGGACCGAAATATCGCAGTCAAGCTGTAAACTATGACACAACACATTTCGTTCCCTGGACTACATTCTGCTACTTGCAAATCCCTTTCCAGGGCTTGGTAGTGGGAGATTGAGAACGAACGAAGCCAAGACATATCCTCTTCTCCGTGTATTTTTAGGACTACCTCTCTCTTTCTCTTTCTCTCTCTCTCTCTCTCTCTCTCTCTCTCTCTCTCTTCCCCTGGTGATTTCACGTGAGAGCCTGCCTTGCAGTGTTTACGCGATGCTTTCATCAGGGTATGTCTTATCCAGTCCCATTTTTTTCTCTAAATTTATTGTTCCAGCGACTGTTGTTGGCTCCTTTCCCACATATCTTCATTTCTCACCATGCTCTGCCACTTTATGCCCATTGTCCTTCGATGATCTCTGCTAACGAAGGACTGGAGTCTTTGTTACTAAGCCTTGGTCGCTCTCCACTTGATAGAGCAGCACCGTCTTGACACTGGCGTTGAATATTTGATCTTTAGTGTAAATGTTGATTTTTCTAGATCGCTAAATGTTGTTTAGTGTCAGGGTTGTCACTTTTGCCTTTTCAGTTCTGGTCTTTATGTTTGCATCTGCACTTCCTTGGCGTGCCAATTGTGCTGCACAAATAAGTAAAGACATCCACCTCTTCCAACCCCTTCCTTCCAGCATGGTTGGTTCCTTGCTAAGATGGTTGATTTGAAGGATCTTGGTTTCCTTCATGTTGATATTTAATCCCAATTTGGCTGACTGTTCTTTCGCCTGGTTTTTCTTGCATCTGGTTTTGACTGTGGGACAAAAGTACGAGATCATCTGCGCAAATCAAGTCCTCCAATTGTGCCCATAGTATCTACTGAATACCAATTATCTTTCCATCGATTGATGTCTTCATAATGCAACATATAGCCAATAAGAACATGAAGGTTGAGAGAACGCATGCATATCTTACCCCTGTGTGCAGCCCGAATATTCCAGTCAATGCTCCTTCTCTGCCACTCTGTTAACTGTATCTTCGCATGTACCCTGTATGAGAGTTATGTACTTCTTTGGTATTCCTGCACGTCTCAACAGTTGACAAAGAGTGCCTCAATCCACAATGGGAAACGCCATTTTGTAATCTATATACTGTAAGTTGCGTATTGGTGTGTTTTCTTTCAATATTTTGATTTACTATGATGAGAAAAGTAACTTTATGATCGCTGCACGATCTTCCATGTTGGAATTCCTCATATTCCACTCCGAGGATTATGTCTACTTCCTTATTTTAATGTATCCAAAATGATTATGTTGAATATCTTGACTGACAGTAATGTAATTCTTCTACGATTGCTGCATTCTGTCAGGTCTCCCTTCTTGGTCAGCTCAATCAGATGTTCTTCCTCCCATTATGTGAGCCCGCTATCCTTCTCTCATATCTACTTGAATAATCCTTGCAATATAGATATGGCCCTATTTATATTTACCATCACAGCTTCTGTAACTATTCCATCTGGGCCTGATGCTTTATCGTCCTTGAGTTTCAAAATGGTCTTTTAAATTTCAATCTTACTTGACAGGTTACATTTTAAATCCAGGATCTGCCCTGCTGGCAGGGTGTTTCTTGCAGTGGAGATTTGTTTAGGCTTTCTTTCAAGTACTCAACTGACCGTTACTATTGCTCCATCGATGATGTCAATATTTTACCTTCTCTATCTTTGATTGTTCTGTATAAATCTGTTTGTCATTTTCTTTGTTAATAAGAAACTATCTCTCGGTTTTCCGGTTTCTGTTGCTTGTTTAATCTGCCTCAAGTGCCAATATATTCCCATTGACTTTTGTTTATACATGCGTTGACCTCTTTGACTGTAGTAGCATAGTTTTTGTGTGCTTCTTTAGGTGACTCGGATTCGGCAATTGTTCGCCTTACTTCTTTTATTGTATGTCTTCTTCTCCTGCGTTCATTCTCAATCTCCCGCTACCAAGCCACGAACAGAGCTTTGCAAGTAGCAGGATGTAGTCCGGAGAACGGATTTGCGTTGTGTCGCTAGTTTACAATTTGACTGCCATATTTGCAACTTTCGGTCCGACACATCCCTCTTCGGCAGGTTATTGTATGTAATACCTCTGTTGTGATCCATTCCTTGTGTTGAGTTTACTTGAATCATAAAGTTTCTTCACATGTCTCATGTAACATTTATTATGCATGTTCTTGCATGCTATTATGCCCATCTCCTCGTCAGCATACGATGAAGATCCCCAGCAACATGTAGTAGTCTGAGGCCGTGTCTGCACCACGCTTTACTCTGACATCTTGTAGTGCACTTCTGCACTTGAATGACATTGATATCGCCTATCTGGTTTTCCATTATGTGATCTGGCGATCTCCATGTGGTCTTATGTACACATGCTTGTGTTTAAACATGTTTCATCCAATTCTCCTTTCATTTAGTGAACAAAGCTCTCCACAAAATTTTATATTTTCATTCATCAGTCTCATTCTTGTCTTCCCATAATCTGTTCATCAGCCGAGCTGTCTGCTCCCACTTTATCATTGAAATTCCTCGTCAGTATTAACATGTTTTGTTAAGTGTATCAGAGAACTCTTGCAGCTCGTTATCAGTTGTTATCATCTTCGGCCTCGTTATTTAGGGCATAACACTGAATGATGTTTATATTAATGATTTTGTTTTGGGTCCTTAAGCTTGCAATATTTGGGACATAGCCCTGAATTATGTTTATACTAATGATCTTGTTTTTGGTCCTAAAACTTGCATTTATAGTTACATGGTTGATAGCCTCTCATTTTATGAAGATTCTGACATTTTCTGTTCCTCCCTAGAAAGCAACAGCCCCACTCCTCTTGTGTGTAGAACGTCGGTTCTCTCGTTTCCAAAATGAATAATTAGCGCCCCAATTATCAGTCTGGCCGTTCGTGTTTGTATCCAAGCTGTAATTCACCATCTCTTTAGCCATCTGTGCCGTTCGTGTTTGTATCCAAGCTGTAATTCACCATCTCTTTAGCCATCTGTGCCGTTCGTGTTTGTATCCAAGCTGTAATTCACCATCTCTTTAGCCATCTGTGCCGTTCGTGTTTGTATCCAAGCTGTAATTCACCATCTCTTTAGCCATCTGTGCCGTTCGTGTTTGTATCCAAGCTGTAATTCATCATCTCTTTAGCCATCTGTGCCGTTCGTGTTTGTATCCAAGCTGTAATTCACCATCTCTTTCGCCATCTGTGCCGTTCGTGTTTGTATCCAAGCTGTAATTCACCATCTCGTTAGCCATCTGTGCCGTTCGTGTTTGTATCCAAGCTGTAATTCACCATCTCGTTAGCCATCTGTGCCGTTCGTGTTTGTATCCAAGCTGTAATTCAGCATCTCTTTAGCCATCTGTACCGTTCGTGTTTGTATCCAAGCTGTAATTCACCATCTCTTTAGCCATCTGTGCCGTTCGTGTTTGTATCCAAGCTGTAATTCACCATCTCTTTAGCCATCTGTGCCGTTCGTGTTTGTATCCAAGCTGTAATTCACCACCTCTTTAGCCATCTGTGCCGTTCGTGTTTGTATCCAAGCTGTAATTCACCATCTCTTTAGCCATCTGTGCCGTTGAGGAACTGAGGCACTAGTTTGGACAGCTGCAACATACTGACCAGAACTTCGTGTCAGGTCAGGCACAATATACAAATCAAAATCACTATCTCTCTTCAATGTAATGTTCCCTGGAACCAAGCTGTTTTCAAGGCAGTTTGGCTGACGAGATTAGGATCGACAAAATCTCCGTAGTATTGAGCGTCACGTAGATGAAACCAAGCATAGCCCATCCGCCTGGAAGACCACGGTCCACCTTCATCAGCACGCTCGGAATGGGAGGACAGTTTCTACACCCCGCCACTTAACGTCCTTCTCAGGGCTCACAAAAGATTACGCATACTCATTATGGGCATTTAACAACAACATCTGTTCCATTTCTCATAATTGGTATAATGTTTTAACGTTCCATGTCACTATTTTGAGTTTCCTCTTGCTAGTCAGGAGTGTAGTCAGCCGTGGACTTTCCTTCTGCTTTTAATCTATTGCATCATTCGACTCTTTACCCGAGTCTCTTCCCTTTCCTAAAACCGTTTGCTTCTGTTTTGTTGTCAATATTTCCGTATCCAACTTTGCTTTTATAGATTTGGGTGGTCAGCCTAATCTAACCTTTTGAACTTGAGATGAGTTGTCAGTTCCTACTTGACTTCACTTGTTAGCAGGTTAGTTCGGGGTAAATCGTATATTTGAAAAATTCAGACACTTTCAGATAAGCTAGAACGCTGATGCTTTCATGACAGGTACAACCCTGATGACAATACGCTTTAATGGTATTTTGTGGACAATATTTGGGCAATTTGGGATAATTATGTTGATCATTTTTAAATAATACATATTCTGCCGAAATAAACAAAGGGATATTACTTGTGAGGCTTCTGGTAAACGTTTTAAAATACAGTGGTAACTTCACCATGATCCTCAACCGTTCTGGTATCCATTTTAAATTCATAGGCGTCTCATTCTCTATAGTCCATGAGCGTGGCGCCCTGATAGTTTTGTCCAGCTCTGTCTCCTGTATTTCGACACTGTCTGCTATGACTGTAAAGGTCGATCCGCGAGTGACAGTCCCTGCTATAGATCGTACAACCATACTGAGGAGGCTGGCTTGCCTGGCTGTTCTTTGATCTCTTCAGTTTTTCTCTGTAGCCAGAAGACCTCTACGAGCGCCAGCAGCCACTATGCTCCCGCCTACTGTCTCCAGATAGCTTGATCCTGAGCAATTTCTTCCCATCTATCGGATGGAATGTCGCATTTTAAAATTAAACGCTTTAAAAAAAAATCATCACTTGTTATTTATATCAGACACTCACTTATAAGCTTAATAGCTATGTTGTTTTTATATTAAAATTTAATATAAGAAAGATTTGACATTGTCGAAAGACAAAAAAGGATCCTTTGTCAGAAACATTTAGCAGATAATTATCCGATATTCAAAGCTTTTGCAAGGAAGAGAATAACGCTATTTGGAAAGACAGTTGCAATAAACATTTTCAGCCATGAAGTTCGTTAAATCTAAATCAAAGAGGAGAATAGCAGATTCACATAAAGAAAACACTTTCCGTGTTATAACTTCTGTTATTTTAAAGCACAGTAACCATCTCGTGAGAGACCTGAAGTATAATTTGTTAGTTTTAGTCCTGTTTTGTAATACCCTCACATACAAGTTTCACAGATCAGACAATATTTTGTTAATAAAATATCAAGGGTTATGCAAGTCTATCATGTAGCATGTCTTTTGTAGAACGTCGCTCCCATCACATACTGTGAAAGAAACTCGTTCCCTTGTCAAAACTCCAGCTTCCGCCAGTCATACTCATGCATTCCTGGATATCTTGGTGCCATCGTCTTCTTGGTCTACCACTTCCTCTTTTGCCTGGCACCATACCTTCCGTCACTGTTCTCTCGAGACCGTTGTGTCTCTTGATGTGACCAAAGCTTATGCAAGTATATAATTCATTATTTCAAATGACGGTGAAGACCGGGATTTTTTTTCACGTGGATTATCCGATAAATATTTCCCCTGATATCTGAGTAGTGAGATCAGTCACCCGTGTGCAAAGGCGCACACGTTAAAAATACCCTAGCAGTTGGAAATCGAAAAGAGTAGGCCTAACGGCCGCTGCTCGGGCAAAGTTCAAAGTTATAAAATCTACTCAAATTATTCTAGGGATTCTCGCCCCGCAGAGAATTTGTTGCCAAAAGGGGACTGTGTGGCTTTAACATCTGGTCTTGGGTCTGTGGTTAGCGGAGCGGTATAGATGGCACCTGACAGCCTGTGGGTCTACCTTGTTCTAATTTATGCTTCCACCACCACCTGTCCCAAAAATAGACGTTCGTATATGCCAGAGGCTATCAGTTGATGGGATTAACCAGGCAAGTCCCCAGCGGACAGACTGGTAGATAGACAGATAAACGAATAGATAGATAGATAGATAGATAGATAGATAGATAGATAGATAGATAGATAGATAGATAGATAGATAGATAGATAGATAGATAGATAGATATAGATAGATGAGTAGACAGACAGACAGACAGGCGTATAGACAAATAGATAGACAGACATGTATACAGATTGATAGACATATAGATATATAGATAGACAGACATGCAGGCAGACAGATATACATAGATATATATATATATATATATATATATATATATATATATATATATATATATATATTTATATATATAGATGGGCAGACAGATCGACAGACGTGCATATAGACAAACGGATAGGCAGACAGATATACAGATAGATAGACATATAGATAGACAGACAGGCAGGCTGATAGACAGACAGATATACATATTGATAGACAGACAGACAGAAATATAGATAGATAGATAGATAGATAGATAGATAGATAGATAGATAGATAGATAGATAGATAGATAGATAGATAGATAGATAGATAGATAGATAGATAGATAGATAGATAGATAGATAATTCATTATTGTTCTATTTGTCTACTGCTGCATCTCGGGCCTCATCCTCAGATCAAGGTCTCTCTTTCTCTTATAAAGGACACCATTGTTTGTAGGTACATCTTTTGTCTCAAATCTGTCTCGTAAGGCCAGTGTTGTTCTCTACGTTCTCCTGTGTGTGAGTTCAGCTTGGTAGGATATATTCCACAGTCATGGTATGCTCTGTGCATGGACACAGAACATTTCTCCCAATTCTAATTGTGTTGTAAAGATGCACCTTGTGTTTGTTAGCCCATCTCTCCGTCTGAAGATGCCTACTTGCTGTTCTCTATTTGGCTTGGCTTTCCTAGCTCTCCCACTACCAAACCCTGAAAGGGCTTAAGTAGCAGAATGTAGTCCAGAGAACGGAATGCGTTGTGTCGTAGTTTACAGCTTGACTGCGATATTTGCACCTTTCAGTCCAACACATCGGACTTCAGCATGCATTTTGCGAGTACCGGGTTAGCATTCCCTCTTCGATCCCTTCTCCATAGCCAGTCTGCCCTGTTGCAGCCTGTTATGCAGGATCACCGCGTGGAGGTATAGCAGGGTCTTCGCAGCTCTGGTTCGCTGGCCCTGACGCTAGCAGTCAGCTATGGGTCGCTGACTGATGCAGCTCATGCGCTGCTCAGCATCTTGATCCCTGGTCACTATTTAAATCAGTTGTCTTCTTTTCCGAAGTGGGGATGTTGATCAGACAATGCCCCCCCCCCCCCTGAAATGGGCTTTAAAAATCGACTTGGCCTCATTATTCGTGATGCTCATGTCTGTGTTGAAGCTCCCCCACACTTTGCTAGTTTGCCAGCATCTTTATTGCCTTTGAAATCATAGTTGGAAAGGATCCGCTGAGTACCCAGCTCTGTGTGTTCTGCTGATAGCTGTCTCAGCTGAGTACATACATTGTTCAAAGTCGTATCTTTATTTTATTTTAAAGCAGCTAATACTGGTGAGGCATCAATCAGGAATACTATGCTTTCTTGGTGCATATCTTCGTCTTGGATAGTGAAGCCAATGTCTCTGCTGTCTGAAGTTATTGTAGTTTGTTCCTGCTGTTATGTTCTTTTTAATTAATTTTTTGGTCTGTAATAGACCCATCCACCTCCATTGTATATGGTTTTCTTAGCTAAGCCATCTGTAAATAGACGTGGCTTTTTACTTGTTTATGATATCTTCGAATAGGAAATATAAGGGAAATAGCTTACATAATGTAACAAACTGTTGTAGTATCAAGGATGCAGTACGAGATACAGTAGAAGTGAATGTAGTATGGGACACGTTAATAGAGTATTCTTCGTTGGACTTTAAGAGGTCGGACACAGATCTTCTTCTTCTGCGTTCGTTCTCATTCTCCCGATACCAAGCCCTGAACAGTGTTTTGCAAGTAGCAGGAAGTAGTCCGCAAAACAAATTGCTTTGTGTCGATAGGTTACAGTTTAACTGCGATATTTGCACCTTTCGGTCCTACACATCCGTCTTCGGCAGCTTAACAGATCTAATCAGTCTGGTGGGCCTGTTAAGGGTTAAGACACAAATCTAATCAATTTATACCGGACTGTAAAGGGGTAAGGTTATTTAGTCACTCTTTCTCGTACATGTTCTAGCGGAAAATTCTTGCACGGAAACCAAAAATGGCGGTGACCCATTTACTTGATTGTACTGGAGCGTACACAGACGGATTGAAACCAACCACCATGATCAGTACTGGCCCTCTGATCAGGAAAAAGATGACCAATGACAACTCCTGATCCATCAGCCCAGACCCTTCCAGACTGCGCGGGGTCATGAACTTTTCAATCGTCCGCTCATCGTGGTGTGACAAAACTACACGACTGGAATGAGAAACTGAATGGGGATCAAGATGCTGGGCAGCGCATGAGCTGCAGTGGTCAGCGACCCATTGCTGACTGCTAGCCTAGGGGGGAGGGGGGTGTAGCGAACCAGAGCTGCCAAGACCCTTCTATACCTCCACGAGGTGATCCTGGATAACAGGCTGCAGCAGGGTAGACTGGCTAAGGAGAAGGAATCGAAGAGGGAATGCTAACCCGGAACTAAAAAAAATGTTTGCTGAATTCGGAAGTGTTGGACCGAAAGGTGCAAATATCGCAGTCAAGCTGTAAACTACGACACAATGCATTCCGTTCTCTGGACTACATTCTGCTACTTAAGCCCTTTCATGGTTTGGTAGCGGGAGATTGAGAACGAACGAAGCCAAGCTAAGCCAAGAAACTAAATGTCTACAGGCTGCAATCTTCTGTGAGTCACATTGGTCTAGAGGTAAGGCACTCGCCTCTCAAGGCGATGAACAGAAACGGTGGGCGATCGAATCCCGCCAGTTTGAAGCGACACCTGGTCTCAAAAAGATGCACACAGAGCGCCTGCATCCTGAGTTACCCCCAGTCGCCTCCATTTACGTCTTGCCACTGATCCAAGGTAGCTCGGGACCAGAGAATGAGGTTGATGACCAAAGCAGTTACTTCCTCACCTTAATCCAAGCACAGCGCAAGTTACATCATCAAGCAAAATTAACTGGCGCGAACAATGGCCAATTATTATGTTTGCATCTAGGCTGCTTGGTATCACCATACATCATCTTTGGTTTGAATGGAGGAGGGGGGGGGGGGATGGGGAGTTGTGGACAGAGTTGATTACAAATGACCGTGGATATAATATCACTAAAATGTCTTGAATAATCATGATAATAATGATAATGATAACAATAATAATATAATAATGGAGCAGCAACAATAACACAAATTGTTATATTCGAGAGTTGCAGTTTATTAGGTAATTTAGTTGTCATAGATACCTGTTTATTAAGCTGTTTTCATTTGTCAGTCTCTAATAACGATCTTTTATTGTCAGTAACACATTGCTGTTTGGTTGTGTAGTCAAGCTACCCAAGAAGGGAGATCAGCAGAAGTCTACACATTTTGAATGAGTGTTATTATCACACGTGAGTGGTTCCCTGGAAAAATTCAATAAAACACGGTTTTCTTTCCTTCCATGTCTTACGAGGCACTAAAGAAGGCTGTGAGTTGGGTTGCCAACTTAACCATGTAAAAACAATTGCTATAAAACAGCGTTGTAAATGTCTGGAATCAGGCTATCCTAAAAACTGTTTAGGGTAAGCCATAGAGTGTTGGACCTATACTTCAACATGTGCCTGGAATGAGGCAATGTTTAAAACTAGTTAAGGTAAGCCACATAAAGTGTTGGCTACTCTTCAACAAATGGAGCGGTGGATTCTTCTTCTTCTTTTGTTCGCTTTAAAATATTGTCTATATCTGCAATGTTGTCTCTTGTATAAACTTCACTGTCTTTTGTAGTTCACATACAGGTCCATAAAGTTTCTCTTCCAGTGTTGTTTCTATGGGCCAGCGAGATTTTCTCTGTATATCATATTCGGGTCAGTTTTGTAGTATGTGCTCTGCTGTCTGGGGCGCCTGTCCGCATTAACACATGGCTGAGTTGCCAATCTTCATTTTTGTGTACATGTGGCTGCGGAGTCGGTTGTGTCCTGTTCTAAGGCGCAACACAATAGTTTGCTCTTGTCTGTTCATGTAATGGTAATCGTCTGGTGTTACCGTTGGTGGCTTTCTGATTGATTTGATCATCCTTATCTTCTGTTGGTATGTAACTGGTACATCTGGTTGCTCATCTGCAGCACCCTCCTTTGCCAGTCGATCTGCTCTCTCGTTTCCTGGTATTCCACAATGAGAAGGTATTTACTGCATGACAATCTTGAGCTGGTTGCTCAGTTCAGACAGTAGAGCCTGTAGATCTGACAGTTTCTCAAATTTAAGTGTTTGGAGTGCTGATTGTGCATCTGTAAGAAATACTACAGGTTGTGAACTGACTGTGGTGTTCAACAGCTTCTCAGTTGCCACCTTGATTGCCTGTATTTCTGCATCATATATATGACAGAATTTCCCAGCTGGTACTCTGACTGTATCCCTAATGTTTGGGTATTCTATGTACACTCCCGCTCCACCATTCTTCACTGCATTCTGTGCTGACCCATCTGTGTATACTCTGATCCATAGGTCTTGTGGGTATTCTTCATCCAGGAAATTGAGGATCACTATCCTACGTTGCACACTGTTCTGTTCATCCTTGTCTAATATTCCTTTCACTTTTGTTTGAATGCATACTGATAGTCCGTGCTCCTCTCTCCAAGGGGTTTGTTCTGGCACAGACTTTAAGGGATGTCAACTTCAGGTAGATCCATAATTTGCCTGCGAAGTCGTTTCGCCTGATGCATAAAACTACTTCTTTTCAGTCTTCCCATTGCTAAATTTTGAAATCTGTCTTTCATTGGATGGCTCGGCATGCAGTGAAACTTTTCTGCCTGTGTTAATACCTTTGTATCTCTGCGCTCTCTTAGTGCTTGTATCCTTTCCATTTTCTCCATCTCCACAATTGGTGTTGATTTCATTGCTCCTGTAATGATCCTAAGTGCCTGATTTTGCACCTTATCCACCTCTTTTAGGGTAGTGTTTGCTGCGGGGCACCACGCTGCTGACCCATATTCCAGATGTGGCCGTATACCTTGTTGGTAAATTTTGTTAAGTATTTTCCCACTAGCACCCCATGTGGTTCCACTTAATTTTCTCAGGATGGTTAACTTCCTCCTGGCTTTTTTGGCTGCCTTGTTGACGTGTTCCCTCCATGTCCACCTATCATAAAATGTAACTCCAAGATAGGTGGGTTGTTTATCTTCTTTGAGGTGTTCTCCATTTATCTTGATAACTCCAGCTTTTTGTTTTGGGGAGAGGGTGAAAAGCGTAGTGCTACATTTTTCTGTGTTAATGTTTACACACCATCTGTTTGTCCATGAGGTCAAGGCATCAATAGCTCTTGGCAGCATTCTGGTGGCCACTGCTTGCTCATTTACACACCATATTACCAAGTCATCTGCATACATTGCAACTTTTGTTCCTTGTGGTAGCTCAGCAATCAAGTCATTGATGAAGACTATGAAAAGTGTAGGGGAAAGAACCCCTCCCTGAGGCACACCATGACTCTTGAGACCATCTAGTTGGACTCTGGCTCTTCTGTTATGTAAGTATGCTTTTATCCATTTGTACATCCTACCCATCACTCCATTATTTCTCAGTTTCTTTAAAAGTCCTTCTTTCCAAACTTTATCAAAAGCTTTCCTTAAGTCTATCCATGCTGCTAATACTAATTTCTTGTCCTGGAATGCATCCTCGATCTCTTGTGAGAGGTATGTTGTCTGGTCTTCAGTGGAGTTGCATTTCCTAAATCCTCCCTGTTGTGGCACAAGAAGGTTTTGGCTCTCAAGATACCACTGGAGCCTTAGGTTGATAATACGTTCCATTGTTTTACATATGCAGCTTGTGAGGCTGATTGGTCTATAGCTGGATGCCATGGAACTGTCTTTCCCTGGTTTTGAGAGTGGTATCATGATTGCTTCTCTACAGGTCTGTGGGACTGTACCTGATGTCCAACAAATGTTGAAGATCTGAAGCAGCTTTGTTTTTGCTGCTGTTCCCAAGTTCTTGATCATCTCATTGGACACTCCGTCTGTTCCTGGCGACTTTCTCATTTTCAGGTTGGATATTGCAAACTCCAGTTCTTTGTATGTGATTGGTGTCTCCATAACTTCGGGTATGGGGAGCGGTGGATGTATTTAATGTTATTATCAGTGCCCAGGAGAATATTGAACCTAATCCTACTGGAAAAATTATAAGAGATCATACACACAAAAACTGAGATAAGGGCAAGGAGACTTTCAACAGAATGAGTAATGTGTACATCAGATAGACAGAAAAATAGCCGAACAAAGTGCTATCGGATTCGTAAACTATGAAAAAGCATTTGGCAGTATACGCAGAGTACCACTCTAGAAGTTGCTCATATCTCACAGAGACTCAAAAAATGCTTGCTGAAGTCGGATGTGTTGGACCGAAAGGTGCAAATATCGCTGTCAAGCTGTAAATTACGACACAACGCATTCCGTTCTCTGGACTACATTCTGCTACTTAAGCCCTTTCAGGGTTTGGTAGCGGGAGATTGAGAACGAACGAACGAAGGCAAGCCAAGCCAATCTCCCATTACCAAACCCTGTACAGGGCTTTGCAAGTAGCAGGATCTAGTCCGGAGAACAGAATGCGTTGTGTCGCTAGTTTACAGCTTAACTGTGATATTTGCACCTTTCGGTCCGACACATCCGTCTTCGGCAGCTCCTGGACACTAATACAGCGGAACCGAAAGCGTCTTGAGGCCTTCCACATGTGCAACCAGAGGCGCAAGGAAACAGACGCTAGTCCAATCAGGCACAATACACTGACCAAGACCACAATCTACCTTCCATGTAGCGTTCCCTGGAAACAGATCGTTTTCAAGGCAGCCTGGCTGACGGGGTGTGGATCGATGTGATCGCCGTAGAAGTGAGCGCCACGCAGATGAAGCCAATCATAGCACAGCCGCCTGGACGACCGCGGTCCCCCCCCCCTCATCATCATGCTCGGGATGCGAGGAAAGCTACTATAACCAACCACTTAATGCTCTCTTTAGGGCGCACAAAAGAGTACGCTTACTCACTGTGGGCATCGAACAACAACAATAACAGCAACAACAACAACAGGAACAACAGCACTAACAACAACAACCGCAACAACAACAGCAACAACAACAACAGCAACAACAACGGTAACAACAATAGCAACAACAACAACAACAGCGACAACAACCAGAGGCACATCCTCCGGGTTGTCCAGCATGACATGATTTCAAACAGTGAAGCAGTTCCAAGTACTCAACTTGCAGGCATTGTTTCAACGATTGACCCCCATCGTCTCTCGCTCGTTGGTCACGTTGTTCGCTGTACCCGGGAAGTTCCAGCCCACGAGATGCTCCGGCAGGCTGTGGGCGCGAATAACGGGAAGAACCCCTGCTCATCCTGGAGACGTCCTCGGGGCCGCCCTTGCAACACCTGGCTAAAACAGATGGCCGCCTGGGGATGCGGCCATCAGACGTGGTCATGGACATGGTCATGGACATGGTCATTCGACGGGACGGGCCATGGTCGCTTAAGCGTACTATTGATTGATTGATTGATTGATTGATTGGCTGATTGATTGCGGAGTGCTCTTAGAGCTTACTAGCATAATTTCGAAAACGTATGAAGATAGGAAATGTAGTTCTACACGAAAATCTGTTTTTTGGATTTTGCGATGTCTTTTATCATCATTTCTCTATCTCGTTGCTATTGACTGGATTATGAAGACAAAGTCAATCAACAAAAATGGAATTCAACGGTTTGAGAAATCAACATGATAATGCTGATCTTTCCGTTGATTTGGATCTGATGTCCCATAACAACAATCAGATACTAAATCAAATATGTATAACTGATGAAAGCTTATAGAAATTTGGACTAAAATCAAGTATAACTGATGAAAAGTTATAGAAATGTAGATTAAAAATAAGTATAACTGATGAAAGCTTATAGAAATTTGGACTAAAAATAAGTATAACTGATGAAAGGTTATAGAAATTGGGACTAAAAAAAAATATATGCGATAAGAGGCTATATAGATTGGAATTATATAAACAGAGAGAGAAAAAAAAAGATTATGAGAATAAATGCAACTTTTGACAATCAGATTGTGTTGGGAGACACACTCCTACAAGGTGTGTAATCATGCATATATCTTGGCCGCAATATATTCAAAGTAGGAGGTACAAATAAAGATGTCAAAATAGGGATACAAAAGGCGAGAGGAGCTTTCATTACGTAGAGGAACGTATAGAAGTAATAACAAATTAAGTCCACTACAAAAATTACAAAAACTTCAATGTAAAGATCATTCAATTGCATAGCTCTCAAATATGGAGAACATTAAGAACAACAACTAAAAATGTACAGACTTTCATAAATAGGGGATTGCATAGAATAGAGGGATTGAAACGGTATAACCATATCATTGACGTGGCAGAACCAGACATATATCAGTGTGGTATGACGTGAGAAGAGGACGATGATGTTGGATTCGACATACATTAGCATTAAGGTAATCAGCTGATAGCATTGTAAGACTGTCTCTCTTCTGGAATCCCCAAGGCAAGAGAAGTAGGGGCAGACCCAAACACACATGGAGAAGAGAGCCCCAGAAATATATAAAGGAAATTAGAAATACGTAAAACTGATGGACGGGAACATAAGAACTTGGCGTGCACTTGTTGAAGACACGACCCATAGAGAGCTGGGACGATTTGATTGGTTGATTCATTGAACTGTGTCGAAGGAACATCACAGACGAATGGATCAGACAATAACAAGAGTTGCGTATATGGTACACAAAAGATTGCATCTCCCCACGCTGCCTAAAGACATGTGGACAGATGATATGGGATGGGCTGTATTTCCCAGATCCTTGCTGGTCCCAACTCAAGACATTGGGCGCTACGGCATACGAAGTCCCATAGCAAATACTGCTGTCAGGGAGAAAGTGTTAGAGACTTTATTGGACTAGGCCTCTATTTGTTAAGAGGAACGGTGGACAGTTCCCTGCCTCTCCTTCCCTAACATTAAATTAGGTAATAATTTACAGCAGGATCGACTGGTGCTTTGGCAATAGCTGAAAACACACACAGACGTACACGCTGACAAACTTAGAAACACACTGGATTATTTTAGAAACTTTGGCAATTGCTAAGAACATATACAGACACACACACATCAATCAATCAATAAATCAAAAACGCATCAGCTCCCTGTGAAGCATTAGGTCTTCAACATATAACTTCACGTCATCAAATGTTGACTTGCTCATATCTGTTGAAGACTTTGCACACACTTAGAGACACCGGAAGTACACGCGCACTGACAAACTAGAAACACACTTAAATAGTTCAGATACTTTGACAATTGCAAAGAGAGCATGTGTGGCAAAGATAATGACAAATTTAAAAACATACACTGGAATATTTCTGAAACTGGCAATTGTTAAGAACTCATACATACAGACAAACAAACATACACACACGCACGCACATATGCAAAGATTTTGGCAAATTTAAAAACATACACTGGAATATTGCTGAAATTTTGGCAATTGTTAACAAAAACACGCGCACACATGGAATACAGACGCTGGTAGTATCTGAGATCATTCGCATATATACATACACATACATACAAGCAGGCATAAAAAGAGACGCATTCAAATATTCATGCAATTTTGGTAGATGTTAAGAACATACACATAAATACACACACTAGAATATTCAAAAATTTTGACAATCGTTTACGCGCGCACACACTCGTACGAACATGCTCGTGCATATATTGACCTATGTACAGTTTCCGGGTTATCGAGGTAATATGAATATTTAAGTGTTACTATAATGAGAATATGTATGTTGCTTCGTGAATTTGAAGCAAGCAGTCTTGTGAACAATTGTGTAGGGATGCCGGCAGAAGTTTAGCAGACTACACCTGGGGATGACTCCCAGAGATGGACAATCAAAACTGGACTACACTCTCAAGAGGTGATGACATGGCTCTCGTGACAACATGAGCTAGTGACGTGGTTCTCATGACAACATGAGCTGGTGACATGGCTTTCGTGACAACATGAGCTGGTGACATGGCTTTCATGACAACATGAACTGGTGACATGGCTTTCATGACAACAAGAGCTGGTGACATGGCTCTCATGACAACATGAGCTGGTGACATGGCTTTCATGACAACAGGAGCTGGTGACATGGCTCTCATGACAACAGGGGCTGGTGACATGGCTCTCATGACAACATGAGCTGGTGACATGGCTTTCATGACAACAGGAGCTGGTGACATGGCTCTCATGACAACAGGGGCTGGTGACATGGCTCTCATGACAACAGGAGCTGATGACTTGGTTCTCATGACAATAGGAGCTGGTGACATGGCTCTCATGACAACATGAGCTGGTGACATGGCTTTCATGACAACAGGAGCTGGTGACATAGCTCTCATGACAACAGGAGCTGGTGACATTGCTCTCATGACAACAGGTGCTGGTGACATGGTTCTCATGACAATAGGAGCTAGTGACATGGCTCTCATGACAACATGAGCTGGTGACATGGCTTTCATGACAACAGGAGCTGGTGACATAGCTCTCATGACAACAGGAGCTGGTGACATTGCTCTCATGACAATAGGTGCTGGTGACATGGTTCTCAAGAGATGACTACAGGAACTAGTGAAATGACTTTAATGAGATGACTACAGGAACTCGTGACATGGCTCTCGTGAGATGACTACAGGAACTCGTGACATGGCTCTCCTGATATGACTACAGAAACTATTGACATGGCTCTCGTGATATGACTACAGAAACTAGTGACATGGCTCTCGTGGGAGGACTACATGAACTATTGACATGGCTCTCGTGAGATGACTACAGGAACTCGTGACATGGCTCTCCTGATATGACTACAGAAACTATTGACATGGCTCTCGTGAGATGACTACAGGAACTAGTGGCATGGCTCTAATGAGATGACTAATAGGAACTATTGTAATGGCTCTCGTGAGATGACTTCAGGAACTGGTGACATGGCTCTCGTGAGATGGCTAAAAGGAACTAGTGACATGACTCTCGTGAGATGACTTCAGGAACTAGTGACATGGCTCGTAAGAGATGACTACAGTAGCTGGATGATATGCATGCTACACATCCAAATCATATATTTCTCCATCTCATTTTCCATCTTTCTATCTTCATCTGACTCCGAATCTCCTCTTCCTTCCATTGCATCTCATTCTCTCTATATCCAATTCTCCTCTCCTACTTCCTCCCCTCCCCTCTATCACCATCTCTGCCTTAATCTATTTCTCCACACAACCTCTCCTGCTTTCTCTCCTACCCTCTTTTTTCATCATCCACTCCTTCACTCTCTCTGTCCCTTTATCTGGCAGGTAGTCACACATCTGTTCACAGTTACTAAATAACTTTCATTATATTGAACGAATGTACACCGAGAATTGCTTAGTCCCTTCAGACACGTGACGTCAGCTAAACAAAGGTGCCCGATGTGTATGTCTGTTATCTGTAATCCAAGCCACACATCTAAGACAGGGTGTGATGTGACATGACGACCTTGAAGTCACCCATCTTTGAAATGTGACCACATATGTATACGTGTCTACCACGTGCTAAAAGTTGTTCGGGTCTTTGGCACATGTAATGTTAGACTCCCTGGAAGTTCAAACCACGTCCTTGACATTTCTTGCAGTAACACTTGACGAGTTCCCGACCAAAAGGCCAGTAAAGAAGCAGTGGCCGAGGTTTAGGAAGGGTCTCGTACTCCTGTGGGTTAAAGAAGAGGTGGATGCTCTCCCAGTGATGGCGAGGAAGACGGGAGATGGGATCTTGGAACAGGAGAAGGTTCTGAACTCGTTGAGGCAGATGCGTTCCTTTGACTCTCTTCTCTCTACCTGGGTTGGGACCAATCGCCGCAGAAACGGCTATCAACGCAAGCCGGGCAAGCGGCCAAGGATTGGAGTACACTTGGACCAGTAAGGACTTTGCCTCGTCTTCAAGCACGCCTTGTAAGTTAGCAGTCGCAGGACGAAACGTCATGTCGAAATCTGTTAGGAAACAACTAGCGATGAAGAACTTGATGAATGCGGTTCTCTCTTGAGTTCCCTTCTCAAAATTTTTCTGTAGAGCACACGAAATCAAGGGAGAACATTTGATCATCTGATGTCGACCAGTGTTTGGATTGGCTCCCATCTGAAGAAGGTTAACCGCTTTCTCGTGAACTTGTTCCTTAAGCTCCAGAGCGTGGATAAGGGCGGTCTTACCCCACTTGTCCACTGCATCCAGGTTAACATCACTCTCAAGAAGTTCATGCAGAAACTTCAAGAAAATGGCGTTGTCTGAGATTTTTCTAACCGCCAGCATTAAAATAGTTATTCCTGATTTGTCTTGGATGTTGACATTCGCGCCTCGTGCTCTCAGAATATTAGCTGTCGGGGCATACATGTTGTCTTCCACTGCATGCATAAGTGCAGTCTTACCATCATAGTCTCGAACATTTAGATCAGCTCCAGCATCGATTAAACTATTGACGAACTCAATGTGCAGTTCTTGGCTGACCTTCAACGCCTGAGGCTCAGCTGCTAACATTAGCACTGTCCTACCTAAACTGTCTCTGACGTCAGTATCAGCTCGCGCCCGAAGTAACTCCCGCAGACATTCGAGATTTCCGTTTTTTATACAGTGCATCAAAGCCGTCATGCCGTTCTTGTCTCCGTGGTCAATGTTGACCTTGACTTTCTGCCGTGGCTGCAACAAAGCTTGCAAACACTTGACGCCTTGAGTGTTGACTTCTCTGACGGCGTGCATCACGCATGTATGTCCTGTAGAGTCTGCTATATTTGGGTCAGCTCCCGCCTGTAATAAAAGCTCAATACACTTGAGATGACCAGCCTTGACAGTTAACATAAGTGGCGTGATGCCAAGACTGTCCCCTAGGTCCAAATTAGCCCCAGATTTGATCATAACCTGCAAACATTCTACATTGTTCATTTTGACTGCGTACGTAACACTCGTCTGGCCGCTATTGTCTTTGCTATTGACATCAGCACCCGCTTGAAGAAGAGCTTTGGCGCATTCCGTTGCTTCACTCTCGACAGCCATCATCAGCACAGTTCGGCGAGACGTGTGGGACAACTCCTTGGTGTTCGCATCAGCCCCAGCTTCTAGGAGGGTCCGAACAGCCACAGAATGGCGATGTTCCACAGCCAACATTAGGGCACTTCTTCCATCCTCGTTTCGGAAGTCAATACTTCCAGCAGAGCTAATAGATCTCTTAACATGCTTGACGTGCCCTTCACTAGCAGCAGTAGCTATGCGAGAAGCCTTGTCCAGTTGTTGTCCCATGGCGCTGTCTGAACCTCTACTCCGAAAACGATTTCAGACGGCAGGTCTAGGCCCAGAGCCTGATCACATCACATCCAATCAGGCAACGAATGTCCAGCCTGCGTCTTCACACCAGCAAAATAGAGCAGCTGTCTGTAGAGAAAGAAAATGTACAGATACAATCGGGTAAAGTCTGTGACTGTACACTGTACAAGCTATTTCATCATTGACAATACTTCTACTCTGTGACTGTACAAGTTATTTCATGTCTAACGTTATTTCTACTCTGTGACTGCACTAGTTATTTCACGACTAACGTTATTTCTATTCTGTGACTGTACCAGTTATTTCATATCTAACGTTATTTCTACTCTGTGACCGTGCCAGTTATTTCCCCATTAACGCTATATTTACCATGTGACTGTACCAGTTATTTCGGCATTAACGCTATTTCTACTTTGTGGCTGTATCAGTTATTTCGGCATTAACGCTATTTCTACTCTGTGACTGTTCCAGTTATTTCCCCATTTAACGCTATTTCTACTTTGTGACTGTACCAGTTATTTCCCCATTAACGCTATTCCTACTCTGTGTATGGTGCGAGTTATTTCATCACTGATGTCATTTCATTTTTACAGTTATCTCTTCTCAGTGATTGAGTATGTTATTTCAATATTCGAGTTTTTTTCAATATTCATGTTATTTCAATATTGATGTTATTTCTTCCTTGCCATTATTTCTACGTTGTGACTGCATATATTATTTCACCATTGATGTTATTTTTACTATAATTTCTACTATGCTTGTTAGAATTTTATAATATTATGTATTTCACCTTCTCGCTCCCTTAGAAGCTAAGGGTCACAGCTACAGCTGGTACATTTACAGGAACCCGGTATCCAGTGGTGGCTTCCATAGCAATGCTTTTGCGTGGTGTGGTAGCTAGCTACCTCTATGAACGGCCTTCTGTAGTAGTTTTTTTTTTTTTTTTGTAACGATATGTTTAAAAGGTTACAGCTTTCTGTGACACTGGTGATAGAATGACAGATTACCGCGGAAATATCAAAACATGGACAGGTAATGTAGAGAGTGGCGCAACATGAAAGCAGAGTTCCATATTAATCAGCTAATAAATGATAACACTCAGAATAGTGATGCCATTATGTACAGCCATGATTCGGTGCTAAGCAACGAGAAAACAGGTTGGTGCTTCTACGTTAAAATGATGGGTTGAGTTGTAACTGAGTGTGTATACATGGCAACAACATCCAGTACGAAAACGGAGCAGGAAGCAGGGACTGCAGCTCTGAGATTGCTGTCTAATACATCTTTAACATGATCAGTAATCGTGTCAGACTTAAATTCTTACTTTGGCTAAGGCGTGATTAGATGGCAGCTGTAGATGCCTCAAACCTCCGGGGGCTGGTGTGGATCTACTGACCCTGATCATGCTAGGGTTCCGGGCAACGAAAGAGCTGACATTTCGGCTTTGCACGCATCCACTATGGGCACACTAGTTGTTAAAAGTTGTTTAATGTTCACAATGAGTATGTGGACTCTTCTGTGTGGCCCGTGAATGACGTTAAGTGGCGGGCTATAGTAGCTTTCCTCACATTCCAAGAGTGTTGATGAAGGTGGACCGCGTTCATCCAGGCGGTTGTGCAATGCGTGGCTTCATCTGCGAAGATCACTACTACTAACAGACTGTTTCCAGGGAACGCTACATGGAAGAGAGATAGTGGTATTGGTCAGTATATCGTGTCTGAACCTGACGCGACGTCCTGGTCAGTATGTTGTGCCTGACCCTGAAGAGACGTCCTGGTCAGTATTTCGTATATGACTCTGACGCGAAGCCGTTGTCAGTATGTTGTGCCTGACCCTGACGAGACGTCCTGGTAACCATGTTGTGCCTGATTCTGACGCGATGTTCTGGTCAGTATGTTGTATCTGATCCTGACACGACGTCCTGGTCAGTATGTTGTGTCTGACCCTAAAGCGACATCCTGGTTCGTATTTCGTATGTGACCCTGACGCGACGTCCTGGTCAGTATGTTGTGTCTGACCTTGACGCGACGTCCTGGCAGTATGTTGTGTCTGACCCTGACGCGACGTCCTGGTCAGTATGTTGTGTCTGACCCTGAAGTGTCGTCCTGGTCAGTATGTTGTGTCTGACCCTGAAGTGACGTCCTGGTCAGTATGTTGTGTCTGACCCTGAAGAGACGTCCTGGTCAGTATTTCGTATATGACTCTGACGCGAAGCCGTTGTCAGTATGTTGTGCCTGCCCCTGCCGAGACGTCCTGGTAACCATGGTGTGCCTAACCCTGACGCGACGTCCTGGTCAGCATGTTGTGTCTGACCCCTGACGCGACGTCCTGGTCAGTGTGTTGTGTCTGACCCCTGACGCGACGTCCTGTTCAGTATGTTGTGTCTGACCCCTGACGCGACGTCCTGGTCAGCATGTTGTGTCTGACCCTGACGCGACGTCCTGGTCAGTATGTTGTGTCTGACCCTGACGCGACGTCCTGGTCAGTATGTTATGTCTGACCCTAACGCGACGTCCTGGTCAGTATGTTAGGCCTGACCGGACTAGCCTCTCAGTTCCCGAGGGACACACTAGATAGTCATAGAAGTAACTAAAACTGTATGTCAATGACGTCATGTTAGATGAATCAACAATACACAGAATGCAGAGCTAAAAAATCGAACTAATTTCGATCAGAGCGAAGCGCAGGAGACGACAGAACAGGAGTGTACCATCGCTATTCATTACCAATGTCCCCACTACGGTGACTCTGAGACCAGGATGTCAGCTCTTTCATTCTTTCAATCCACTGCATGACCAGGACAGTAGATTCACACAAATTCCCAAAATTCCAAGGCATCTTTGTCCGCTAACCACTCGTGTCATAGACAGAACTTTCGAGGCAAGAAGCAAGTAACTAAGTTAGCTGGCGGTGTCTGTAATGTTTTCTTCTTCTTCTTCTTCGTTCATTCTCAATCTCCAGCTACCAAGCTCTGAAAAGGGTTTTTCAAGTAGCAGGATATTGTCTAGAGAATGGAATGCGTTGTGTCGTGGTTTACAGCTAGACTGCGATATGTAAGACTTTCGAACCGACACATTCGACTTCAGGAAGCCATTTTTGAGTACCGGGTTAGCATTCCCCTTCGATCCCTTTTACTTAGCCAGTCTGCCCTGTTGCAGCCTGTTGTCCAGGATCACCGTGAGAAGGTGTAGAATGGCCTTGACAGCTATGGTTCGCTGACCGATACAGCTCATGCACTGCTCTTCGTCTTGATCCCTGTAATGTTTTCACTTTGTCCAGTTCTTAATGACTACACCATGAGGTGTACAGGTATTATCTTGTTGTTGTTTATAGTTATTACAGGATGAGGTTGCTAGCCCTATATACACCCCTCTTTAAGTCTCATCCTACGTCCCCCTGACAGGTAGCAAGCGTGTCTATTCTTATCTTCTTTACCACAATCATCATGTAACAAGTTCTGTGCACAACGTCTCACTCATCACAACCGGTATGTCAGTGTCTCAAACGTTAGCCAGTTCTCCCAACATACGTCCCTGCCATCTTCATAACATCTTTGGTGCAGTTTATCCATCTTCTCATCGGCTTTCTCTGCTTCGTGTTACATACACCGTACCCTCCAGTACCGTTATTACCAACACTTATTTAACTTGACGCGACCGCTGTACTACTTCTTCTTCTTCTTCTTCTTCGTACGCAGTCAGACAGTAACCATTATTTTTTCGAAAAAAGCGGCGGTCATCCTGAGGCTGTCGCCACTGCCATAGAGCTTTTCTTGCAGTTCCACTGGTGATGGCCACATCTGCTCTCTCTGATCCTCGTATGTCGGGCAGTTCTGCAGCAGATGTTCAGCGGTCATTTTACCGGTACCGCACGGGCATTCGTCGGTACCACCTATCTTCAATTTGTTGAATAGGTGGTACCTCAGTCTATTGTGGCCAGTGCGAAGTCTGAAGACAACGACCTGCTCTCTTCGGTTCAACTGGTAATAGGCATCGTTTTTGGTGTAACCAGTATGTTCGGTTTCCCATTTGGTCATGTATCTTGCTTTGATAAGCCGTTTTGACTCTTCGTACGTCATACTAGTATCTGTTTGTGGTGACCGCTGTACGTATGCGTGGACTTCTATTTTAACCAACCTAAAGAAATGAAATTGCGTACACGTCCTCTACTAGTATGGCCTATTAATTTATCACACTCCTTAGCTCACCAACATAAAACAAACATGTAGTAGTATAAATAAAAGCTTTTACCGCAAAATCGTTCTTTCTTTTTATATTTATCTGTTTTTCAAAATCATTGTGGGTGTTGATGTGGTCAGCGTATGAGTTAGACTCAGTCGTCTTGTTTTAAATTTTGCCCCTGGCCCAAGGTAGCTCGGGACCAGAGAGTAAGGTTGATAACCAGCGCAGCCTCTTGCTCACTATAATTCAAATACAGTGCAAGCTACATCAAGACAAGCCCGTCTGATAGTGTCGCCATTATGCTTGAAAGGGCAACTAACATTTTAGTTGTAAGTTGGTCTGCGTGGTCTAGAAGTGCAACATCCGTTTTCGTCTTCTTCTTCTGCGTTCGTTTTCAATCTCCCGCTACCAACCTCTGGACAGGGCTAAGCAAGTAGCAGGATGTAGTCCGGAATCGGGATGCGCTGTGTCGCTAGTTTACAGCTTGACTGCGATATTTGCACCTTTCGGTCCGACACATCCGTCTTCGGCAGTGTGAAACGTCCGTTTTATAATACCAACGCTCCCGGTTCGAATCCCACACGGCTTTTTATCGGTGCGATTGCTCCAGTACTTACGTAAAATAATGGCAAACAACTGTAGAAGAAACTTATAACAGTCAAATAGGTTGGCGGCTGTACCAGGTGACGTTCTGCAAAGGGCACGCTACTTACTTTTCTTTTTAAGGCAGTTTATAAGCCAATTGTGAACTTTACCGGACTCCTTCATGACATCTGCGTTTTTCTGTTTCGCTATGCTGAGAACTTTCCTGTATTCTTTTAGTTTTTTCTTGCATGGTGTTTCTATGATGGTCTTCGTTTTGGTCCAGTACGTTGCAAGAGAGAAGATACGTGTCCTCAGGATTTTTATTTTTATTTGTCTGTCTGTGATCTGCCATACGTTCCACGTATTATTTGGTCTCTGTGTTGCCATGGTCAATCTTCTTCTTGTTTTATGTGTGTGTTGGCAGTCGTCATTTTATAACGTAGCAGCGGGATCAAGATGCTGAGTAGCGCATGAGCTGCAGTAGTCAGCGACTCATAGCTGACTGCTAGTGTCAGGGCCAGCGAACCAAAGCTTCCAAGACCCTTCTACACCTCCACGCGGTGATCCTGGATAACAGGCTGCAGCAGGGTAGATTGGCTAAGGAGAAGGGATCGAAGAGGGAATGCTAACCCGGTACTCAAAAAATGCTTGCTGAAGTCGGATGTGTTGGACCGAGAGGTGCAAATATCGCAGGCAAGCTGTAAACTACGACACAACGCTTTCCGTTCTCTGGACTACATTCCGCTACTTAAGCCCTTTCAGTGTTTGGTAGTGGGAGATTGAGAATGAACGAAGCCAAGCCAAGCCATAACGCAGCAGCGTCACACAAGTGTGATGCTTTTGATTTCGTCGTCTAACTTTGAGTATCTTTTTGCTTGATTATTGGTCATTATCTTAACTGAGATAATATGGATCGACAAAGGAAAACAAACTCTGCCCCAATATATGCCGTGCTGAAACTGGATGTGTCGGGCAGAACAGTGCAGATATCGCAGCTTCTCTGTAAACTACGATCTAGAGTAACAAAAAGTTCTTTTCAGGACGAAACGCCGAAGATTATATTGGTTTTACTGAAGCCCAGACAGCGATTGTGTTCTTCACTTTGTAGTTTAACAGACAGGATCATCTGATACAGTTCCTCTGCTCTCTTTGTGAGGATAGCCTCCCTTTGAGATCCCAGTAATACACGAGCGACGGAGTCATGGCGAAGACTCTAACAGGGTCGAAATATTGCAAATAATTCAGCCATTGTTTGTCGTTGTTCTTTTGTAAAACTACATTTCAACGTTGTGCGTTTCTCTATTAGCAAAACGGGCTCTGGAACCGGCCAAGCAGCTGTAATCGACTAGACAAGAGGTTTCAGGTAAGAGTTGATTACTCTATATGAAGTAGGGTACTGGAAGATGAGAACAAGTTACATATCGGAACTAGCGTTTGCAGATGACGTGGCCCTGATCACGAAATCCGAAAAACATCCCCAGATCAACTTGCAGGTCTGGGAAGAAGAGTTGAAGAAGAGAGGAATGCACATCAGCAACTCCAAAACAAAAACCATGGTGATCGCCAGAGATGAGAAGAGACAACAGATAACCATGGGAACACGAGCACTGGAGCAGGTCAGCAACTTTAAATATCCAGGAGTGGTAATAGACAGCAGGAGATGAATCAAAGAGGAGTTAACTGCACGAAGAGCAGCAGTGGTAAACTTTTCCATGCAATAAACAGAGGTTTACTCAGTAAAAGAGAAATAAGCAGGAAAACAAAGATGAATGTATAGCGCTCGACCTATGTGCCTGTCCTGACATATGGATGTGAGTCATGGGCAATGACTACAGCCCAAGAGAGGCAATTACAAACTTCAGAAATGAGGTACCTAAGAAAGGCGGTTCAGGTGACGAAAAGGGACAAGATCCGTAACCAGACAAAAGGTAGCAATCTTGAAGTTCAACCCCTGCAGACACGAGTGGAGCAGTCCCAACTACAGTGGTTTAGCCATGTCTGTAGAATGGAAGAAGATCGGATACCAAAGCGGGCATGGGAGATAACAAGTCAAGGACGCAGACACCCAGAACGTCCCAAAGTACGTTGGGAAGACAACATACGACAGTCCCTAAGTGATAGAGGGCTGGATTGGAAAGAGACCAGGAAAAAGACGGCGGATAGAGCAGTGTGGCGTTCTCTCTGGCAAACCTCTACACCTCACGGTAGAAGAGGAGCGTCTAAGTAAGTAAGTTGATTACTCTAAGCTCAGTAACTGGTAGCATTTTGCATGCCATAAATAGAAGATTCCTCGACAAAAGAGGAATAAGTAATAAACCTAAGATGGATGTATACCGCTCTACCTATGTACCAGTTTTAACTTATGGATGTAAGACATGGACAACGAGCACAACCCAATAAAGCCATCTCTAACCTTCATAAATGTATTACCTAAGGAAGGTGTCCAAGTAACACGAAAAGACTAACTTCAGACTCAGACAATACGATACGACATGGGCTCGATACCCAGTCCTTGCAGACTTCAGTGGAGCAAACACAACCTCAATGGGTTGACTGAATGTACGAGGCGTGTTCAAATGAAACCTGACCTGACTGCACCAAGTGAACATGCATACGATGCACATGATGACGTCACTTCTGATGTAAACAGCACATAGCAACAGTAAATTTTTCTAAATTTCATGATCCTCCGAATCAGTTTCCTCAGCACATCATTGAAATATGGCGAGAGTGTTATATAGAATCCGTCCAGAGTTAATCAGCGACTAACACAGTCAATAACTACAGAGTAAAAAACAGTGAATGAAAACTACAGACTAACGCAGATATCAACTACAGACTAACACAGATACAAACTACAGACTAATACAGATAAAACTTACAGACTAACACATAAAAACTATAGACTAACACATAAAAACTACAGATTAACACATAAAAACTACAGACTAATACAGATAAAAACTACAGACTAATACAGATAAAAACTACAGACTAACACAGATAAAAACTAGACTAACACATATAAAAACTACAGACTAACACAGATAAAAACTACAAACACAGATAAAAACTACAGACTAACACATATAAAAACTAGACTAACACATATAAATACCTCAGTGACAAACAGTGAAAACTACAGACTAACACATAAAAACTACAGATTAACACATAAAAACTACAGACTAATACAGATAAAAACTACAGACTAACACAGATAAAAACTAGACTAACACATATAAAAACTACAGACTAACACAGATAAAAACTACAAACACAGATTTAAAAAACTACAGACTAACACATATAAAAACTAGACTAACACATATAAATACCTCAGTGACAAACAGTGAAAACTACAGACTAACAAAGATAAAAATATGTACCAGAGCCGATCGACTTGATGGAGCTCTGTCGCAGACGATAAAGGTGTCTGCTCTATTCTATTTCACTCTAAATTCACTCTAAACAAATTCAAGTAAAATATAAACATAATACAACATATTTTGTATTCAAGTACACACTACCAACTATACACTTAAATTATTTCTCTTACACGCTTATCTAAAACACTCCTACAGCTAAACCTAATTTTATAGATACTATTATTGCCGGGTTCTTTCTCCTCACATAATCTGGCCTGCCGCTATCGAACTTTGTCGCGGATTGCCGTTGATGGTCAAGTTCGTAGGTTCTAAACCCAGGTATGACGTATCCGTGGCCGTGTTTCTCTTTGTCGGTGGTAGGTCAAAGTGGTCTCGACGTGATCAGGATCGACTGCATCAAATATGTTCCATGGGATCACTGGAAAACTGCCTCTAGCTGCGGACGACTTGTAATTACGACCACTTCATAATATGGGGGTAGTTACGCCTGCTTGCTGTGTGTCTATCTCAATTGCCTCTCTCCGTCCCCTGGTCTCCACAGAGCGTCTCTTTCGAATCTACCTCTGTCTCTGAAGTGAACTTTTCTTTATCTGTGGTTCTCAACTCAAAACTGTGTTCGAATCTCACGTCTCCGCGTGTCTCCTCTCAAGTCTGTCTCTGAAGTGAAATGTTCTTTCTCTGTGGTTCTCGATTCAAATCTGCCTCAACTGCATTTCTTTGTCGCCTGCCCTCCACTGAGCGTCTCTCTCCAAAGTGTAAAAAAATGTCTCTCAAGTGAAATGTCCTCTCTCTGTGGTATCTCTTTCGACTGTACCTCTGCCTGAAGTGAGCTGTTTCTCTCTATGTGGTATCATTTTCGAATGTCTCTTACGTCTCTCCACCAGAATTTATATTTTGATCTCCCTCCCCAGATCGCGTGATTTCGCGCGTTTAGGCAGATTGCTTTCCATTATCCTTCATTCTATTCGCGCTGTTTCCAGACGACGCGAGTTTGTCGGCAGCAACATGTCTATCCGTCTATTGTCCCACGTGTGGACACATGGCATGTAACTTACGTCAGGTTACGTATGTTTACATAAACTCCCACCTGCGCACTTTGAGACAAAAAACGTACGTGGTTCATTTTGGTTACTTGAATTCTGGCGGGACTGAGTCCAGCTGCACTAACTCAAATCCCAAGAAAGAAAAAGAAAAATGGTTTTCTAAGCTCTTTCTATCTCCCTCCCCCCCCCCCCCCCAACTCTGTTAAATGTTAAACCATGTCTAAATTCATTCTATGTATTGTCCCTACAGCTAAGATCTGTTACAAACTACAGATCAACACAGATTTTAAAAAACTACAGAGTAAGAAACAGTGAAAACTGCAGACTAACACAGACAACAACTACAGACTAACACAAACAAATATGTTGACTCGTAATGACCAAACTGCAGTCTGGACATCAGTAAAAACTACAGAATAAACACACACAAAACTACAGACTGACATAGACAGGAACAACAGAGTAGGAAACTGAAAATCACAAAAGTAAATAGCAGTGAAAACTACACAGAGTAAAAGACTAACAAATAAAGAAAACTACAAGTTAATAGTAGTTAATTCAGACACACCCGCGGACTAAAACAAACAACTACAGACTAAACAATACACATATACACATACAAAACACCATGCTAAACACACAAATATAATAAAATAGAAAAAACTACAAACAAAACTCCGGACTAAATAACAGAAAAAACTCCCCCCCCCCCCCCCCCCCCCCCGGAAGATGACAAAATATCAGATGGACGGGAAAAGTATTGGAGACATCATTGTACCAGACTTCACTTTTTTGGGGAGGGATAGTGGCCAGTTCCCTTCTTCGCCGCCTTTCCTTAAAAGGTTAAAGGTTCCTTACTTAACAGTAAGTCATACACCAATTTACCGCTGGGTCGACTGGAGCGTTCCGATACCAGTTCAACCCAGTGCATTTGCCATCAAAAGCGCTAGCTCTGTCACTACTAATACTAATGTTTACTATACGATATATTTCTTCTTCTTACGCTGTCAGACGATACGATATACAATTACTTACATTAAACGTCTTGACTACAGCGAGTGACAGTAACAGCCATAGTACAAATATGACGATTGGCATCAACTTTTGTCGACAACCGAAGTTACTACACAACATGGAGAGATCAAAAGTCGCAGGTCACTTAAGTTACACAATAAATGAATTACATTTACCTGATGTGTGATATTACCACCACACCACCTGGACAGCAACTACTACACGGGGGAAACACATCCTCACCTTGCACGTCCGTCGACAACACACTTCCATGCGTAATTTGGGCGGGCGCACGGGCGGACTGAACACAGACGTTAGCGGTCGCATATACAGGTCAGATTACAGAGTCGGCTTTGTGAATTACTGCGAGCCGACTAACCCCACCAGGACGCCAAGCCACAGTGAGTGTCACGCGAGAAGGAAGAGTGCCAGGGAATCCCTGAACTTAAGAGAGAACGACGTTATAACTGAACTCAAGTCACAGGTGGTAGGCGGAGCGTGCAGTACCGACTCGGGACTGGTTGCGACGGAGTTAAGTCTGCGGAATAAGCTAGCATCTCTTCTTAAAACAAAATCAATGTTTCACAGTTACAAATTTGATCAATAATCATAGTTATAACTAGACCAATGTACTGTTATTGAAATTAGATCAACGTGTTACAATTATAACTGGACCAATGTACCGTTATTATAACTGGATCAGTCCAATGTTTTAATATAATAAATAGATGTCCAATGTTTCACTAATATAAATAGATCTGTCCCAGTGTTTTACTAATATAAATAGATCAGTCCAATGTTTTACTATTATAAATAGATCTGTCCCAGTGTTTTACTAATATAAATAGATCAGTCCAATGTTTTACTATTATAAATAGATCAGTCCAATGTTTTACTATTATAACTAGATCAGTCCAATGTTTTACTATTATAAATAGATCAGTCCAATGTTTTACTATTATAACAAGATCAGTCCAATGTTTTACTATTATAACTAGACCAGTCCAATGTTTCACTAATATAAATAGATCAGTCCAATGTTTTACTATTATAACTAGATCAATCCAATGTTTTACTATTATAACTAGATAAATCCAATGTTTTACTATTATAACTAGATTAGTCCAATGTTTTACTATTTTAACTGATACAATTTAAGTACTGCGTTTGACTTGTATCTTAGTCTTAGTCGATCTGTACTTCTACAAAGGCATACGCCCCCGTGCAGGTCCCAGCAATGGTGTGAGATTAATGTAGCCGGGAGGACGATTTCCTGCTTAGTGGGCTAGGCTTGAGCAGCTTATTATTCCGCTGTATTGTTACAAGTGTCGCAGAGGGTGGTTAACCGATGGGCGAGTCCATCTTTATAGACTCAAAACACTTTAGCAAAGTAGACCCGCAACTTGTTAAGCGCAATCTGTACTGCTCTTAATAAACCAGATAACCATGCCGGTGTTATGACATGTCACTCAATTAATCGTCTCTTACGATAAGCTATCTTGGAGGCACTGGTGCTATTCTTGTTCTTGTCATACACAAAAACCCCTGCGGACAATAACTGGAATTAAAATGAGGCGAGTCTGTGTCGAAGAAGAGAAGAAGAAGAAGAAGAAGAAGAAGAAGAAGAAGAAGAAGAAGAAGAAGAAGAACTGTGGCAAAAAGAAGAAGAGTAGTAGTAGGAAGGCAAAGCCGGTGTAAAAAAAAAAAAGTCAGCTGAAATCGGATGTGTCGGGCCGAACTGCGTAGATATCTCAGACTGGCTGTAAACCACGTCACAAAGTCCTTCTCAGAACGAACGCCGAATAAGAAAAAAAGTTGAAAATGTTTATTTTGTCTATATTTCACTTCTTCTTAGAATCCGAGGGGTCCGCCTGTGTCTTTGTATATGACAAGGTCACAAATAGAGTCACTGCCCTAAAAAGAGCATGTCGTAAGAGACGACTGTGTGACATGCATAACACCGGGCATGGTTCGGTGGATTGTTAAAAGCAGCATAGATGGCTCCTAACAGGTTGTTGATATACTTTGCTCTAGTGTTTGAGTGAATTAAGATGTGGTTAACCACCCTCCCAGTGCAGCAGAGTAATAAGCTGCTCGAGCCTAGCCCGCTAAGCAGGAAATCCTCCTCCTGGCTACATCCAGCTCACGTCAGAGTTAGGACCTTCACATGGGAATCCTCGTCCCGGCTATATCCAGCTCACGTCAGAGCTGGGACCTTCACATGGAAATCAGTCCAATGTTTTACTATTATAACTAGATTAGTCCAATGTTTTAATATTATAACTAGATCAGTCCAATGTTTTACTATTATAACTAGATTACTCCAATGTTTTAATATTATAACTAGATTAGTCCAATGTTTTACTATTATAACTGAAACAATGTAAGTACTGCGTTTGACTTTTATCTTAGTCTTAGTCGATCAGGTAACAGTCAAAGACTAAAGAGATGTTATTTAATGACTGGCCAAAATCGAGTGTGTCGGGGTCAGAATGGAGCAGATATCGTAGTCCAATTGTAAACCTGACTTCAACTTTTCTGACACACAGGAAGACTCGATAGTCCTGCAAGACAACTTTCCCAAGAGAAACAAATTTGGCCTCAAACAACTTCTGCCTTGCAGGTGGGCTGGGGACAGCCAAAGATTATGGAGGGCAACCCTACAGAAACACCTGTTAAAATCGGATGTACACGGCCATAGGCCAAACGCAACAGTGCAACATAAATCGCTGCTTGATGAGGACAATGATTGAAGACATGGGCTAGCACAAGAACCATGGGCTAGCACAAGAACCATGGACACGCACAAGAACCATGGGCTAGCACAAGAACCATGAGATAGCACAAGAACCATGGGCTAGCACAAGAACCATGGACTAGCACAAGAACCATGGACTAGCACAAGAACCATGGACTAGCACAAGAACCATGGGCAAGCACAAGAACCATGGGCTAGCACAAGAACCATGACTCGCACAAGAACCATGGGCTAGCACAAGAACCATGGGCAAGCAAAAGAACCATGGGCTAGCACAAGAACCATGGGCTAGCACAAGAACCCTAGCACAAGAACCATGGGCTAGCACAAGAACCCTAGCACAAGAGCCATGGGCTCGCACAAGAACCCTAGCACAAGAACCATGGGCTATCACAAGAACCATGGGCTAGCACAAGAACCATACAGCTCCATCGTTTCTAGTTTGGGCTGAACTTTTATTTGGTCACTCTGTACATAGTGCCTTTAGTGGGTTCGTGTCTCCGTTCAGGGTGTTCAATGGAGGGGTTGGTGGTGGAGGGGCTGGTAATGGAGGGGTTGGTGGTGGATGGGGTTGGTGATGGAGGGATTGGTGGTGGATGGGGTTGGTGATGGAGGGGTTGGTGGTGGATGGGGTTGGTAATGGAGGGGTTGGTGATGGAGGGGTTGGTAATGGAGGGGTTGGTGATGGAGGGGTTGGTGGTGGATGGGGTTGGTGATGGAGGGGTTGGTGGTGGATGGGGTTGGTGATGGAGGGGTTGGTTGTAGATAGGGTTGGTGATGGAGGGGTTGGTGGTGGATGGGTTGGTGGCGGATGGGGTTGGTGGTGGATGGGGTTGGTGATGGAGGGTTGGTGGTGGATGGGGTTGGTGATGGAGAGGTTGGTGGTGGATGGGGTTGGTGATGGAAGGGTTGGTAATGGAGGGGTTGGTGATGGAGGGGGTTGGTGATGCAGGGGTTAGAGGCGGATGGGGTTGGTAATGAAGTGGTATTGGTGGAGTGGGTTGGTGGTGGAGGGAGTTGGTGGTGGAGAGTGCTGGGGGTGGAGGTGGTGGGGGGAGGAGGGTGTTGGTGGTAGGTCGATGATAAAGTCGTTGGTGGTGGAGGGGGTTGATGGTAGAAGTGGTTGGTGATCGTGGTGTGTTGGTAGTGGAGATTGTTCTTCGTTGAGGGGGTTGATCGTGGAGGGGGTGGTGGTGGAGGGGTGGTGGTGGAGGGGGTGGTGATGAAGGGGTTGGTGGTGGGTCGGGGGTGGAGAAGGTTGGTTGTGGAGGGGATGGGTTGATGGGTGAGGTGGTTGATGGTGGAGGGGTTTGGTGGTCGATGGGGTTGGTGGGGAAGTGTGTTATGCTGGAGGGGGTTGGTGATAGAAGTCGTTGGTGGTGGAGAGGTTTGGTGGTGGAGGGGGTTGGTGGTGAAGGGGGTTGGTGGTGGAGGGTGTTGGTGGTGGAGCGGGTTGGTGGTGGAGAGGGTCGGTGATAGAAGTCGTTGGTGGTGAAGGGGGTTGGAGGTGGATGGAGTTGGAGGTGGAGGGGGTTGGAGGTGGAGAGGTTTGGTGGTGGAGGGGGTTGGTGATAGACGTCGTTGGTGGTGAAGGGGGTTGGAGGTGGAGGGGGTTGGAGGTGGAGGGGTTTGTGGTGGAGGAGGTTAGTGGTGTAGAGGATTGATGGTAGGGGGGGCTTGGTGGGGGAAGGGGTTGGTGATGGAGGGGGATGGTTGTGGGTTTGTGGTAGTAGGGGTTAGTCGAGGAGGCTGGTGGTGGAAGGTGTTGGTAGTGGCGGGTGTTGTTGGTGTAGGAGGTTCTTGGTGGGGGGGGGGGGGGGGATTGATGATGGAGGGGTTTGTGGTGGATGAGGTTGGTGGTGGAAGGAGTTGCTGAGGAGGGATTTGATGGCTGAGGGGTTTAGTGGTGGATTGGTGATAGAGGGGGTTGGGGATGGATGGGCTTGGCTGTGAAAGAGGTTGATGGTGGAGGGGGTTGTGGGTGTGTAGGTGGTTGAGGGGGTTGGTGATAGACGCGACTGTTATTGAAGAGATTGGTAAGGAGTAAAGATAAAGAAGATTATCAGAGGTAAAATCAAGCACATATATGTGTTCAAGACCACAGCAGTAAAAAACTCAACAGGAGATTGTGGAGAGAAAGTGGAGATGGATGGGACACACCATAAGAAAGTGGCAGACAATTTTACCAGACTTGTCCTGGTTTGAAACCCACAGGGGAACGGGAGAATAGATATGTCAAGAAACACCTGGAGAAGATCGATGGAAGAGGACGCCGTGGCAGATGTAATGTTATAGCACGGCCCGAGACGAGGCCCCAGAATATAAAGTAGGTAGAGAGATTCAGTTACAGCCTAATGGGGACCGAGGCCCCAGAATATAAAGTAGGTAGAGAGATTCAGTTACAGCCTAATGGGGACTGAGGCCCCAGAATATAAAGTAGGTAGAGAGATTCAGTTACAGCCTAATGGGGACTGAGGCCCCAGAATATAAAGTAGGTAGAGAGATTCAGTTACAGCCTAATGGAGACTTCGTGGTAAAGGGGTGTAACTGGAGTGCCAGCTCGGTTTGGCTTACTAATGTACTGCGTTAGAATGACGCGGTGTTCAGTTTGACTGGGCGTGTCGGTTAGTTTTTTTTTTTTTTATATGCATGACCGCTTCTCAGCGTACATGAAGGATTAACAAAACTGCTGGGCTGCTAACTGTCATGAATATACACAACAACACATTATAAACAGATACATGTCGGAGACGGATGTTTCGA